>CM042381.1:29369923-29624923 GCA_023634145.1 Thymallus thymallus
CGAGTAACACAGGCAAAAACACATTTTGGTCCCACACCAAAATAAATCACACATACAGTTGCATATCTCGCCAAAAACCTAAACAAGAAAGAGGAATGCAACATGTCTATCAATCAATCTATCTATCTATCTATCTATCTATCTATCATTACCCAGCTGGGAGAAATCGTTTTTAAAGGTCCAGTGCAGTCAAAATGCTGTTTTTCCTGTGTTTTATATGACAATTGTACAACAATTGATGAAAGTAACACTCTAAAAGTGTGAAAAAATGTGATCAGTGTTATTTCCTGACAATTGCTGGTTGAACATACAATCTACACAGGACTTTCTAATCATCAGGTTTGCATGGACGGGATTTTCAGCTTTCCATGGTGACATCACCATCTGGTAAATTGGTTAGTTTTCAGTCCCCCCTCCCCACTCAGACCACTCCCAGACAGTCCCAGAAAAATTATTGCTTGAGAAAATCTTGGCCAATTTTTATGGAAATCTATTACAGTAAGGTACTTAAATTGTTACCCAGAAATTACTTAATATTGATATACAAACGGCTGCATTGGGCCTTTAATTTACATTGACTCCCACAAAAATATCTCAAATACATTAGTAATAAAATGAAAACACATCACATGTAATGTAGCCCAGCTACAGCCAAATTGAAGCAGATAACATACCAACATTTGAAGGCTAAAACATTTGATTTGATGTGTTACATTCTATCAAACATGCATATTTCTTTAAAGGTAATTATTTAGATAGCTGCTGATAAAAGCCAAGGGATATCTTTGCTGGACATAAAGTTGAAGTCGGAAGTTTACATACACTTAGGTTGAAGTCATTAAAAACAGATTTCATGTTAACAAACTATAGTTTTGGCAAGTCGGTTAGGACATCTACTTTGTGCATGACACAAGTAATTCTTCCAACAATTGTTTACAGACACTATATCACAATTCCAATGGGTCAGAAGTTTACATACACTAAGTTGACTGTGCCTTTAAACATCTTGGAAAGGGAAAGGGCTCCCAAGTGGCGCAGCGGTCTAAGGCACTGCATCTCAGTGCAAGAGGCTTCACTGCAGTCCCTGGTTTGAATCCAGGCTGCATTCCACCTGGCTGTGATTGGGAGTCCCATAGGGCAGCGCACAATTGGTCCGGGTTTGGCCGGGGTAAGCTGTAATTGTAAATAAGAATTTGTTCTTAACTAGTTAAATAAAGGTACATTTTTTTTTATAAAAGTGCAAATCAATCCCAGAACAACAGCAGAGGACCTTTCCTGAGGAAACAGGTACAAAAGTATCTATATCCACAGTAAAACAAGTCCTATATCGACATAGGCTGCACAGCAAGGAAGATGCCATAATAAAGCCAGACTATGGTTTGCAACTGCACATGGGGAGAAATGTCCTCTGGTCTGAGCAAGGAGGCCTAGAAATCTGACTCAGTTACACCAGTTCTGTCAGGAGGAATGGGCAAAAATTCACCCAACTTATTGTGGAAGCTTGTGGAAGGGTACCCGAAATGTTTGACCCAAGTTAAACAATTTAAAGGCAATGCTACCAAATACTAATTGAGTGTATGTAAACTTCTGACCCAATGGGAATGTGATGAAATAAATAAAAGCTGAAATAAATAATTCTCTCTACTATTATTCTGACATTTCACATTCTTAAAATAAAGTGGTGATCCTAACTGACCTAAGACAGGGCATTTTTACTAGGATTAAATGTCAGGAATTGTGGAAAAACTGAGTTTAAATGTATTTGGCTAAGGTGTATGTAAACTTCTGACTTCAACTGTATGTTAGTAACATATTATGATATTGTGGATAAGGTGAGCATTAGATTACATATATTGTCTGGTACAATACCATGAATCCCAATAGCATTTAACTTGGTTGGCACATTCGTTTGTAGGATTGCATAATATCCTATCACGATCAACACTGGCACTGAATGATTGATTCACTTGCAAGAAACATCATTGCACAGAGTATATGACGCAAGCTGAACAACAGGAGCTTGCATTGTAACAGCATTGGAGATTGATAAAAGGTGATGAGATGTGGTCATCGATCAAATTAGTCCGTCCATGCCTCCAATGAAAGTCCTAATATAGGCGAAAAGGTTAAAATCTGCTAGCTGCTCATTAGGAAATGAACAAACAACAAAACCAAGAGAAACCACTGACAGAAACCCTTAACTGTATTTCTCTTTGTCATCAGTGGAGGAGACTTCGCAGCAACACCCTCCCAGTTAGGTCAGCCAGGTGGTTGTGAGTTACTGATTGGGGGCCTACAGGCACTCAGATAACACGTCATGCTTTTTCGGTGGCAGCGCAGACCTAAGGTTTGGGTTCAATTATAAAACTCTGACTCAGCTGGATCTTGAGCTTCTCAACCTCGTAGTTGTGCAGGTATTCCTGGATGAGGTATCGTTCCCGTTTGATCCGAGCCTTCACCTCGGACGGCACATCCGGGATCAGCCAGGCCACAAAGAACTTCACCACAAACACCACGTGCTGATGAGAAAGGAAGAGGGTTTTTTACAGAGCATACCATTATCACACACTCACCTTATGAAATACAGATGATAACATGTTGAAAGACAGAGATAGCAAAGACTGGGCTCTGTTGCATACTGTATATAATGGAGAGAGTACCTGCTGGTTTAGAGTGGAGAGATGTGTTGTGTTCGATAGACATATTTTGGATAGCTTACCTCCATGATAATGATGAAGGCCAGTTTGGCTGCCAAGATGTGCCAGAACTGCATAGTGTGGGAGTACTGCCTCTCGTGGCCTGGAGGGTAGCGGTAGTCACGGTACCTGAGACAACATTTAGGGCCAATGTCAGGACACAACTACATACAATACTGCTAAACCCCAAGCATTGACCTGTGCAGTCCTCGGTAAACCTCTGGATTAATACAACCAGAGCTCCATAGTCAAGACGTTAAGTTAAGTGAAGTCAAGACAAAGGGTATATAAAATGTGAAAGTGAGTGCTCTGGCATTGCGGTCTCTATCCACCTGCAGGTGGTGATGAAGGAGCTGTTGAACCAGGCAGGAATCGCCCCCTCCTCGGGTGTACTGAGGAGAGGGATCTGGGAGATGTCATACACTGACAGGCTGTTGTTGATGTAGCCACTCATGGTGGCTTCAGAGCCAGGGTGGTAGGCATACAGGTAGACCAAACGGGGGATCATGTCTGAAGTAAAGGCCATGATGAATGCCTGGGGAGATGAGAGAGCATGAGACACATTCAACTATTTCATTGCTGTATTTGATTATACAATATATATGAATGATAAAATGGGTCTGTTCAACAATAAAGACATCCATTTGAACAATTAAAACAAACAATGACGCAACCAGCTTTACTCCTACTCACATTGGTGACAACGGACAAGATGGCTACCACATTGAGGATCTCCTGCCAGGCTCCGATGTTGTGGGCCTTGGCTGCCACAGGCCGGCGGAACTGGGTGGTGAACTTCCAGGCATCCACTCTGACCTCCAGGATGTTGTTACAGAGGGCCAGCAGGGGGGCCAGGGGGAAAGAGGCCACAAACAGAGTGATGAAGCCAAACTGGATTACTGCATTGAGTAGGAGGGAAAGAGAGAGAGAGAGAGAGAGAGCATGTTGATGAACAGCCCTACACAGTCTCCTGTCTATGTGGGAAGAGAGTGGAGCCTTCTTACCCATCTCCAGGTACTCATAGAACAGGCCCAGCTGGCTGAAGTTCTGCAGGTCGTGGTCCTGCTCCCAGCGGCTGTACTGGTTTTTCCGGCCCTTCCTGCTGCACCACCAGTTCCTCAGCAGCCTGACAGGATACAGCATAGATTGAGAGAATATTGAGGAGGGCACGTGTATAATTTACATACTGAATGTCAGGCATCTTTAACAAGTTCAAGCTGGTTCACACCCCATATTGGATTAGATATGCAACTGAAAGGTCATCAAGGTACATTTCGCAGTCTATCAGAAGTAGGTGAGAGGTCAGTGTAACTCACGGCAGTAGGGCCTCCTGGATGTTCCCACACAGCTGCTTCCCTGTCATGACGATCACCAGCTGGGTGGTCAGCTCAATCAGACAGCCTCCTGGGTCACACTGGGACAGGTTGCAGTGGGTGTTTAACAGTTAGGTCAAAGCATAAATGCTGTAGTTCATTCTTCAAAAGGTGTGAGTTTCATATAGTAGAATGTGTTCATCTAATGTAGATGCTGTGTGACAAAGCTCACCTCCTCGTTCCTCAGCCTGCTGTATTTGCCAAACATGTAAGTGTAGTTGCCTGGGTGACCCACAAACTTGCCCTTGAAGAAGGCCACGTAGAAACATGAAGAATAGTAGTTGACAAACTGGAAGAGGAACATCTTCATTGTTAACTTGTTTTCATACTCCAGATGTGTCTTGGGAATTTCTGTTGGAGCAAGTAGTAGGAGGTCAGAGGCATACAAGGCTCCCCAGCTACCTAAACCAATGGGTCAGAGGCATACAAGGCTCCCCAGCTACCTAAACCAATGGGTCAGAGGCATACAAGGCTCCCCAGCTACCTAAACCAATGGGTCAGAGGCATACAAGGCTCCCCAGCTACCTAAACCAATGGGTCAGAGGCATACAAGGCTCCCCAGCTACCTAAACCAATGGGTCAGAGGCATACAAGGCACCCCAGCTACCTAAACCAATGGGTCAGAGGCATACAAGGCTCCCCAGCTACCTAAACCAATGGGTCAGAGGCATACAAGGCACCCCAGCTACCTAAACCAATGGGTGCAATGTATTGCTGAGGTATGAATACATTTTTATAGGAGAGATTCTTTTTTAAAAATCTGTAGTAGATGTAACTGTGTTCCGTTTCCGTGCATTTCCTGCTACTCCTGAGAAACTCGTCACGATGGGGAGCTACTCCTCCTCACCCAGATCAGTGATCCAGACGGCCATTCGCTCATAGAAGAAGTTGAGGATCATGATGATAACAAAGTTGATGAAGGAGGCGGTGACAGAGGTGGCGAGCTGCGGGGTGATGAGAGAGCCCACCAGATGGATCTTCTTAGTGGGGCTGTCCTTCATGATGCTGGCGAAGGCTGCATACACAGCCAGCCTGTAGACTATCACCCCAGTGATACAGGCCACAATCAGAAGCATCTGTGGAGAATACCATATCCACATGCTACAGTGCAAATACAGTACACTGCACACTGGCTAACAAATGCTTACAGCTACACAGAGTTGGTGTAGTATGTTGGTTTACCCAGAACAGAACAGTAACCCCGGAGAGGCAAAAGCGGCCACACTTTTTGGGGAGGGGTAGATATGGCTCCATTTCCTGCACAATAGCAAAGAACAGAAAGCCCAGTCAGTAGTAGTATACATTGAATACTTCACAGTATTACAAGTAGTGTGTAATAACAAGTTGGCAGCCCTTACCTGGGTGATCCGGTTGAGTCTCTGGTCAGTGCACCTGGTCTCAAACTCGGGGCGGATCTGGAGCTGCTGCTGCTCCTCCTCGAAATCCACCAGATCCCACTCATACTCCAACTGGGCCTGCCGCCGCTTCCAGAACTCCAGGAACAGAGTCACTGCAGAACCGACAGGGAGTTGGCGGACCATTCAACTCTTAACAGTAACAGTCTGTCGCCCTCACAGGGGATGTACTGTAGTTCTCCAACAGGTTAAATACAGTAACAACAGTGGACAGACACTTACCCCAGATCCCCATAAACATGGCAAAGAACACGGTCCCCTCGTTATCAAACAGATGGGATTGCTGGAAGAGGGAACACGAGACAGGATGAGCTCCTAACCACCCAGAGGAAATGACATGGTGTGCTTTGGCCACAGCAAGATGATATACTGCAAACTCAGCATGGGAGATTTCACTGGCTTTGGTTGACAGGCTGGTTTAAAGAATATAAGAATAAGCTAGAAATGCAGAATATTTACACAAGACAATATTTTTAAGTGTGAGGAGCCGTCAAGAATTAGAACAAGAGTTATGATTAGCCATTGGAGGAATAAATTGTTTATGTTCCCTTACCCAGGATGAGAGGCACGTGGAGTTGAGCTTCCAGTAACTACACTTCTTATCACACAGCGGACACATCACAATACCCCCTCCAATGCTGGGGTCACAGATCTCCTTACTGTGGGAGAGATACAGAGGAAGAACCTTAATATATTTCATATGACGTGACTACACTTGTCCCGTATAGACTGACAACGTTGTGTGATTTAGTCGTACTGTTGGATGCGCAACAACAAAGATGTATTTTTTTTTTTACATCATCATCATTAATATTATACTGAATACACACCTTCAAATAAGGCACCTTTCTGCCCCCTTGTGGTACTAACCTTGTTAAATTGTTATCGTAGCTTAGCACACCATAGGTAAAACATATGACGCCCATGACCGCAGCAAAGAACAACATCTCTGTGTAGAAGCCCAGCCAGGCAAAGTAGATCCCAATCTTCTCCCCATAATACTTCCTGTTAACAACACAGAGATAATTCAACTTATTTGGCATTAAGGAGTAGGGACACTTAGTATTTGCATGGTGTTATAAATCAGGGGTTCCCAAACTTGGGGCCCCCCTTCCAGCATTGGGGGACAACACGTCTACTTCTATGGGCACAAGCACTGTTCATGACACAAAGCTTTTTTTTTGTTGCAGTTTTAAAGCTAATGTTTTTGCAAAATTGTCTAATGTGTATTCATGTGATATTTGAGTGACAACAATTATTACTACAATATCTATGGGCTGAAATAAACAAATTCAACTGACATGGGCTAGTTGATCTGGACATTTCTGACTAGTTATAAATAGCTCTCTAAGGTATGCAATGACTAACATGACAAGAGGAACTGATGATGCACTACCCAATTTCCCAATTGCACCTTGTGCATTCTACTATTACAACTTTCAAGAGTAATTTTAAAGCCGGACTTAAAGCCCTAGGGGGCACGCCCCACAGTTTGGGAACCACGCGTCTATGCATGGGGGAAATGTAACCGATGTCCAGCCGATGCTGTCTGACCTGATGAGGTTGAGGGGCTGCTCCTTGTAGAAACAGAGGAACCTAGCCCAATTCTTATAGAGGTGGTAGCGTTCGCTCTCACACTGGTCATTTGGGTTCCTCTCCCAGTATCGACACTGACAGCATAGGAGACAGGAGAATAATCAGTTCTAGTTTAAGAAGAAATCTGACATCATCACATGAAATCTACTGTGAGTGTGTTGATGTGTAGATGTAGGTAGGGCGTCACGTGTTTCTTACATCATGAAGTGGGAAGGCTGAGGTGTAGGTCCCGTTGTTCAGCAACCGCTTGATACCTTTCTTGTCTGCCTCCTTGCGGTCCTCTTTATAGTACGCACAGCGAGACAGGATGTAGTATACCTGACAGGAAGGAACATCAGATCAGGGTGTGTTCGTCTGTGCCTCTGTGGATTCTGTGTTAAGATACTGTACTCACTATTCTGTTGCGTGTAGAGGGGGGGAAGAAGGTGTCTCGGTCGTTGATGAGGAAGAAGTCAATCTTGGCCTTATCAAAGGGAGAGGTAAAATAGTCAGGCTGTGGACGCATCACCTTCTCTGGCAGGCGGAACGGTTGGGAGAGCCACTCCAATGGAACGTCCTGTCCGTGGGGGATGTCACTGGCCTTAAAGGGAACCTTGATCTTCAGCACGTCAGCGTAGGTGGCCAACACCTCCCACGGGGCGTGGATCTTCAGGAAGTACGTTTTCAGATCATCTGAGTCCTAAGAGGAATGAGTTGAGAGAGAGGACAGAGAGAGGCAATTTGACTGACCATACTATTTAAGCACAAAACAGAGGAATAGTTTAAAAGATTGAGTACATTTATTAATTTTCTACATTTTCCATTTGAACATAGTAAAACATTTTCAACTAAAGGTTTGCAAAGAAAACATATAAAAACATACACTGAGTATACCAAACAGTAGGAACACCGTCCTAATATTGAGTTGCATATATCTTTTGCCCTCAGAGCAGCCTCAATTCAATGGGTCATGGACTACAAGGTGACTCCAATGCTTCCCACAAGTTGGCTGAATGTCTTTTCGGTGGTGGACCATTCTTGATAGACACAGGAAACTGTTGAGTGTGAAAACCCTAGCTGCGTTGCAGTTCTTGACACACTCCATTTACATTAGATTTTAGACATTTAGCAGACTCTCTTATCCAGAGCGACTTACTGCATACATGTTCATACTTTTTTCGTACTGGCACCTACTACCAAACCCCGTTCAAAGGCACCTAAATATTTTGTCTTGCCCATTCACCCTCTGAATGGCACATGTCCACAATCCATGTCTCAATTGTCTCAAGGCTTAAATATCCTTCTTTAACCTGTCTCCTCCCCTTAATCTACACTGATTGAAGTGGATTATTTAAGGGATTATAGCTTTCACCTGGATTCACCTGGTCAGTCTATGTGATGGAGAGAGCAGGTGTTCCTAATGCTTTGTACACTCGGTGTATGTTAAACACCCTTCTACCACTGAGGAAAGAAGACTGTGGAGTGGAATTCCCCTTTAAGAAAGCTCTGCTGAGATATTCCCCACTTTGCAGTAATGTGATGTGCTGCTGCATGACGACCACTAGAGGACACTAGCGTGCCACGGAGGGGTAACTCACCAATTTGTCCTCAGTCTCAAGCTCCAGTCCGGCCTTCTTAAGGTTGGCCTCAAACTCCCTCCTCCTCTCCTGTACAAACACACAGAGACAGACACACACGCACTTCACGCAATAGCAAGGACCAGGGCAGAAAAGCATTTATCCTTGTATCTCCCTCCCCCTTTACCATCGATGCTATCACTTTATCCTGCCATCCGCCCTTCTATTCTAACTTCCCCATTCACTCTCATCATTTATCCTGGGAAGGATCCATTTTGTTCTTGTAGTGGCTCTGTTGAAAGCATTCTCAAAGTACAAAAATCAGAAGCTAGAGGGCACAGGCATCTTCGCCTTGTAATAGTGAACCTTGGTTTGTCCATGGTCTGTCTGTGGCATGAAATCTTTGCTTCTCTGTCAAGAAAGAGGTTATGCAATTACCCCAAAAACAAAGTTTCAACCACTGGCAACTTGTCAGCCACATCCTATTAGCCACCTTCTCCTCTTAACACCCTGATTCAGGCTGGTTATGCGTCATGGTCACATGGTCAGCTGACTCCAGGTTATGCGTCATGTTACGTTTTACCGTGACAAAATGCTTTGCAACGGAAAACTAAAATAGTTATGCTGTTATTGAAGCTGTTCAGGCTCAAAGCAAGCATGACCACTCCAAGGTTAATGCACTGCGCTGTCATGTCCGTGTTGATCAACTGTAACCACACAGCGCTCTCTGTCTCTGTGTTGATTATGGTGCGTTCTGCCACCTACCTGCTTCTTCTCTCCATCCTTGTCATCTAGGTAGGACAGTATGAAGTCAATCCTCCGAACCCCGTCCCTGAAGAACACCGTGTCTTTGTTCTGCTGTAGTCTGTCAGTCTGGAGGGCAGACAGAGAAGAGAGTCAGGACACTATTTATCTCCTCCTCCTATGAACAGAGGACATCGGTTTACTGAATGTGACGATGTACGTTCAAAACATGTTAAAAGTACATGGTAGTAGTTTAGTATATAGTTTAAGACACGCCCAAAATTAAATAAACAGATATATTTTTGTAATGAGTGTGGACCTTCTGTCTTTTGTGTGGTTTGTCTTACGTAACTTGAATAGGAGTTTGGAGGCAGTGGATCCTGGACATTTTCCAGTGAAGGCATGCCTATCATTATACTAAACTTAGCCTTCAACTATGGCAAGCAAATAGGTACATACTGCACTAGGGCCTGAAATGAACTTGTTGTTTTTTATAATAACGTTAAACCTAGCGGTGATATTCTCAGATCATCCCCAGACCAGCATACAGCCACATCTTGATTCAAGACCCAAACCTGTCACTGACAATACTCTTCAATCACAATACTCCACACTCCAGTTTGCCAGGGTTGCAGCTACCCTTAGTTCAACACTCCAACACTTCTAAGCATATTAAGCATGTGCAGAAAAAAGTATCAGTATAGAGAAACTGCACCCTCACTAAAAAGTAAAACGCTTGTGAAATTCAGGAGATTGTATATACAGTGGGTTTCAGCTTGTTTCTCATAGATAGATAGATAGATAGATAGATAGATAGATAGATAGATAGATAGATAGATAGATAGATAGATAGATAGATAGATAGATAGATAGATAGATAGATAGATAGATAGATAGATAGATAGATAGATAGATAGATAGATAGATAGATAGATAGATAGATAGATAGATAGATAGATAGATAGATAGATAGATAGATAGATAGATAGGTACTTTATTGAACAAAGAAATACTTCTGTAGCTAAAAATGCGTATGATATGAGCGAGGGTAATAATAGTTTACTTAATAGACAGATTGGCTAAATGAACAGGTAAGTGAACATTTTGCATGGTTAAATTAGCTGTACAGGTATGTATACAGTTATATTTACAGATAAGTGAATACTTGCATGGTTCCACAAACTGTACAGGTAAATGACAGGAAGAGATACTTTAATAGCTAAATGTGTGTATGATATCATTTGGGGTAATAATAGTAATTCCCTTAAAAATACAGTCCTTAGTGCGCAGGGTTTAATTACAGACAACTGCACGTATTGCACATTCGATATACTAAAAGCAATGAGAAAAGGTGCAACTGACAGGATACTAATATGCATTCCTGAGTGAATGCCTACGTAGGTTAGGTCCAAGAATTACTAGCAATATTGCACGTGATATGATATAACAACTGTACATGAGTATGTATATACAGACCTGCATGAATAAGTAGGTCCTGAGTGAATGAGTGCTGACGGACCAGAGTTACTCACGGATGGATGCATAATTGTTAAACTAGGTCCTAGCACCCCAACAGTTCCAGATCTATGTTGCCGACGGCACGGCACCCCGGTGAGGGTGTGGAAGGACCTCCTGTAGCGCTCTCTGGCACACCGTGGTGGGATCAGTCTGTGACTGAAAGTGCTCCTCTGCGTCATAACCATAGCGTGCAGAGGGTGGGTGACGTTGTCCATGATGGCCAGCAGTTTGGCCAGGACCCGTCTCTCCGCCACCGCCTCTAGAGTGTCAAGGCTCATCCCCAAGACAGAGCTAGCCTTCCTGATCAGCTTATTTACCCGAGAAGCATCACCGGCTTTGATGTTTGCTCCCCAGCACACCACTGCAAAAAAGATGGCACTGGCCACCACAGACTGGTAGAAGGTATGCAGTAGTTTACTGCACACGTTGAAGGACCTGAGCCTCCTCAGAAAGTAGAGTCGGCTCTGGCCCTTTTTGTACAGGGCCCCGGTGTTACCAGCCCATTCCAGCCTATTGTCCATATGGACTCCCAGGAACTTGTATGATCCTGGTTTTATTTTATACAGTGGGTTTCAGGTTGTTTCTCAACCAGGTTTGTTTACTCCTGGTTTTATTTTATACAGTGGGTTTCAGGTTGTTTCTCAACCAGGTTTGTTTACTCCTGGTTTTATTTTATACAGTGGGTTTCAGGTTGTTTCTCAACCAGGTTTGTTTACTCCTGGTTTTATTTTATACAGTGGGTTTCAGGTTGTTTCTCAACCAGATTTTTTACTCCTGGTTTTATTTTATACAGTGGGTTTAAGGTTGTTTCTCAACCAGGTTTGTTACTCCTGGTTTTATTCCACAGCTGAGTATTTACAGTGCTAGAGGGTAAAAACCCTTATCGACACAGCCTTGGACCTGGAGTGCAGGAAAATGGCTTTTCTTGATCCCATTGGCTAAGATTATGTTCACCAATTACAGGTCTTACATCATATTTTGAACCTAATTTGTGAAGAACGGTTGCCTGTGTTGGGTCTGTTTCGCCGTGTGACTAGGAGGAAAAGCGCTTCAGTGCGATAAAGCATAGGCAGGTCCCTATATAAAGCTGTATCCTGGTTCTGGAAGACACACTGCGGTCAGGAATGAAAACAGAGCCCCTCCCCTTTTTGTTTATCAGATCCCCACACCCACAAACAGGAAGGAAACAGGTTGTGGATACAAAATTTGATCATCAACAGAATTAGGTTGGAGAAAGCATATTAGAACTATTTGAAATGTATGGCCTTCCTCCATTAAGTGTCAAAGCATGCTTGAATATGAGAAAGTGTTCACGTTTCCTAGTTCTTCAACAACAGATTAATGCTGGATAGAGAACATGGACACCAACAAACTAATATTCTCTCTGTAGGCAGTATTTTAATTGTGCTTATTGCCTGGGGAAAGCTAATCTGAGAGACACTGAGGTCTTGTGACTGAACAATAAGAGCAGTAGAATAAAGAGGTCAGTTGTTTCCAGTTTAGGCAAGGCACACAAAAGCATGCAAAACCACCTCTTTTCAATACACACTCACTATTGATCAAGAACATTGATCATGGATGAGGATTGATCAAGCACGTGGAGGAAGACTAAAAACAAGCACATAATCATATATTTCGTACAGCCATTTACGCACATAAGTGCAAAAATGAATCTACTAACCTTTATCATGTAAATCATTTGATGTGTTTTTGGGGGGGAGGGTTGTTGCTTTTAATTAATTTGCCCGTTGCATTGCAGAACAGATAGCTTGGGATATGGGAATGTATAAGGAAAGGACAGGGTCCAGGCAGGTCAACATGGGGTCATGGGACTCACCTCGGTGTGTCCAGGTAGCCGTGTCCCTCCGTCCTCTAAAGAGTTATGGTGACTGTGGCCATTGTATTCATCTGTGTAGAGAAAATAAATGACTTTAAAAAAGGACAATCTGCAGTTGCTACGTCCATTTTTGGACTTGATATGATATATATGACTATAATGATATATAATGATAAGAGTCCATTCATTCTGGAAGAATATAACTTATAAATGCCTCATGAGCTTTAGTTTAACTGTCAAACCCCATCAGAACCCAAAATATAAAACAGTTTTACTCTACTGTTTGTAAACATTGTAAAATGTAAACAAACACTGTATAGCCTCAAAACATACTTAAAACTGTAATTTTTATATCTTGGAAGGTCGGCCCTTGCATCTATCCCACTGGGCAAAAACTGGTTGAATCAATGTTGTTTCCACATAATTTCAATACAAAAATCTAATGTGATGACATTGAATCATCGTGGAAAACTGATTGGATTTGTAAAAAGTCAGCAATGTAAGGGAATTTTCATATTTTTTTCACCCAACTTTGTACCTAAATCCAAGTGTCGTGGGGAATTGACGTTAGTTGACAACTCAACCAAATGTAAATAAAACATTTACTTGAACTGAGGTCTGTGCCGAGGGATAGGTCTAAGAATTGCCCTTTTAACAGCAAACTATTTACAATGTACAAATGACATAGTGATATGTGTACAGAAATGTGAATCCACTCATTTATTTGAGAGAGAGAAAGCAATGGGTTATTTGTCTTTGAAATATTTTACTTCACTAGTCCAGAAGCCTAATTATTCCAGCCTCATCACACCAATTAGCCTAATAGGTCTTAATGAGACACAACATACACTTGATATGAAAATGTCAAGCTTGTTCACTGTGGTCTTGTATGATACCTTCACTACATACAGTCATTTGGCTAAATTAGTCCTAGAAAAATAAAGCTATGTTATTTAACTACAATTACGGAGGGCCTTAGACCGCACCCCTTTCAGTGCAAGAGGCGTCACTACAGTCCCTGGTTCGAATCCAGGCTGTATCACATCCGGCCGTGATTGGACGTCCCATAGTGCGGCGCACAATTGGCTCAGCGTCTTCCGGGTTTGGCCAGGGTAGGCCGTCATTGTAAATAAGAATTAACTTAACTGACTTGCCTAGTTAAATAAAGGTATGTCATCAGATATACTAGTTGAAGCCCAGGAAATCCCATGACCCACCCCTCTGTTTCCACCCACAATCCTTTTCTACAGATTTGCTAATGATTTTGCTGATGATTGAGTCAGTTTCCCTCCAATTACATAATAGTTCTATATTGAGAGCAGGGATTGCTGATGTGAAGAAAACAGCATTAGTCTGTCAGTGGAACTGTGTTGTGGTCAGATGTCAGAACACCCTCAGGACAACAGCATGGTGATATATGCATGAAGACACTCACTCTCTCAAGAGCTCTCAGAGATAAAACCAGGGGAAAGAACTAAACACATAAACCTATAAAGAAACAGGAACACTAGCACAAAAGCACACTTTCCATCTAGACACACACAGACAGAAACACACAGCATTCCAGCATCAGAGCAGTGCACTCCCCCAGCCTGGCAGACCCTGTTAAAGAGAATGTGCTCATGTTGCAGCGCTGCCTGCCGCCTGGTTATTTCTGAATTCTGGGAAACAAGCACTTCCCGTGGGGAGGTTAGTCCTCTACGTGCACGGAGGGATGGGGGAGGGGGCAGCAGCCCAGTCAGAGGCATGACACAATCTAGCTTACCACAGGAAGGACTGAGCCTTTCTTTCATTGGATGAGGGGGATATTTTTTTACGAACCAGAGGTTTGACTGAGTGCTTTGCAAGCCAATGAGAGGTTTGAGGGAGGCGCCCTGTACAGCTGAGAGGTAAACTATAGAGACAACTCATGAGATTGGAATGATGTTGAGACTGACAGCCAGCCAGATGAGTCTGAGCACAAGCATCCATAACCCCTATGAAGGTCAAACTAGCAGAGGGGTTTTCCACAGAAGCTGTGCCAAGCTGTGATGGTTGTACTGCTAACTGTCTTTTGTCTACTGAAGCACAGTCATTATCAGTCCAGAGCTGAGCAAACAGAGAGAGAGGGAGACAAGGCCACTTTTATGAGACATTTATAGATAGCAGCACATACACACACATGCAGAAACACACACACGCAGGTATGCATGCACACACACACATTAACGGTATAGTATACGTATAGTATACATACGTTCACATTCACCTCAGCACACAAGTAACACAAATTTGTCAATGTTTTCAAAAATGAATACAATGGGAACATCTCATCCTACTGTAGCTGACCTACCAGTACCTTCAGTGGGCAGTCTGGAATGATGAATATCTCACGATGTCATGCACATCCATTTAAGCAATAGGGCCCGAGGGGGTGTGGTATATGGCCAATATACCACGGCTAAGGGCTGTTCTTAGGCACGACACGAGGCAGAGTGCCTGGATACAGCCTTTAGCTGTGGTATATTGGCCATATACCACAAACACCAAGGTGTCTTATTACTATTGCGTCATGCATAAGAACAGCCCTTGGGCGTGGTATATTGGCCATATACCACACCTCCTCAGACCTTATTGCTTAAATATACCACAGCTTTCAGCCAATCAGTTCATATTATTTCATAGGTGCTGGATAAAGCACAAAGGATCTTTCAGCATCTGCTAGGAGTGTTGGCCTTAAACCTTGGCAGGTTTCTGCACATGTTTACCTTTCTGAAATATCAAGTAATCCACAGAGAGATGCACAGATGAAATCATCCCAACAAAATCACATGATAAATATATTTATATTTTAAATGTCAAATATGGTATAGGTAAACTCAATAAATGCAGAGTATTGAATTTGAAAGGTAATTTCCCCACGGGTAAACTCACACACGACCAGGGGATGCAGAGTAGTACAGGGCTGGGTTTGGCGCTGTGACGAGCCAAACAGCACAAGCCTCAGAGTAACCAAGAAGCAGAAAAAGTATAACAGCAGTTCATACAGCCACAGACACAGCCACTGACTATGAGGTGAGGTTTGGAGAGGTGAGGATGAAAGGATGGACGGACAGACAGGCGTCACATTAAGCCTTTCATCTGCCCGTACCTGTTAATAGGATCATCCTGAATGCTGTCAGCACAGCAGGGCCATCTTCTTCAGAGGAGACACAGACAGGGCAAAGGGGTTAGTCTGCTTAACAAAGTGCTGCTGGACATTGACAGATGGATTTATGATATCACAGATAGACATATTCTGAATAAGAATAGCTAGAGTAGCAGAACAACTATCTGCTTTTGCACCCACCACTGAGACAGACACACTAGGCTAAAAAAAACAGGCCAGCTGTTAAATATGTTTGATATATTCCCTGTTTGGTTCAATTACAGAAAGTGGCAGCGTGAGGACAGGTACATAAAGAAGCTGTCACCTGGATGCTGGTGAGGACATAACAGCACCTGTGTCACCTGCTCCACACCGGTAGCACCTGTCCTCTCTCCAGTGACAGTCACAGTACCCTCCTGATTGTCTATTGTCTCAGCCAGATAAACCTTTAGAGAGCCTGGTAAATGATGTGTTTCATCAGACCAAGCCTATCTGGTTAGTGATTTAAATGGTAATGCGAGGCCTGAGCTTCAGGCTACTTTCCTCTGATGAACTGTCTCTTCTGTTTCAGCTACTGGGCATCATGTTATTCATGTTTCAAGTTGTATTAGACATACAGGGTACACATGGAATACAACCTCCAATCAAATGTTACCTACAGGATCCTTCTGGACAATTGCAGTTGTGAGTGTAGCATTAATGTTAAGGTGAGGAGAGTCAGTCCTGTTCATGTGTTCACAAGTCTGATGGCTTGTAGATAGAAACTGTGTCTGAGCCTGTTGGTATCAGACCTCATGCTCCAATACCGTCTGCCCGATGGGGTCCTTGATGATGCTGCAGGCCTTGTTCAGGCACCATTTGGAGTAGATGTCCTGGAAGGGTGAGAGCACAGTTCCAGTGATGTGCTGTCTTCACCACCCTCTGAAGGGCCTTGTGGTCATGGATGGAGAAATTCCTAACCACACTTTCAATGGTGCACTGTAATATTTGGAGATGAGGTTGCCATCAGGAAGTCCAGGATATTTTATATTATTTAGCTAGGCAAGTCAGTTAAGAACAAATACCCTGGCCAAACCCAGATGACACCCTATGGGACTCCCAATCATGGCCGGTTATGATACAGTCTGGATTCGAACCAGGGACTGCACTTCTTGCACTGAGATGCAGTGTCTTAGACCGCTGCGCCACTCGGGAGCCCTACAGTTGGCTCTACCAGAGAAAGCTTATTGATCAAGGAGAAATTGTTCTCTGACGAACTACAAAAGTGCTTCAATCTCATCTCATGTTAGGCCAGGGATTCTCACAGTTTATAATAGATAAAAAGACAGTTTATAATAGGAATCGTGATACTGCACAGATAATTAGATGGATATCTAAATCATTCCAATATGTCTGTATATACAGTACCAGTCAAAGGTTTGGACACACCTGCTCATTCCAGGGTTGTTCTTTATTTTTTCTATTTTCTAATAGAATAATAGTGAAGACATCAAAACTATGAAATGACAAATATGGAAAAATTTGAGATTTTTGGTTCCAACCGCCGTGTCTTTGTGAGGCGTAGAGTAGGAGAGCGGATGATCTCCGCATGTGTAGTTCCCACCGTGAAGCATGGAGGAGGAGGTGTGATGGTGTGGGGGTGCTTTGCTGGTGTCTGTGATTTATTTAGAATTAAAGGCACACTTAACCAGCATGGCTACCACAGCATTCTGCAGCGATACACCATCCCATCTGGTTTGGGCTTAGTGGGACTTTTGTTTGTTATTCAACAGGACAATGGCCCAACACACCTCCAAGCTGTGTAAGAGCTATTTGACCAAGAAGGAGAGTGATGGAGTGCTGCATCAGATGATCTGGCCTCCACAATCACCCGACCTCAACCCAATGGAGATGGTTTGGGATGAGTCGGACCACAGAGTGAAGGAAAGGTAGTCAACAAGTGCTCAGCATATGTGGGAACCCCTTCAAGACTGTTGGATTAATCATTCCTGGTGAAGCTGGTTGAGAGAATGCCAAGAGTGTGCAAAGCTGTCATCAAGGCAAAGGGTGGCTACTTTGAAGAATATCAAATATATCATATATTTTGATTTGTTTAACACTTTCCCTTGATGAGAGCTTTGATTCCACATGTGTTATTTCATAGTTTTGATGTCTTCATTATTATTCTACAATGTAGGAAATAGTACAAATAAAGAAAAACCCTTGAATGAGTAGGTGTGTCCAAACCAATAGCCTAACTACTGACATCATCCCCAAGTTCATGTTCTGTCTTCTCGGGGGAAAGACAACATACAGGATAGTTCACTGAAATTACAAAATTACATTGGTTTCCTTACCCTGTAGGAAGAGAGACCGATCCATGCTTTGCTTTTGTTTAACTTGATGAAGTCACAAAATGCTAACTTTAGGATTTTTAAATACATTTTATTTAGCATGCTTTAGATTAACCAGCATAGGGTATATGTCTAGGGGGAAGCCATACTGCCAGCGCAAAAGGTAGAAACCCACTGGCCACAGACGTCATTTCAAGTTTGATTTACATTTGGTTGTATCATCTAATGTGAATTCAAAGTCAAATCAACAAAACTCCATGTCATTGGATTTAGGTTGTAAGTTGGGTGAAAAAAATATTAAATTCCTTTATGTTGATGACTTTTTTCAAATCCAATCAGTTCTCCGCGTTGATTCAACGTCATCACATAACAAATGTTTGTTGACATGACGTCGAAACAATGTTGATTCAACCAGTTTTGGCCAAGTTGGATAGCTGTTTTGAATCCCTATTTTCACATCGTCTGTTGATGACTTTCTGCACACGGAGCAAACAAAATGTCCCTGATTATCATCTCCAGGATACAATAGACCTAGTCACAGAAGGGAACTGTGCCTTGACAAAACCCGGAAAGTTAGATCAGTGGAGTGGACCAATAGCACGGTGCACCTCCCAGCTAGGGTTCATGGGCAGGGCAGATAGCAGAATTCATTCTTTATCTTTTCAAAAACAGACATGAAATGTCATCTTCGTCCTTCAGAAACTTTCCTCAGATTTTCCTCATCTGCACCCTTTGGCCTTGTTGCATATATTGCATAATCACCACTGAATGTGTGAAAACAAACAGTTGTTCTTTGTAGCTTGTTGCCTGTTAGCCTAATCAGATGTGATGCCCATGTTAACCCACAGATAGAACATGGAATGCTTTGGCACAGAGCTTCCTAAACCCACAAAGCAACACAATCACAAAGCCCACTGTGATCAAGCGCATCGATCAACGTTACTCAAGATTTATATATTCATCTGCTCATGGCCAATGAAATTGTGGAAGACCAAAGAAGGATAATAACCTATTGGGGGTGAAAGGAGATACACCCAGACATGTCATGTTTTATCAACAAAAATTTGAAGTGGGTTATTAAAAAAAATACTGCCCACAGTCTGTCTTGCTCAGCTATCAAAGATAAATATCATTACTGAGCCAGTTTCCATGGAAACCCCGAGGCTCCCCTAGTCTGTGAGCCAAGATGAATTCACTGGCTTGCCCTCCTTAGCCCGCTATTAAACACCTTAAATGGAAGCAGAGCACAACCGTCTAATAACAGTTTCTTATTAGATAATCAATTATTAAGAGTGAGTGCTGTAATGCAAAGATTATTATTCAGGCCTAGTTTGTGCCTGACTGCCCCTGATCAAGACCAATTAGGCATCTAGAATTGGTTTTACTGAGATAGTGAGAGATGTTGTTTGTAGAATAGGAGGCCTAGTGTTTGATAATACTACAGTGCCTTATCGGAAACTTTCAATACAACTATTTTGGCTATTTGAACTATATAGAACCATGAGAGCCATAACAAGGCAGCCAGTGTGAGTATGTGGCTAATATAATAAATCAATGATTCTGTAATAGAACTGTATTATAGATGCAGATGAACCTGAAGTCTATTCACATTCAGTCCCTACATAAAACTGTCAACATGGTGATACACAACACAGACACACATATTAATGTATCTTCCTCTGTTATTGTGCCGGAAGGTTTTCCCTGATAACAGCCAGCACAAAGCCATGGTGTGAAAGAGCAGTCTATCAACACAGAACTCCACACTATCTAGAACTAGCGTGGGTAGTCAGCCATACTGTGGGTCTTTATTAACAAGGAGCCTTAACACCAAAGGGCAAGTGACAGATTGTCATTAAATTCACTTTCTCAGTCAACTCACTTCAATTTAAAAGCATCAATGTTATTGTGGGAACAGAAATGCCTGTTGCTCGAAGATAATGGAGCCCCATCGTTTGGCCCTGTTTCTGTAATACCTAACTCTCGAAGAAGTTAAATGACATTTTACTTTTTGTTTGGGGAATCTTCCATTCATGGCTGGTGTTTACACTTTAGCAGACGCACTTATCCAGAGTGACTTACAGGAGCAACTAAGCTTAAGTGCCTTGCTCAAGGGGACATGAACAGATTATTCACCTAGTCAACTCAGGGATTTGAACCAGCAACCTTTCAGCTACTAGCCCAACGCTCTTAATCACTAGGCTAGCTGCCACCCTATAGGGTTGAGATGCTAAGAGGGATGTAAACAGTGTGAGAGAGGTTGGACTGTTTCCATCCATCAGTGAACTTGCTCCAACTCACTTAATTTCCCTGCAGAGGAGAGATGGATGTAACAATATCTCAAAGCCATAATTACTGCGGCATTATTGAAACCACTTTACTGTCGACATTATGAATGCTCAAGTACTTTTCTTTCTGTGAAGCCATACATAATAAATTACAGCTGACAAAGTATTTTTAACAAAAGGAACATTTGTGATTGTTCAAATCTGTTTATTACCCATAGCAACTCTACATTTTCTGATCTACTGCTCAACCGGCAACATTTCATAGAGGGACCCTTGCTACCATGACACATTGTGCAGTGGGTGGCTGTTTTTGGAGACCAAGTTGTCTCTGTAGGCAACTTTGTACAGGCACACTCTTCAGTGAGTGACTGCTCAGTCAGTCCATAGCATCATTGTCTATTCCCTGTCTAGATGGGCACTCAAGGTAGAGAGACACTATGAGCAGATAATTGTGTTTAAGTGTTCATGCACTCAAGGTTAACAACTATCTGGTCTCTAGCGTGTATTTATGTGAGTATTACCGTGGGACAGTGGGGCTTTACACAAAGCAAAGATTATAGATATGGATTAGAGGCCTACTGACTTTAGACGCGTCCTGAAACAATTAGCAATCCAATTAGTAATTTAGCAGAAGCTCTTTTCCAGAGCAACTTACATTTAGTTAGTGCACATATATACTTTTTTGTACTCGTCCCCCATGGGAATCGAACCCACAACCCTGGCGTTGCAAGCACCATGCTCTACCATCTGAGCTACACGGGACAGTAATGCATTGGGCATGTCTGTGTTAGCACACCATTGCAGATGTCTACCTATAACTTGTTTCCTTTTCGCCATGAAATTTAAAGGAAAACATGAACATAGGACACAGCTTATTCACACAGGAGCACAAGAGTACATTAAGGGGAGATGTAGGAGCTAGAGCAATACAGAAGTTCTGGGGCAGTTGATGGTGTTTAAAGGGGCGGGCATGGACAGAGCAATGGGCAGTTTCAAGCGGCATTCCTTGTGCAGTGTGCAGTGACTAATAAGTTCTCAATAGAGGGATTGAGAACTTAGCACTCGTGTGTTTGGCGCTACTCGTGTGTTTGGCGCCGCCCTGAGTGGTCGTCTGTTAAGCAGCTCCCGTTGTTCGTGCATAAATTGTTGTTTTAGTTCGTTTTTTTCGTCTCTTTTCTTTAGTTGTATTTTTTATTTTGCTACAGTTGATTAAATTTCCCCCCCGGGGGATCAATAAAGTACCTATCTATCTATCTATCTATCTATCTATCTATCTATCTATCTATCTATCTATCTATCTATCTATCTATAGATTAGCAGAGAGCCGCTTGCATCAGCTTTACTAGGCCTATACATTAGTAACAGATAAAACTTGCATTGAATAAGACATCCATCTGCAATTGTTTTTTGGTCACAAACCTGCTTGGAAATTATTATAATTATATAATTATAAATAATATTAAACTTATTTGGGGCCAATACTGATAACTTTGAATGCTCACGTATAATTCAACAAAGAAATTGCCAAACACATGCCATTTTACAGACTTCTGCAATGGGCTTTAAATTACTGCCCAGTAAAAATCTAACTTTAAAAAGGTAATATTCTGATAACTCATAACCAAATAATGTTGCTGACTGGTATTTGTGGCCAAAGCATAAAGTATAGGAAAAAAAACACTTTAAACCCCCCCCCCCCCGAAACTTGTATCTCAAAACAGAAAACGCTTGCTATTTCCTTATAGAGGATGATGTCATCCTCTATCTGGCCAATCAGCAGTCTACTAGCGTAAATATTTTGGGGGACCAGTATATGCCCACACCATTCTGTTGTTGGGGTACGCCCACACCATTCCAACACAGAAAAGTTGCTTTTTAACATACTTAACAACATACTAAACCATTTTTTGGAAGGAGAACTATTTAACTCATATTGTAATTAATTACTGGTCATATGTCATATAAATCTGGAAACACTGGACAGTTACTTTAATTTGTCAGTTTCTCAAACTTCCAGTTTGTCCTTCTCTCTCCCAGTAGACCTGTCAGCATGTGAATGACGTCATCTCGTGTATTTTCAGTCATTTCAGAACTTCTCATTTAGTTGTACAACTAGAGTTATTGTAATTTTTGTGTAACTTTGGAGTTATTTATTACTCATGGACAGCACTTTGGTCCATTTTAATGGTTTTGAAAGCGCTTTATAAATAAAGTTGACTTGACTTGACTTGACTACAACTGTACAAACACATGAAACTGTTTCCGACACATAATGTTATAAACAACATGTAAATTCCATTAAATGTGCGAATCTTTAGGCAAAACATTGTACGTGCCTCTCATCCAGGTAGTCCACTAACATACAGTGACATATGGCAGACACAAGTAATAGCCATTAACCAAACATTATTCCGAACCCAAGTGGTAGTTCTAGTCACAAAATAGATAGAAGTAGCCAATCATTCATTTGGTTGGTTGTGTTTCCTTGAGTTTCTGAAAGCGCTATAGTAAACTTCTTAATAGCTAATGAAAACAAAGATTATAGTATGGCCTACGTATACTACGTTTAATTTGTATATTACCAAAAGCGGCTAATCTCTGAATGTGCTCTTTACCTCCAGTCTGGGAATCCATCGCGCTCTTCATTTCGATCAAGGTTTCATCCCCTGCCATTCCCGTTATTCGTCTCATCTCCACCGAATATAAGGAAAGAGCTGCTTTTTCAGGAAAGTGAGGACGGAGAGAGAGGATGCCACCCCACCACTCGATCCGCGCCACACCGTATTTGAGTTTGAGGCTTGGGGTTCACACCAAAATCAACTATTCTGGCATTCATTGGCTGAAAGAATGGTCCATCTTTGTCTTGACATTTCCTATCCTATTATGATTGCACTCATACTGCTTCTCTAGCCACGATACATTAAAGGGGAGTGGCAAAACCAAGTACATTCTGTCGGCAAATCATTGTGAAGAAAGAAGGATCCTATTATTGACACACCTAGCGCTTCGGAATTCGTGCATCATATAGAGAGAGGGAGAGGGAGAGAGAGAGAGAGAGAGAGAGAGAGAGAGAGAGAGAGAGAGAGAGAGAGAGAGAGAGAGAGAGAGAGGCTTTATTGATCCCCGAGGGGATATTACTCGTGCATTTTAATCCTGTCTGTGAGGTTTATGTTACCAATGTGAATGGCCTCAAACGTGATGTTTGGTCATTTTGTATGGTTTTGAAAAACCTTCAATTCTCACCAAATGAATTCATATTTTGTACAGCCTAACTATTTGAGACTAACTGACTAGCCTACTAAATTCCTTCAATTTGGGCTATGTGAAGAAACACAGTCTACCAATTAAACTGCATGCTTGTAATCTTGCCAATCAACAGTTCAATCAATATATATATATATATATATATAAACAATTTTAAACTTTATCTTAGAATTAGGCCTAATTGATTTATAATATAATTCAATTTTATTCAAGAGAGGTTCTCTCTGACAGAGCACAGTACTAATTGAAGAAGGGTGATAGTTCTTCAAATGTTACCTACTTTCAATAGGTTTTATTATAATGAGAAATAAAAAAGAACTATAGGAAATTAGTAGGGGGAAACAATGGAGGATGTACATTGGTAGTTTCGGTGGAAAAAGTTGTGTGTGTCAACTGTAGGGGTGCCTGTGTTTACTGGGGATCGGACGTGTCGGTGCGAGAGAGGCAGGTTGAGTTGGCCAGGGTCAGAGTAAGTAGTACAGAAAGTGTCTTATGCTGAGGCATTGAAGAAAGTAGAGAAGGATGGGTCAAGGATGAGGGATCCTGAGAGTATCCCTGTGAGTAGGCCTAGTAGATCTGTTCCAGCACAACGGGATAGGTCAACAAGTGATATATGCTTCGGTGAGGTTGGATTCTTAGCGTTCATAGCGATGGTTATCAATTGTACAGCAGAGATGGGACTTAAGCCCATGGACTCCATCTTTTGGGACGGCAGGTAGCCTAGTGGTTAGGATGTTGGGCCAGTATCTGAAAGATTGCTGGATTGAATCCCTGAGCTGACAAGGTAACAAATCTGTTGTTCTGCCCCTGAACAAGGCAGTTAACCCACTGTTCCCTGGCAGGGCCACCCATAAGGGGGGAAAGCTTTCTGGGGCCCAGCCGCGGCCCATGGTTGCCACCAATAATCATGTTCATCCTAAATATTTTAAGAAATAACCCATTTTATTTTGAACTAAAATACTCACCATTACTTAATAAAAATAGCAAAAATAAACATTGTATTGTTGCTTTAGTAAAATGTATCCTGTTTTATAATGAACCCCACCCTCTCCTGAAAATGGTATGAGTCATTTTTTGTTTACGCAGTTTTTGATCTAAGCTAATACTAGCTAATGTCAGAGTACATTTCGTTGCTATGCCAGGACCTGTTCATAAATCAGGATGTCAAGGGCATTAGACCCCAAAATAAATGTAATTAATACATTTTTTCAGTCAGCTCCGAAAGCTGCCCCCAGCCAGGCTGCAGAGACGAGCAGTAGCCATGAGGCTAATGTTAGCCAAGAGGTAGCTAGTTTGAGTAAAGCAGCCACTGAGAAAGAGTATGTTCTGCATTGCCCGACACCAGGATTTAAACCCACAGCGACTTTTGTGGACAGCAATAATGTGGTGGAGGAGTCTCTGACGTGAAACGAGACTGGCTGTTTTTTAGCGAATGTAAAAAATAATTGTACTGGGAATACTCAAGATCCAGCAGTTGGGTGAGGAGGATATTAAGTCATCTTGTAGAAATTTGATAACAAAATATCCCAAAGATCTATCTGAAGATTTGGAAAAACAAATACTCCACCTGAAAAGAATATACAGTGCCACATTCTCAGGAACATCAACACCCATGAAGTTGCTCAACTGGATTCATGACATGAAGCTTGAGAGCATTTATGGTGACATTTCCAGCACTGAGGATATTTAGCACTTTACCTGTAACTGTGGCAGGAGGAGAAAGGTCCTTCAGTAAACTCAAAATCATAAAAGATTACATGCGCTCCACAATGAGCCAGGAGAGGCTCAATAACCTGGCAATACTTGCCATTGAGTGTGAAATGGCTAAACAGATTGACTTCAAATACATTATAAAATACTTTGCATCCAGAAAGACAAGGAAGATGGCTGTATAATAGGCAAAGAAGAAGCCAGGTAAATTGCATTTTATACTGAGAATTGTGTGGTGTAAGTGTAGCAGATTTCTGTGTGTCAAAGAGTTATTTTATGTTTGTGTGTGTGTGTCTGGCCCGGCGCCACACAGGTTGTTAAGGCCTCTCAGTTATATTTATAAAACTTTATGTTTAAGTTTTATGTATCTATAGAAACATAGATGTGTTTTGCTATAATGTAGCTCCCATCACTGAGTAAGTCTCTCTCTGTTTACATCTATATGTTTTATGTAGGAGAGAGAGAGTAAGCGCATGCGTTGATATGAGTATAGGACCTTTTCAGGGGTCCAGCCATTTCTATGGGCGGGCCTGTTCCCTGTCATTGTAAATAATCATTTGTTCTTAACTGACTTGCCTAGTTAAATAATGGTTAAATAGGTCACAGAAAATAAATGTTGTGGTGTCAGCGGCATTTAAGTATTTGGAGGTTGCCTATGAGATTTGACTTCGGAAGAGTTACAGGGTGTGTGTTGAGCGGTGGTGTCCTGTCCTCCCAGGCCGTTAGGCGTTAGGGTGGTTGGTTTAGATGGTAGGGTCATTTCAATGTTTTTCCTTTACCATTTTTTACATTCTTTGGATTAAAGTAGTTTGTGGATTTATACCCCAGTCTTGGTGGCGGTAATGCAACAGAAATTGGATGCCAACCACCGTTATACCTCAGCGAAGAATAGTTAAAAAACTCTTGATGTAGGCCTACATCGGCATTACATTTCCAATCCAGCAGACTACAGTAGGTGGCGGTAAACCAGGTATCGACGGTTGGGTTAGTAGCCCACCAACAACGGAAGGAGCGGGGAAAACTACCTTACCCAGCATACATTGCAACCCGAAGTTGCAGCGCCAGCGTGAACAAGGTAAAGCCGGAGATGCAGCTAGCAACACAAATAATCAGCTTTGAACGCTTTGTGTAGTAGCTAGGTAGTTTACTGAACACATTCCAACGTATCAATGGCGTATTGTAAGATATAGACTGCTTTGTGTTTTCCACCCTCCTTTTATTAAGTCAGTTACCGTTAGCTAAACCAGTTATGGAAATCGACGTTGGAGATCTAGCGAACGTTAGGTAGATCTCCAACGTCGATTTCCATAACTGGTTTACTTGGTGGTAAACTACTCAACCCTCCATGTTTTTCTGCTGTCTTCCCACCAAATACCATGAAAAACAAAGGCTATGAACGCGGAGAGATGCACAAACTAACTACTAATGTTGGGGGACGTAGTCGCTTAGCTCTTGTCCGTCATCATCGTACGACGACGATATGCCCGTTATGTCGTCGTCCATATCTTTTCATACCACAAGTGTAACTCGCTAAAGTATACATTATTTATTTTTTTTGAGTTCGGGATAACCTTTCGCTATATGTGCAGGGTGTAAGTTATCCAAAACACGGCTTATGAGTACTTTGTTTACCGTCAAAATGTCCTGATTTGCACTACGAGCTGCGTGGACCAGAGCATGTCTGCAGTAATTCTCCCCCACACACTCAATTCGGCTACTTTCTCTGGCACACATCAGTCAAATACTTTCTATAGAACAAGCATCACTCCAGTATTGGCTGAATGATTATCCTACACTTTCAAAAATACTAGTCGAATAAGACATGGGAGAGATGACGAATTTTGGCAAAGAGATTTATAGACTAATACACTTGAAGCAAATAGCCAAACTGAAAACTGCAGACATTAAGAGTGCCTCCCCCGCGATCAAACCGCCATAAAATATGTAATGAAACGCAGCCTAACGTGGTCATTGACAGCTGTCTTGAACACAAATAAAAAAAATGATTTCTGCTACTAAGATCAGTGAAATGTTGGCTAAACTGACACCGGAGTGAAGAGCAGAAATCGCAAATAACAAGCAAGTCGCAGCAATTAATAATTGCGTGTGTGCGCGTTCACGCGAAGGGTTACGGCAGGGGGAGGTTTTCGGAACAACACCGGTATCATTGAGCTAGATGGAGGACTCTGGTCCGTTTTAGGATGGGCAGCGCCATTGAGGACTTTAACTTTAAGTAGTCAATTGGGTGGGACTTCCTATAGGTAAGGAAGGATCACATAAATCCATACAGGTCATCAGGAGGGATCAGCCAATGAATTATACTCAAGAGCAAACATTCCATAACTGCAGGTGGCAGTAAATCGCCAACCTTGGCTTTATACCTGTTCAAATACACACTCCAGGTGGCAGTATGCCCCCTTTCAGTTTGTTAACAAACTCCATAGAATGAATAGAGATGGCCTCAGTGGCGCTGCCCATGCTCTTGCAGACGTTATAATGGGACAGATACGATGTTGCGTCCTCTAACTACAGTATCTCTATGGGCGGGATACAAGGCAACTCATTGTCGTTGCGTGATGGACCAGATCTACTGTGTTGTATGCAGATCCATCTAAACATATGACGGTATTGTATGTATGCAACGTGATCACAATTTACATATATGCAGTGAGTGGGTAACAGACTGGGTTCTGCATGTATTTTATTTACATATATGCAGTGATTGGGTAACGGACTGTGATCTGAGTGTATTTTATTTACATATTTGCAGTGAGTGGGTAACGGACTGTGATCTGCGTGTATTTTATTTGCAGTGAGTGGGTAACGGACTGTGATCTGTGTGTATTTTATTTGCATATATGCAGTGAGTGGGTAACGACTGTGATCTGAGTGTATTTTATTTACATATTTGCAGTGAGTGGGTAACGGACTGTGATCTGCGTGTATTTTATTTGCATATATGCAGTGAGTGGGTAACGGACTATGATTTGAGTGTATTTTATTTACATATTTGCAGTGAGTGGGTAACGGACTGTGATCTGCGTGTATTTTATTTGCATATATGCAGTGAGTGGGTAACGGACTGTGATCTGCGTGTATTTTATTTACATATTTGCAGTGAGTGGGTAACGGACTGTGATCTGTGTGTATTTTATTTGCATATATGCAGTGAGTGGGTAACGGACTGTGATCTGCGTGTATTATTGTATTTTTTACAGATTATTGCTACACCATTTCACTGTGATTGGTCACCATGGCTGAAGTTGGAGCTGTCATCAACCCACACACATTTGTTGTCTTATCTGAGCTGCGGAGCATCTCAACCAGCTCCCACAACCTGTGAGTCTGCAACTCCAGTAAGATACCTCCTCACACTAACACAAACGGTAACATTACATAAGATGTCAAACATGACATTATCAGAAGGCCCTCGGTACGTGTATTTTATTTACATATATGTAAAGATGCACCCACTTACAGTACTCAATGTTCACACTACGCTGCAGAGGACTGATAGGCCTACTCATCTGCAGTTGACTCACCACACTTGACATCTTGTGTTGATGTTTTGCAACTGTTCTGAAATGTTGTTTTCATTGTTTTTACCTGTCAATGTACTTATTATTTACAGTATAGGCATAAGCTTTAAATGACCATATCCGTGTTGTTGATTTTAATATCTATCTTTCTGGTTGTCTATTCAGGGTGGAAGGACTGCCATCACCATTAAACCTCACTGATACAGAAAGTGGAGGTGTTGCAGCTCTACCAGGCTAAGGTCAGTAATTTCTTGGCAACGTGCAAATATTATAATGCATGCTATATTACCATACAAATGATATTTTTCAATTACCACTCAGAACAACCTTCTCATACTCTTCCAGGCTCTTGACCCCTTGACTGTGTGAAAGTCGTCATTTTTTTCCTGTGGTATCAGACTCAGGCCCTTGAGAGCAATGTGTGAGAAAGAGGATCACGGAGACGGTGCCGGTAACAAGCTGTCCAACAGTGACGCCATCTCTCTGAGTGACTCCGACCCTGAAGAGCGTAATGAGTACATAGACCCAGAGGTGGAAGACTTGTCCTCATCTGATGATGAAGAGCACCAGAACTCCGACCCTGGTCCCGGTCCCGGTCCCAAGAAACCCGCATTCAGTCTGACAGGTGGCAGCTCAAGCTTCTCCAACCGCAGCCGAAGCATCTTTGATTGCCTGGACAGTGCCGCTAAGCTGACCTCGTCCCATCTGGGCCAGGACAATGTCATTGACGGGGTCTTTGCACGTCCCCCTCCACCCCCACTGCTGCCAAGTGGAAAGAATTATGGGGAGAAGGTGGGGGAATTGGTCAACAAGCCTTCTCAGAAAAGAGGAGTGCCAGATTACCTGGTAAATCCTGAGCGCTGGACGCGCTACGACCTGGAGGATGTGCCAGAGACCAGTGACAGCAAGAATAGCATGGTGGCTCAGCAGTACATACAAAGCCTGCAACAGCATAAGAAGGAGAAGGAGAGCACGATGGCAGATGATCCTGAAGAGCCTTTTATACCTACTTTCAACCAGGGCCAGAGCAGTAGCTCAGAGCATAAGATTGTGTTCTCCAGGCCTAGCCGGCCACAAAAGGATGACGCTGCAGAAGTTAACAAGCCTGAACGAACCAAGAAGGCAGGGATGGGTCTCTGTCACTTAGACGATGAAGAAGAGGAGGGTATAGGCCTAGCAATCGCCCCCCAACGCCCAAAGGAGAGTGAGCGGAAGAGGAAGTGGACACCGGTGGGGGACGAAGAGGGCGCGCTGAATGATAGGAAGGATCAGTCGCCTATTGGCTTCGTCATTAATCGGAACGTCAACAGGAAGAACTTCCGCAAGACTTCAGAGAAAGATGAGGACTGAGAGTACGCATGCATGACCTCAATCAATTGAAGTCCTCTGTAAATAATGGAGGACCCTGAATATGGACAGTATTTTAGTGCTTCCCTGTAGAACCTCAACCAGTGGAGTTTTTCCTAATTAAGGGAATGGTTTCAGCCTCTTGACTTTGCAATGAATAATAACTACCGACATGAAAAGCACTTGTCAGTAATACTAATGTTTATGGCTGTTTCGAAGTCAAAAGTATATTGAATTTTGTTGTATACTGGTGGAAGTGTAATGTAAACAATTGTATTTGTAGTAGACTCTTGTAAGTGGCATTATTTTTCCTATTGCTATAACTATTATTGACTATTGGAGCAGTAAAGTCTTCCCACAATTAAATAGTTTCTTTCTCACTAATAAATATTTGTTCCTGTATTTTCAGTGGCTGATGGGAAGCCAAAAGTATTTCATTTGTGATTATCTTGCACTACTCATCTCATATGTCTGCTATACTATTCTCAGTATCTTAGTCACCTAATCGTGTTTACATACTGCTTTACCAATCTCTTATGTGTATATTGTATACTTTAAAGTGTACTATTCAACTGGATCTTAGTCCAATGCCGCCGTGGCATATGTATATATTCTCAATCCTTTCTTACTTAGATGTATGTGTGTGTTATGTTGTGAAACTGTTAGACATTATTGTTAGATAGTACTGCACTGTCGGAGCTAGAAGTATAAGCATTTCGCTACACTCGCAATAACATCTGTTTACCATGTGTATGTGACCAATAAAACTTGATTTGACCAGACGGCCGCATTCCACGGGAAGCGCTCAATATCAGCGCCTCACCTTTGAGAAGCAGTGACCTACCTGAAAGCAATTGACTCAGAATAAGTCAACAGTCGTTTTTCACATTTTATTTTTAGTATAATTAGAGCTCCCTGTCTGAAGTAGGGGTAAACGTTTCGTGAGTAATGAAGAAAACGGCGCTCCAACGATGTGAATTGGGATTTTCAATATCCGCTCAATTTGGATTACGAGTGTATTGCAACATGTACTTCAAGGATCCAGAGCAGGCGATGAAAAGTAGTTATAAACAGCTCACCTGCAAAACAGTTAAGAAATATGTTTTAATGTAGCCTACAGTATTTTGAAGGAGTATAAAATCAATGTGTGATCAGTTGGACTGAATAATGTAATTTTTAAATGTATTCATTCATGGATTATGGCAATGAGGCTGCTTTTAGATACTTTTCTGAAGTGACGGTCATAGCAAATCATAGTCCAAATATATTTCCGTCTAGCTATTGTTGATGTATCTGAAATCAGTATGTTTGTGTGTGAGTATGCTGAGTAGTGTCATGTTACTGTACCAAAAGTGGTCTACAGTGCCTTATCAATGGACTAGATGTCGGTCAAACCGTCACACATCCTCATATTACAGGTGTTTTATTTGGGTTGACAACAGGACTGTGGCTCATTGTAGCTGATGTTCCTTGAAACTATTTTCTCCCTCAGAGTAGTATGACCATATAGGCTAGATTCATTGCAGCGGCTATAATAAATAATCAAAAATCCCAGACCGAATTAAAATACCTTGCAGACTTCACTTATCTGGCCTTTGAGTTCTAATGCATAACTTAACTCAAAGTTGGCTGAACAGCCTCCCACCATGACCATCATCTTAAGCATGCAGATCTTTGAGAAATTGTCAGGTCTCAGCTTTTTACACTGCACCATATTGCTCTGAAGAGTGTCAATGATTTATGGGATGCTGGGGCCTGATGGATGACACCTCTCCTCTGGCAACCCATGCCATATCAACTACCATACATCAGAGCCAGCCTCCTTTCAACGTTTGACTGGTCTTGTGTGGGTCAGGTTACCTCAATTAAAGCGTATACAATTGCACTAAAGAAGGTTGTAGTGGCACACCTCCAAAATAGGATCATGTCATGACATAGCAGAGCATAAAACTCAGTGTGTCCTTAGAATATAACATTTAGATTTTGTTCAGAGGTTAGAATAATCCCATCGTTTTGTACAGTAAAAGCCTACAAGCCCTCCCACCCACTCGGTGTGAGGAGCAGTCTATGGAACATTTTCACTGATGGGCGTGTTGTGGCCTGTAATCTGGAAAAGCCTGTGGGAGTCTGGAAGAATGAAAGTGAAGGCCTTTACCGGTCTTCGAGAGAAACATGCATGGCTGTAGTGAATGGAGACACATCATTGACCATTGTGTGAAATTAGTTAGCTGAGAGGTTCCCTGTGCTCCATGCTGACTGGCACATGCCTGTAAGACTACTGTAGGGAGGAGGGCCAGCCTCTGTATCATTGGTTAGATGTCACACTTTCCCTCTTTGTTACCCTGTGTTGTAGGATGGTATTGAGCTGCAGGAGATGAACAGGGGTGGCTTTGACAATACCATGGAGGCATTACTCCCAACTTTGGTAAGAGACAACACACACCATCTATTCATTTCACTACATTTGTATCTTAGAGCCATAGAGGTTATAATTAATCAACCTGTTTGTATGACACAGTACCTAGAATACAGAAAGCCTTGTGTGTGTTTCCCACAGCACCAGCAGAGGACATATGATTATGTTCTAGTTGCTGACAAAGTTGAGGACCAGGAAAACCTAAAGTTTCTGAAGCAGATGGCTTTTATTGACCACCTGAGGAAGAAAAACGTGAAAGTGAATTTGTTGCTTTGATTGAATCACATTTAAATTCCATGTGGAGCGATGTTGAGACAATGTAACTTGTGCACAATATTTTATTGGGATGTGTACAACTGTAGAGGATGTGTAACAGTTACAGTATACTGTAACATCATGGCCAATCTTCCCAAAATCTAATTTCACCTGGTTCAATGCTCATCATGAACTTTGCCTGTTTTTGTGTCAGAAAATCCTTCATGATGACAAGGTGTTTTATGGTGTCCGGTCCCCGAAGGAGATCTTTGACAAGTACAGGTACCTACTAAAGGTGTCTGATGCTTGCAACTGGAGTGGTGACCAGAATGGTGTCAGGATCCCTCACTCAACCAGGTGAAACACATTGAACTCTCACTCTTGACATTCCATATGCAAATAGCGTTCACTTCCAACATGTCGTCTTGTGTTGATCAGATTAGTGCATTACATCCTACACCACACCCATATCAAAACAGGAGGTATGCTCCCTCCATTGCTCTCTTTAACAACATATTTGTCCCTGACCTTGATTGTTTGTAACTCCTGACCTTTTCATTTGAACACAGCAGAGAACCTCAGAGAGCTCCAGCAGAAGGGTGTCTTTGAGGCCACGTTCTGCCTGCATGAGGTAAAAAAGCTGTCTCCTTAATTATTCCTATAACTGATAAAACTTTTGAGGGGCATTGTTGCTGTTTAATTTGCCTTGCATGATCATAAGTAGCCCATATGAAATTCATTGATGTTAAAAACATCTACAGTATCAGCCACTTTCTGTTATTGTGTAAAACAAGCAAATGGTGTTGAAACAAAAATGGGCACGATGGTCTGCTCTCTGTACCGCCCAGCCTTTTGATGATGTCAGGTAAGATCTTCTATATATCCTGCTGTGTTTCTGTGTCTTTTGGTTTCACAGTGGCCTTTTCTCAATTGGATTTGCTCAACTCCTGCGTCCTCTCACCTCCTTCCTCTCTAGCCTCCTTTTGAAAAAGGTCATAGGTAATTGAGGAGAGCCAGCGACAAGGGGGAAAGTGAACGAAAATGCACTTGTATGAAATGAGACTACTTCTCCAATAGCATGTGGACGAAAATGACCTTTACAGGGTGGAATCCCAAAATAAATGTATAAAGTGATAAAAACATATTCAGCTAGCTAGTTGTGCATGACATTTTATATATAAAATGATAAGTAGAATATTGTTTTGAATGTTTGTATGCTTTTCTCCTTCGAGAAAACAATAGCTGATTCAAAGGGATTTCAAGATTTTGAAGATTTCAAAACCCTTCCACGAAGGACTCGGGTAGGAAACATTTGTGCTTCCATGCCAAAAGGAGGCTATCGAGGAAGGGAGGACCGTCTTCCGTTTGCCTATTAAGAAATTGACACTACTCAGCCACTTGGTTTCTGGGTCACGGAGGAGAGAAGACTGGGGAAAGAAGACTGAGGAGAGAGGACGGGGAGAGAGGGCGGAGCAATGACTTTTTTCCAAATGAGAAAAGGCCCATCTCTCAAAGCAATCAACTCTGTTAAAAGGAAGTAAGCCAGCTAGTGGTTATATCCACCCAGAACCTTTGAATTGCCGATGCAGCCAAATGTGATGATCTTATCTAAAGGATGATTAAGAGTGATTATAAACCGGGTGGTTCGAGCCCTGAATGCTGATTGGCCTAATGGCGTGGTATATCAGACTGTATACCACAGGTATGACAAAAAAAAAAATGTGTACTGTTCTAATTACTCAACGCTGGCAATCATTTTATAATAGAAATAAGGCACCTCATGGTTTGTGGTATATGGCCAATATACCACGGCTAAGGGCTATATCCAGGCACTCTGCGTTGCGCCGTTGCTACGAAGCAACGTTTATGTCCAAATGGAAAGTCTGACTGGTGTGAGGAAGAGGTACGGCTTCACTCAGGCTTAAGAAACCATCATATGTCTGGGTAGACTGTAGGAGGGTTTTAGCATGGTTTAGGTTGTCTGTTACTCAATGATATTACCCAATCATATACTCTTTCAAATAACAAAATAATGTCTTGTTGATTACTGTCATCTTATGGTAGGTACCCATTGTGTGATTGATATGACCTCAGACTCCTGCTGTGGTAATAATCCTGAATATTGTTCTATCTGGCCTGCAGGAGGAGCTCATCCTGGTAGTAGTGAATGATCCAGACTGCCATCCCAAAGAGTTCCGCCATTCTTATCTGCGCAGCACTATAGTTCTGGTGCTGGTTACTCTCATGGTTAGTCCCAGTCAGTCACTCAGTGCCATATTGCATCACAGACGCAGCAGTTTTCATCATGGGCCAGACCCGTGCTTAGCTGAAGTTCAGTCAATGTTGTTCTCTCACTGTCTGTGTGTGTGTTCTCTTACCAGTTGGTTCTGATCATCGGGCTGACCCAGGCTCTGGTGGTGTTCCGTGTGGTTGCTGCTGTGCTGTTGTCAGAGGGAACATGGGAGTTTGTAAGGGACCATGCCAACACTGTAGCAGTAATGCTGGGTGATGTACTACACTACTTCACCATGCAAGTTATGACCAAAGTAAGTTCAACCAGCAACCACTCTTAAGTCATGTAGACTTGCACAGTCCGTAACTCTCCTATCTTACCCAGATAGGTCAACAAGGTGGTGGCCTTCAAGCTGTGTGAGATAGGTGAGTCTGAAGAGGAACATCTTCATTTGGATGAGCAGAACATATGTTTGCATTGAACATTTTAATTTACAATCAAACGTGTACATGTTCATCTCTGTCATTCTATCAGATGGAATTGTACTTAGCTAAGTAATTCAGTGAATTAAGTTCATGTTGCTGCTCTTGCCCTGCAGAGAAGACACAGTCGTTTGCGGCCACTGAGAGGAGCTTCACTGTCGAGATGTTTACCTTCCAGTTCTTCACCCTCTTCTCCTCACCCATATATGTGGCATTTGTCCTGGGCAGGTAGGGAGTGCAATGTGTGCGTGTGTGTGTGTGTGTGCCTGCGTGTAGTGTTCATATTTCACTGACAGTACATGGCCTACAGATCGCAGACTAGCTTAAAACCAAGTGAAAACTTTTAGTAAGGTACTGCTCTGTGTCAGATGTAATGGGCAGCTTAGCTGCACGGAGAAGGTGCTTTCTGTATCCACAAGTGTGATCCCTGAAATATTTGAGTCCTTCTGAACCGTAAATGTGTAAGTATTTTAAATGTTTATGCATATATGCTGAGTACATGTAATGAATCTAACACGCTGTTTTGGTGCATAGGATAAATAGGTAGCTCATCACTATAAAAATATATTACTTAACATGGGATTATGACACAGTTGAACGGTTTGGAGTGTCTTTATACTGTTACCATCTTCTGCCTTTTCCTGTCCTTGCCAGTGTCATCCCAGTGGCTGCCTCACTGATCTCTTCATTCAAATGGCCGTCATCATGTTGCTCAAACAGACACTGAATGACATCTTTGAGTTTACTGTGCCGTAAGTACAGTATATATAGCTATGCTTATCTACCTGCTTAACATAGATACATTCTGCAAAAATTATTAGGTTGAATAAGCCCTTTGATGCGTTGAATACGTTTTTGCTAACACAAATAAACATTTGACTGTCACAGTCAAGACGATAAAACCCCATGCAAATATGAATTCTAGTTAATTAATTTAATTAATTATAATTAATCTAATTAGACATCCAAAGTGGAGCTTAATACTTTCTCACTATAGTATGTCCTATGTCGTTGTGCAGCTGGTTCAATAGTTACTTCAGAAGGACTACAACTAAGAAGCTGGAGAGGAAGTGTGGCCACTGCTACAAAAATGCATGTCGCGAAGAGGAGACGAGGGGCCATGACCCATGTGATATCTGCAAGCTGCGTGATTGGCTGCGCAACTACGATCTGAATGATGTCAACTCTTTCAGTCTCTTCAATTAGTTTCTGGAAATAGGTACATCACATGACCAAGTCATTAGCTTCCATGTATGTCTCTATAAGTTCAACGTCTTTATTTATTTCACCTAAGTGATTCTCTATCTCTCTCGTACACTGTGATTCATGGTCTCTTTTATGTTCAATGATTCTGCCCAGGTGTTTTTATTGACTTCCCAATCCACAGTTTTGAATGTTAAATCTCTGTTGTGTTATTACACTCCACTCTCCATGCAGTTCTCCAGTTCAGTTTCACCACCATCTTTGTGGCGGCCTTTCCTCTGGCCCCTCATCAACAATATCTTTGAGATCCGTCTGGATGCCATTAAGATGGTCAGCTTGGAACGTAGATTAGTCCCAAAGAAAACCAATGATATTGGTGAGTTAAAACAGTATATGTTAAAGCTTGTGCTTCCCTGGTAAACTCCTCACCATGTTTTTGTTGGTGCTTTATGTCTTTGTGCTTCATCACATAATATGATTCCTCAGGTATATGGACCAACGTTCTGGAAGCTATTGGTGTTCTGGCTGTCATTGCCAAGGGGCTAGTCATTGGGGTTGTGCTCAGACTTCATCCCTTGGCTGGTCTATCGCTACCACTACGGAACCTGTGCCATCGGAGAAGCTGATGTACAGTAAGTTCTACTGTAGCACCTTGTGCAGTGACTGGTGCATGTGTTGCACTTAACCCTAGAGTAGACAATCCACAGAGCATTTTACTGGAATAATGTTTTATAATGCAATCTGATAGAAAGACTACATTCACTACTGTATCTCTCTATTGAGACTGTTTCAAAGGCTTTGTAATTCAGAGTTCAACAGTTCCATAGTTTAGTCTTTATTGGCGTAAGGAACCATGCTGCCCTCATGTGGGTACCTCAGATCTGCAGGGTACTGAAGGGTACCTCAGGTCTGGAGGGTACTGAAGGGTACCTCAGGTCTGCAGGGTACTGAAGGGTACATCAGGTCTGCAGGGTACTGAAGGGTACCTCAGGTCTGGAGGGTACTGAAGGGTACTGCAGGTCTGGAGGGTATTGAAGGGTACATCAGGTCTGGAGGGTACTGAAGGGTACCTCAGGTCTGCAGGGTACTGAAGGGTACCTCAGGTCTGGAGGGTACTGAAGGGTACCTCAGGTCTGGAGGGTACTGAAGGGTACCTCAGGTCTGGAGGGTACTGAAGGGTACTGCAGGGTACTGAAGGGTACCTCAGGTCTGGAGGGTACTGAAGGGTACCTCAGGTCTGGAGGGTACTGAAGGGTACATCAGGTCTGCAGGATACTGAAGGGTACCTCAGGTCTGGAGGGTACTGAAGGGTACTGCAGGTCTGGAGGGTACTGAAGGGTACATCAGGTCTGGAGGGTACTGAAGGGTACCTCAGGTCTGGAGGGTACTGCAGGTCTGGAGGGTACTGAAGGGTACTGCAGGTCTGGAGGGTACTGAAGGGTACCTCAGGTCTGGAGGGTACTGAAGGGTACCTCAGGTCTGGAGGGTACTGAAGGGTACTGCAGGTCTGGAGGGTACTGAAGGGTACCTCAGGTCTGGAGGGTACTGAAGGGTACTGCAGGTCTGGAGGGTACTGAAGGGTACCTCAGGTCTGGAGGGTACTGAAGGGTACCTCAGGTCTGGAGGGTATTGAAGGGTACTGCAGGTCTGGAGGGTACTGAAGGGTACCTCAGGTCTGCTTTTATATGACCATAATACCGTTTTCCCCTTATAGCTGTATGAAGGGCTATATCAACGACACCCTATCCACTGCTCATATAACAGACCTGAACGTGCGTAAGAACTTTTTCCCCAGTCAGCTGATCACAGAGACTGGCTTCAATGTTACACAATGCAGGTGGGTATCTGTGATGTACAACTAGGTCAATACTACCACTACGGAAGCTGTTATTCACCAAAGCCTGGCCCTATCCTACTGCCCATCTCTTAATTTCACTGTTTATATTAAATTAGTGTTTTTTATAATCAGAAACCAAAGCAACCAATTCTCCTCAGGCATCCATACATGTAGCTAGAGACTATGCAGTCACAAACAGAAAGAAACCCAGTCCAGTGATACCAATAGTTGTTGAGAGAAATTGGTAGCTGCTGGGAATGTTGATTGTGAAACTAGTGTGTGTTGCCAGATATAAAGACTACAGAAGTGATGTTGACTACAGCCTCACCTCCCAGTTCTGGCTCATCTTATATGAAGTATGTCTTTCTTTGCATCAAACTATTTAGAATATTGTCATTATAGTCTTGGCACATAAGGAGTCAGTGAATTCCATTACTTGATCTGCCGCCATGATCAAGTAATCAAATCAGACATTATTTAAAGTGCATTTAAAATTGTGGCACAATTTACACTAAAATAATCAAACTAAAGATGTAAAAGAAATCACAAAAGGATGTCTAATACAATAAAATCACATATTAAAGGCCATAGTTTTGAGCAATGCCAAATATCATGGATATGATTCAACAATCCTGTCTGTCTCTCACCTCTAAATTCTTTGCTGCCTGGTTCGTGCCTGACTCCCCCATGTTGGTGAAGAACCAGAGACCGAAGGATAAACTCAGTTGACTCAAAGAGGAACTACGGTGAGTTTAAACATACTGTATTATTATAGACTACCACAATATTCCTTGTGTGAACATGTATTATAAAGTGTTACCGTTGAAGTGTTGCCGTACTTCAGCAGCATGAAAATTACAATCACCATAGTGTGAATTGCTATATCCATGATCTAATTAAAACAAATGGTTGTGTCTGTGTTGACAGGGATATGAAGTACAGCCAGTCCACAGATGTGTGATGACCGCGATGGAGGGGCATCCTGAGACATGACCAGCATCACACATGACTTTGAAGACTTTAAAAAAGACTAATTAAAAGTGATGATCTCTGCTCTGGCCTGAGATTATAGCTAGTGCCTGGTCGTTATGAGAGGTAGGACAGCACCATCTGCCAACTTCACTGAGTTTTCCCACAAACGGCCGACACACTACTTATACCGGTGTGATTAATGGTCAACCGCGGCGCATCGGCGCAACAAGGTTCTACGGGGATCAGACTGCTCCAAACTCTATTTCACATATAAGCAAGGGTACCCCAATATAAATGAACTGATAAACTGACCCCAGATACCAGACACCAAACCACAACTGTGTTTCATAAGAAGAGGTTCATAAGAAGACGACTCATACTATGCAATGCCTTTTTATAGCTTACTGCACTCCAGACTATTTGTATTTTTATACTTTTTCATATTGCCACACTATGTATCGTGTATCTGTCTTTGTGTATTTCATTCTGGCATTTTGCACCTGCCCTGTGTTTTCGTAGCTTCTTGACAAAGAAATTTCCCCTCGGGGATCAATAAAGTACCTATCTATCTTTTACACATTATATTTTCTTGATGACTGATGACCCATACAGTCTACTTAGCAGTAGCCTTTGCCGAGTCCCCAACAACCAGATGTTCCTGTTTTCAGGGGAAATGGTAAGAGAGCCTGTGACACTTCTTCTTCTTCTGTTTTTTTGGCAGATCGCAACCAACTGAAGGTGCATATACCGCCACCTACTGTACTGGAGTGAGGCCGGTCACAGCCTCACTATTTTACATCCTCTTAATAAGGCCTGTATTCCTGAGAAAAGAAAACACCTCCTTTATCACGGCCTCCTTCCCTTTTCCACTCCCAAGAACACCACCCAGGTCCCAACACCACCCAGGTCCCAACACCACCCAGGTCCCAAGCCTCCATAACCTTTTCATACAGTCTTTCCCTATCAACATCATACCTTTCACAGAAAAACATACCATGTTCCACTGTTTCCAGCACCATACACTCGTGACACAATCCTGTATCATGTTTTGCCACTGTTCTTAATGTTGCGTTCAAACCAGTGTCCATACCGTGACCTGATCCATACCTTAACCTGATCCATCTTTGGGGCGGCAGGTAGCCTAGTGGTTAGAGTGTTGGGCCCGTAACTGAAAGGTTGCCGGATCGAATCCCCGAGCTGACAAGGTATAAATCTGTCGTTCTGCCCCTGAACAAGGCAGTTAACCCACTGTTCCTAGGCCGTCATTGTAAATAAGAATTTGTTCTTAATTGACTTGCCTAGTTAAATAAATCCCCGAGCTGACAAGGTATAAATCTGTCGTTCTGCCCCTGAACAAGGCAGTTAACCCACTGTTCCTAGGCCGTCATAAGAATTTGTTCTTAACTGACTTGCCTAGTTAAATAAAAAAATAAACCTGCTCCATACCACACCACTTCCTACCTCCTGTCTGGTTTCACAGCCTTAATTTCAGCTGCATTTCCCCCGCATCCACCTGTAACACCACAACCGGAGTAGTTCTGATGGCACCCACACACAATCTCAAGGCTCGTTGCTGTACCACCGTTTCTGCAGCTGATCCATAAATAAAACATCCATAATCTATAAACGATCTAATCAGTGCCTGATACATATACAACAGCGTTTCTCTATCCGCCCCCCCAATCATGTCCTGCCACTGTCCTCATTCGATTCAGCACCTTCCTACACCTCATTTCCACATACTCAACATGTCTCCTACACGTCAGCCTCTCATCAAACCATAACAATCTGGACATCTGTCCACCATGGTACCACCCTCTGCCTGCCTCCCCCTTACTTACTGGTACAGCCACATCTGCTGCTGATATAAGCACACCTGTTACTACCTCAGTGCACTCATTCACCGACCCCTCCATAGTCAACCCCCCCTCCCCATCTCGCACACATACTTAAACATCCATTCTCAAAACACCATCTCCCATAATGCCCCGTTACTACATTGATTCTCGTACCACCCCCATCATTAACACACACCAGGCCACAACCATCCATATATTCCTCCACCACATTCCCAGTACTATCCATATATTCCTCCCCATATCTCATTATGGGCATTAAAATCACCACACCATATTACCTTATTACTCCTGCCATACCTACCAATCATTTCCAACTGCTCCAACCGTAGAGGTTTACACAGATTATACAAATTAAATACCACAATGTTACCTCCATTCCTACACACCTCTATTCCAATGCACTACACATCCTTTATGTCAAACACTCTATGGTGTGTCAAACACTCCTTTATGAACTACACTGGCCATCCCTTCCTTTATGAACTACACTAGCCATCCCTTCCTTTATGAACTACACTGGCCAACTACACTGGCCATCCCTTCCTTTATGAACTACACTGGCCAACTACACTGGCCATCCCTTCCTTTATGAACTACACTGGCCAACTACACTGGCCATCCATTCCTTTATGAACTACACTGGCCAACTACACTGGCCATCCCTTCCTCCTACACAAAGTCTAGCTGAGGTTTGAGCCACGTTTCCTGTACACATATAACATCTGGTCCATTTGCTACTAAACTCCTTGCATTCCATTGTAAGACCACAAACTACATTAAATAACACTACGATCCACATCTCCACTTTTAGATAAATATAGGACCAAGCACACATCACGACAAGAGAGACAAAACAACACTACCAAAAGAGACACCTAAGACAACAACATAGCAAGGCAGCAACACATGACAACACAGCATGGTAGCAACACAACATGGTAGCAGCACAAAACATGGTACAAACATGATTGGGCACAGACAACAGCACAAAGGGCAAAAAGGTAGAGATGACAATACATCACACAAAGCAGCCACAACTGTCAGTAAGAGTGTCCATGATTGAGTCTTTGAATGAAGAGATTGAGATAAAACTGTCCAGTTTGAGTGTTTGTTGCAGCTCGTTCCAGTCGCTAGTGGCAGCGATCTGGGATACAGTATTAGAGTTGGGGTTAATTTTGTTTCACAAACTGTACATGGCATACAAATAGAAAACCTGAGTTTAAATGTATTGCCTCCCTTACTCTGGACAATATTAATGAACTGCGGTAGTTTTATTTTTGGTAAGGGTGTTACAACTTGTTTTATAAATACTGTAGTATTTCCTGTTTCCTGTTAATGAACCTGATATGTTGTTTACATGCTTTTAGTAACCTTGATGTTCTCTCAACATATAGAATCACAAAGTGTGTAATGTAATTTATCTTTGTGAAAGATAAATATCTTTGTTATAATTGTTGTTGGAAAGGTGTACATTTTGAGTTGCTGTATTGTTTTATACTGTATATTGTACATACAGTGTGTGACAGGGTTTTACTCATCAGTCTCAGTCACCTGAGTGAAAGTGCACTGTATTTTTGTCTATCTGCTTCTCACTTTTGATGGACAGACGGGACAAAGATTAAAGCCTGCAGTGATTTTACTCTCAGCAGAATGTGTACTTGATGACTCCACTTTTTTTTCCTGGGGTTGCTAAGTACACACAATTAACTGCCATTTGGTGAACCGCACCCTATCTATTTCCCTAACACGTTGAGCCTGATGAACAAACCCAAAAACTTTTCACATAAGGTAAATGTAAATAAAAGAAAGAGATAAAAATAGGTTATATGGACATTTGGTCCATTAGAAGGTTGCTATGAAACAGCCCTCTATGATCATAGTGTCTGTATACCACAAGAGGGCAGAGTGGTTGTATATTGTATAGCCTTGGCTTCTACAGACCAAGGCTATACAATATACAACACTAAACTACCTCACCGACCTTGTGTAAACAGATTTGGCTACGTGCAGAGAAATGTAAGGGTTCATCTACATGGTCTGCTAAAAGCAATTCCTAACTATATGTAATCTTACTGTAGCTAAAACTATGTTTTCTATCCAAGTCCCCTGGCCTGTAATTTCATTGAGAGTTCCTCCCCTCTACCAGAGTTAAACCAAAAATATTCTGTGTTCCAATAAAATAAATCCTCTTAATGGGTTCACTTCATATCCGGAATGCATTCAGTGAGGTTGCAGAAATACTAAGGTCACACTGAGCATATAAAATAGACTTTTGATCTTACTTTAAAAACAGCATTTTGTGTGGACGTGGACTAACTCAACAGTTCATCACAATCTTACTTTCTCTATAATTAATGTTTGTTGTTTAACCCTACAACTCTCTAACCCCCTCTCTGGTCTCTCTCTGGATCTCAGAAGAGATCAAACCAAGCCAAACCCTACTGTCTGCATACCAGGGCTTTCTCCATTCCCTTTATAAGAAGGTTGTTATCGTGCGACTTTTAACCTTTTACTCCCCCAAGACTTCCCGGAGATGATCCTTATCCTCTCACCACAGTTCACACCACAAAATGTGCTGCCAGACTGACGAACAGTCTCAGTAAACTTAAACCCCGTTTGGCCTGCCGCCAATGAGAACAATTCCTCCCACAAGAGAAGGCAGAGTACGGGGAGCTCTTTAGTTTGATTGTATCTTTACAATGCAATCATGTATCATGCCAAATCAATAAAATTAAACCGTTACTTATGAAAAGCAATTCACCTCACGTACTGTAACCTAACATAGTCTGAGCTAGCCCATGTACAGTTGAATTCAGAAGTTTACACACACCTTAGCCAAATACATTTAAACTACTTTTCACAATTCCGGACATTTAATCCTAGTAAAAATTCCCTGTTTTGGGTCAGTTAGGATCACCACTTTATTTTAAGAATGTGAAATGTCAGAATAATAGTAGAGATAAGTATTTATTTCAGCTTTTATTTCTTTTGGGTCAGAAGTTTACATACACTCAATTAGTATTTGGTAGCATTGCCTTTAAATTGTTTAACTTGGGTCAAACGTTTCGGGTAGCCTTCCACAAGCTTCCCACAATAAGTTGGGTGAATTTTGGCCCATTCCTCCTGACAGAACTGGTGTAACTGAGTCAGGTTTGTAGGCCTCCTTCCTATTTCCTCTTTCCTCCAGACATAACAATGGTCATTATGGCCAAACAGTTCTTAGTCATAAATGAGTGAATGTCAGAGGCAGGGAGGGTTTACAATTAGGAACCATTATGGAACAATGTAGCACAGATCTGTGAGGGAGGGGTAAAAGGACAGACTGGGGACAACTGTCTGGTCAGGTCAGATGCTGTTTATTGTTAGTTATTTAGGGTGAAAATAAACACAGAAGAGCCTCCTTGGAATGGAACAGGAAAACATTAACACCATGAAGTGGAGACTGGGCTGATTAAAAATGGGCTCCTTAAAATGCTCTGGTGATTATTAGTTTGGAGGGCACCAATCCTGTCTCTTGTCTCTGTGTGAATCATCCATGTATTAAAGAACTAGCAACATGTAGAGGATTGTATTCACAGTATGTCTGTAGGAACGGCAGGTTGTGCCCATGTGGTATCAGAGATGAAAGGAGGCTTCCAATGCCTTTTACGGGATGAGTCCACTAAGCCCAAGCATTTACACACCTGCATGCACCACGTACACACACACACACACACTGTCCTGTTAATCTTGAATCCGGAGGTCTGAACCGAAGATTCCTCAGTCATCCAACACACTCATGACAATACAAATATTAAGCTGGTAAAGCAGTCTATTTTGATAGACCAATAAAATGTGATACAATAAAAAAGAAATGTCTGAGTAAAGAAAAGCTGCTTCTCCTCAGTCCTTGGCGGCCGGTAAATACGTTCTTCAGAAGAATTCAGGTTCCATCAATGCATCCATTAGAGATGTGGCAGGTTCATTGTGGGGGTCCTCCTGCAGGCTCTACCAGCAGGTCCAGAATATTCATCCAGTCAACAGGCCAAGCAGTCTGCTCTAAATGGCTGTGTCAGTGAAGTCACACCTCGTGAACCCTTTCTGTAAAACACAAAGGATACGGCCACATAGATAGAGCAGTAGGACCGGGACGATACCAGTATCGCAATATTTTGTCCATGACAAAAATGAAAACACGAAGCAGATCAAACTTTTTGGTCCTTTAAAAACCTGCAGGTATGTAGAATATTGTGAGCTGTAGTTTGGAAAATAAATACTCTGGATGACATCATAATGATGTTTGTTTCCAACATTATGACTAAAGAAGTTAAATCCGCTTCGTGTTTTGTTTCCTTGCCGCGATGCTAACGAGTATCAAATCAAATTCACCGAATACAACAGGTGTAGACTTTACCCAACAATGCAGAGTTATAAAGTACAAAAAAAAATGATTTGCAAATAAATAAATAAAAATGAAAATAGTAACACAATAAAATAACATAAGGAATATCGGTACTGAGTCAATGTGCAGAGGGACGAGGTAGTTGAGGTAATATGTACACGTAGGTCAGTGGAGGCTGCTGAGGGGAGGACGGCTCTTAATAATGGCTGGAATGGAGTAGAATGGAATGGTATCAAACACATCAAACTTGGTTTCCATCTGGTTGATACCATTCCATTGGATTTATTCCAGCCATTATAATGAGCCGTCCTCCCCTCAGCAGCCTCCACTGATGTAAGAAGGGGTAAACGTTACTATGCAATCAGGATAGATAATAGACAGAGTAGCAGCAGCGTATGTGAAGAGTGTCAAAGAATGTCTATGTGTGAGTGTGTTTGTGGCATAAATATCCATGTTTGTGTGTGTTTTGTGTGTGTGTGTGAGCATATGTAGTGTGTGTGTATATGTGTGTTGAGTGTCAGAGTAGTATGTGTGAGTGTGTGGGTAGAGTCTAGCGAGTGTGCATAGAGCCAGTGCAAAAAAATTAAATAAAACATTGTCCAGGTAGCCATTTTATTAACTGTTCAGCAGTCTTATGGCTTGGGGGTAGAAGATGTTCAGGAGCCTTTTGGTCCCAGACTTGGTGCTCTGGAACCGCTTGCCGTGAGGTAGAGAGAACAGTCTATGACAATTTTTCGTGATTCTGGTATCGTCCCGGTCCTAGTAAACAGGCCTAAATATTCTACAGTGTGAAGAAGGTACATAGAAGGGACAAACAGTGCTTACAAGTGTTAACTGAAGATGTATATTTTCCACACAGAAAAAACAGACAGCCATTATCTTGGCGAGAGACAATCAATGGCTGCTCCCAGCATTCCACCTTCAGATTCAACAAATACCATTTAACTGACCATGCAGAGAAACAAGATACAAGACACTGCACTACAAACTCAAGGACTGTCCAGTTGCCAACCACCAAGCCAAGGTGTTTCACTGTTCCTGTTCAATAAACCACAAAACAACTCAACAAAGTAAACCATGATATAAAAGCCGATAACAGATAACTATATTGTATAAACTCCATTCTAAACAGAATGAGGATTCCTAAGGGCCACAAGAACAATTTACTTCCATGAAAATGTTATCAATTACAGCTTTAGTGAAAATATTTATATTTCCTGTGCCAAAGAACTATGGGGGATATCAGTGCATCCAGGGGAGGGGGGGGGGGATGCTTAGAACTGAGAAAATAATAGAGTTAAAGAAAATAAAGAACCATCTGGACCAAGACAAGAGGTTAGAGGCCATGAAAAATGGAAGAGGCCAAACACCCCCCCCTGTTTCCTGCTCTCCAACCCTATCTATCACAATGACTATGTTAAATGGTGTTAGCCTCACCTGTTTATAATCTTTATGCAGCTTGCTGTACTGGAACATGTTGAAGAGTACAGTGGAAGCAGCCTTGGCAGCCTTCAGCTTCCCTGAGCTACAGTAGGAGATAAACACACACACACACATTTAGATATTTAAGTATCTCTTCCTGTCATTTACCTGTACAGTTAATGTAAACATGCAAATATTCACTTACCTGTAAATTTAACTGTACATTTACCTGTACAGTTAATTAAACCATGCAAAATATTCACTTACCTGTTCATTTAACCAGACTGTATATTAAGTAAACTATTATTACCCTCACTTATATCATACGCACTTTAAGCTATTTAAGTATTTCTCTGCTATCCATCCATCCATCCATCCATCCATCCATCCATCCATCCATCCATCCATCCATCCATCCATCCATCCATCCATCCATCCATCCATCCATCCATCCATCCATCCATCCATCCATCCATCCATCCATCCATCCATCCATCCATCCATCCATCCATCCATCCAGTCAAACACAACGGGAGCCAGACAGGAAATTGGAAATAAAAAGCAGATACAATGTATAACAAAATCAGGAACACTGAGAGACAAGATTCACTAACCTGTTGTCATGGGAAGACCTGATTGCAACAAGTTTGGGGAGTCCGTCAAAGAAGGCGATGTCTCTCGCTGCTAGTGAGCTGCCTGCGACCAAGTTGTTGAGGGTCCCACATATGTTGACCACCACTTCACTGGAGGGTTCCTTCTGGTGGCCATCACTGGGGAGTTTGGTCACCAGAATGTTCACTACCTTTGTAGCTGGAGGTCAGAAGGGAGAGAAATAGCCATTCTTTAAAGTCTCCTTATAAGGGGAAAAACTGTGATTAATGTGCATGGAATGGATGGATACAAGGTTGTGGCCAGGAGACAGAGGTAGAAATGAACCCATGTCACCCATGTCGTCCTTCTTTCTGCTGTGTCGGGACAGGTTCCTCAGGAGGCCAGTGAGGGAACGCAGCTCCAGGTCACTGTGTGTCTGCAGGAGGTCCAACACCACAGGCAGCATCCGCTCCTGCTCTAAAGCCACCCAACTCAGCACTGACGGCCACTGAAACACAGGAAGGAAGGGGAGTTCAACACCAGTGATACATTTTCAGTTTAACTGTAAATCTGAATGAAGCATAAGTAGCCTGTCATGGTGAGAGTGATGGCTAGGTCATCCCGTGGGGGAGAGGAGGGGTGGGACCTACCCTGGTCTCTCCGGCTGTGATGTTCTGTAGGGCCCCTGCTGCAGCCTCTCGTGATGCCGTGTTGGTCTCATAGTGCTGCAGCACGCGGTTATACAGCCCCACCACCTGGGGATGCCACAGCCACTCCGCTCCCTTTGGCTGCTTAGCCACCTCTGAGAAGGTGGACAGTTCCTGGTTCCGTCGCTATAGAGATCAGGGAGATTGTCACAAGAATTTCTCTCCCAATGTTCTAAATGAACTATTTTATAACTCTATCTGTATCCTGAAGGTTGTAAGGCTCCAGTTTAAAATAATACAGACAGAGGCCCAGTTTGCAATGGGCAGTTCTTTATTCAGAGAGCCCATGTTTTATACACACCTCAGTTAGAAAACCCCCACCCTGCTTGATGGGGGCTGTAAATTCTTAGGGTCTGTCTAATCTCCTGCAAGCCTAACAGTTGGCCCCCCTCCCTGGGAAGGGGAGACCCCTTTCCTGTTAGCAGCCTCACAGCTTTCACAAATGGTCTGTAGTTTATTCCTCTCCTCCTTTGTTGTCTTAACTACATCCTGACTATTTTGCCAAATGGTAACACTGACCTACTCTTGACTTGTCCTATGCACACACATTCTTTGAATTATAATCGTATTATTCTAATACATTTCACATATTACACAGTTTCAGGGTGGAATACTTTAGTCATTACTTTAAACATACAACTTCCTCTATCAAAGATAGATTCATTACAGCAAAAACAGATCACGGTCCCATATCCATCAGGATTGCCTGACGACATACTGTACATGTATCAGTGTCTTGATGTTTATCTGTCATTTTACATAATATTTCCTCTGGGTTTGCCTTGTGTAAATGACACCTACCTCCTTTATCTTCTTGCTCTGTGGGGTGAAACAGCCAATGGACTCAGTCTCAGTAGTGGCTCTGGCCCTCGTAGGCCCCTCCAGTCGCAGTAAGGTTGAGGGAGGGATCTCACTGTACAGCTGATAAGACAGGTTCCTCATGACACACACAGCATTCTCTACACCCTGCAGGCACAGACAAAGATGGAGGGGGAGGAGAGAGAGAGAGAGAGGTGTGAGAGAGAGGGTGAGATGGAAACACTGGTGGCCATTGTGTCTCTCAGAGCAGCATGAGTTACATAAGGCACAGCAGATATGCCACAGCATGACCAGTCTGGCTGTCTGGTAGATAATACAAACAGTCCCACTAATGATGAACTGTACAGACACATTGATTGGCTCTTACTCTACCCCAGCTGAACCCATGAGTTGCTGGAGCCTGTAGTGTATGAGATCAAATCAAATGAGATATTCAATCAGGAAAAAGGGTTTGACCTGAAAGAACATGCCCAGAAAAATAACAAAGTTCTAAAAGAAACGCAGAAAAATGTGACATAAGTAGAACAGTTGAGGTGTACTTTGTCCTCTGCTTTCTCATCCTGAAGTGAGTTCTGGATGTAGCCCACCAGAGAGTCCACCAGCCCTCGCATGTCTCTCATCTGCTGCCTCGTCCTTTCGTTCACTGAGCTCAGGTTCCTGAACAGAGGAAGAGAGCACAGAGAAACTGTATACAGTACATGTATCAGTCCGTGTAAAGTGTGTATGTATACAAACTGTAGGTAGATAGGTATAGCTACCTCAGGCAGCCTGTGGTGTTGTAGAAGATGTCTGCCTCAGATGGACTCTGATGGATCAGCTCTGAATCTCCACCACCGCACAGGGGTACCAGCACCCTCTCTGTGAGCTCACTCAATGTCTCCCTGGCCAACTTCTCCTTCAGACTGTCCTTAGAGGACATGTTCCACAGAATACCTGCAGGACAGACAGAGGACAGACAGGGTCTACTGAACCACTCTGTTGGATACAAAAAAACTGCCTCTATTACCAGGATAGAGTGTGTGCTGATAACCTGACATCCAAATGATTTAACGTCAATAGGTCTAAATAATCACTGTTATCATAGTGGGAGTCAGACTTATAACTATGAAACATGCCACTTCTTCTCGGATGACTCCGCAATTGTAGGGTGCATCAGGGGTGGGCAGGAGGAGTACAGGAGCACAATCAATGACTTTGTGGTGTGGTGTGAGCAAAACCACCTTCAGCTCAACATCAGCAAAACAAAGGAGATGTTGGTGGACTTCAGGAGAACCAAGGCCCAGCTGACTACAGTCCCTATACAGGGGATGGATGTGGAAATGGTTGGGTCATACAAGTTCCTGGGAGTCCATATGGATAACAGGCTGGAATGGGCTGGTAACACAGGGGCTCTGTACAAAAAGGGCCAGAGCCGACTCTACTTTCTGAGGAGGCTCAGGTCCTTCAACGTGTGCAGTAAACTACTGCATACCTTCTACCAGTCTGTGGTGGCCAGTGCCATCTTTTTGCAGTGGTGTGCTGGGGCGCCAACATAAAGGCTGGTGATGCTTCTCAGGTAAATAAGCTGATCAGGAAGGCTAGCTCTGTTCTGGGGATTGGCCTTGACACTCTAGAGGAGGTGGCGGAGAGACGGATCCTGGCCAAACTGCTGGCCATCATGGACAACGTCACCCACCCTCTGCATGCCATGGTTATGACGCAGAGGAGCACCTTCAGTCACAGACTGATCCCACCACGGTGTGCCAGAGAGCGCTACAGGAGGACTGTATATTAAGTAAACTATTATTACCCTCACTTATATTGTGGGCACATTTAGCTATTTAAGTATCTCGCTGCCATTGACTTGTACAGTATAGTTAACCATGAAAATACTCCTTATTTATTTAGATCAACTTGCAATATTTTCCATTTAAAAAAAAAAATACCTAACACTAACAATATATAGTGTACATATTCAGCCATTCACCCATACTATGCAATGTCTTTTTATAGCTTTTACACTCCAGACTTCTTGTATTTTTATACTTTTTCATACTGCCGCTCTATGTATCATGTATCTTGTATCTGTCTTTTGTGTATTTTCGTTCTGGCATTTTTCACCTGTGCTGTGTTTTTTTCGTAGCTGCTTGATGCTAAAGTATTTTCAATGTGGTCAATTCATTTTTTTTTTAAATGTAACCTTTATTTAACTAGGCAAGTCAGTTAAGAACAAATTCTTATTTACAATAAAGGCCTAACTACAGGGTTAGCCCCTGGAGCAAATTAGGGTTAAGTGCCTTGCTCAAGGACACAGACAGGTTTTTCCCACCTTGTCGGCTCGGGTGTTCAAACCAGCGACCTTTCGGTTACTGGCCCAACACTCCAACCGCTAGGCTACCTGCCGCCAATAAATAATATCTGATGTATCAACAGATCTGTAAATGGAAATGTTATTTCTATAATACATGAACTATCACAATATGTCAGGAATGTCAGGGAAAGGATTTATGGAGCATAAGTGACACATCTATCGTCCACACACTGGTTTATCTTATGGCCAAGACTGCGGATCCCTTTCCCCCAGAGCTGAAGAGCCCAATCATGTTCTTTACCTCCCTTCACATTTCTCACTGTCAGTTGTGAATGATGATTATTTTACAGGTGAAGTTTTACCAGTGAAATGCCATGCAGCGTCTGCATGAAAACCATTTGATCTCAATCCGTTTTATGGGGAGATGCATTTAGATCTTCTTGAGTTAAACAGTGAAGTAGCCTACAGTGTTGTTTTCAATGATGTACAGTGAGCTAATTTGAGCAGATGGTGTTAACAAACTGTAGCATAAGCTTACCTGTGTTTAGTTGTCATCAAAGCACAAGCAACCGTTCGCACAATCATCCTAAAATCTCATATGAAATATGAGTATTTTTTTTGTCTTACAGTAACATTATACTATGCTATTATATTTGGTTATGCTATGTAGAATACTGTCATTATGTGATGTTGCAGACATTGATTCAGTCATGATCTAACATTATTAAACAAGCACCATTCCCCAGAGTAGTCTGTTCTCTGAGCAGCCAAACAGTAGAACAGAGACTGTAGGTAAAGTAGAGAATTCCGCACATGTGCAGAAGCTTCTGACCTTTAGCTGTCGGGAAGAGGGGTCCAGAGAAGCTACTCCCTTATCTTATTAGCCAATGAAAGGTCAGTGGCCCCAGATACCCTCCAATCAACTGATGAGAGCAGCATGGCCCTCTCTCTCTGTGAAGTGCAGTTCACCCAGGGGGGTGTTCAAATACATACAGGGTCCAGGAATCTCAAGGACTATTTACTCATAGGAGGAGGCAGCCAAGCCTGAACAAAGCACAAGGGACTGCTGGGAAATTATGCTGCCCCTTTCAATGGGCTGAGGGATTTGAGTGTCCTCGGGTTACAGGGCATTCTTCTTTGAAGGATGCCCAGCTTGACCCACTTACAAAGGGAATCTCTAATACACATTACTACCTGTGTATAGACAGACTACCTCTGCAGATTAGAATTAGGCTCTGTTGTATTTGACAGAATCTTCAGCACCGGATTGATAAAAATATATAGCCTAAAAATGTGAGGTGGGCAACAATATTGGTAATTTGATATAATATCAATATCGGTTAATGCTTGCTGTTACCCTACACAATTATGTAAAAAAAAACAAAAAAAACATACATGACCATTTCAGCAGGCACAAAACCCTTTGGTATGGTATTGATATACACTACCAGTGAAAAGTTTTAGAACACCTACTCATTCAAGGGTTTTTCTTTATTTTTGCTATTTTATACATTGTAGAATAATAGTGAAGACATCAAAACTATAACATACCACATATGGAATCATGTAGTAACCAAAAAAAGTGTTAAACAAATATATTTTATATTTGAGATTCTTCAAAGTAGCCACTCTTTGCCTTGATTACACTCTTGGCATTCTCTCAACCAGCTTCACCAGGAATGCTTTCCCAACAGTCTTGAAGGAGTTCCCACATATGCTGAGCACTTGTTGGCTGCTTTTCCTTCACTCTGCGGTCCGACTCATCCCAAACCATCTCAAATTGGTTGAGGTCAGGGGGTTGTGGAGGCCAGGTCATCTGATGCAGCACTCCATAACTCTCCTTCTTGGTAAAATAGCCCTTACACTGGAGGTGTGTTGGGTCATTGTCCTGTTGAAAAACAAATGATAAGACCAAACCAGATGGGATGGTGTATCGCTGCAGAATGCTGTGGTAGCCATACTGGTTAAGTGTGCCTTGAATTCTAAATAAATCACAGACAGTGTCACCAGCAAAGCACCCCCACACCATAACATCTTCTCCTCCATGCTTTACGGTGGGAAATACACATGCGGAGATCATCCGTTCAACCACACCGCGTCTCACAAAAACATGACGGTTGGAACCAAAAATCTTCAATTTGGACCAGACCAAAGGACAAATTTCCACTGGTCTAATGTCCATTGCTTGTGTTTCTTGGCCCAAGCAAGTCTCTTCTTCTTATTGGTGTTCTTTAGTAGTGGTTTCTTGGCAGCAATTCGACCATGAATGCCTGATTCGCTCAGTCTCCTCTGAACAGTTGATGTTGTGATGTGTCTGTTAATTGAACTCTGTGAAGCATTTATTTGGGCTGCAATTTCTGAGGCTGGTAACTCTAATGAACTTATCCTCTGCAGCAGAGGTAACTCTGGGTCGTCCATTCCTGTGGCGGTCCTCATGAGAGCCAGTTTCATGATAGCGCTTGGTGGTTTTTGCGACTGCACTTGAAGAAACTTTCAAAGTTCTTGAAATGTTCCATATTGACTGACATTCACGTCTTAAAGTAATGATGGATTGTCGTTTCTCTTTGATTATTTGAGCTGTTCTTGCCATAATATTGACTTGGTCTTTCTCCAAATAAAGCTATCTTCTGTATACCACCCCTACCTTGTCACAACACAACTGATTGGCTCAAACGCATTAAGAAGGAAAGAAATTCCACAAATGAACTTTTAAGAAGGCACACCTGTTAATTGAAATGCCTTCTAGGTGACTACCTCATGAAGCTGGTTGAGAGAATGCCAAGAGTGTGCAAAGCTGTCAACAAGGCAAAGGGTGGCTATTTGAAGAATCTCAAATATAAAATATACAGTATATAGATAATCATACCAGTGATGTTCTTGCGAAGCTCCTCATCTGGTTCGTTCAGCACACTGATGAGCTTGGCTATTCCCCCAGCCTCAATGAGGGCCGCTTTGTTGTCCATGTTCTCATAGATGAGGTTGCGTGTAGCGCCTGTAGCGTAGCGCTGGACCTCCTGGCTGTCACTGCTAAAGAGCTGGACCAGGGCTGGGACACCTTTCAGCAGACGCACCTGTAGACAGGGTGGGTCAGGGGGAGACAGACAGGTGGATAACTGACTAGTCTTTATGACTATCAGGCTGACTTACTAAGATATAACAAGACAACAAATTATATACTACAATGGCATTTCGGATAAGAGCATGGAGAACTCAGTTTAGTTTAAACAGTAGGGCTGTAAATCCATTTCGGGCAATGAAGTATGTTACTATATATGGGTATTTATTGAGAAGGAGCTGTTACCTGGTTCTTGGCATCACTGCTATGGTAACACTGGTGCTGGATGTAGGCTGCTCCCAGCACTTGCATTGCTGTGTCGGACATGGAGAGGTAGCTGACCGCGGTGGGCATGTCTAAACTGTGTATTCTGTTCACAAACACCAGGGAGGCAAAGGAGAGGGAGGTTAATCAGAAACCTATAACTGTTAAATAATAAGAACATAATGTCCCTAAGTTTGTCCATTTGATATTGTAGGAGATTTGAACAGCCCACGCCTCTCTCACCCTCTGAGTTTCTCGTTGCAGTCAGCTGAATCCCTGCCCCCATCAAGCACGTCCATGCCTTTCCCTACACTCTTCATGCTGTGCAAGGAAGCTGGTCTGGGCAGGGAGTTCTGGTACTGCCCCCAACCTCCGTACACGCTGCCCCCGACCCTGCCCCCGCCAGACACCTGCTGCCACTGCCCCGACGCTGAGCTCAGATGTTGCTGCTGCTGCTGTTGTCTGTTGTTGATGCGACTGATGGTACGGTGGGAGGGGCCTTTGTAGGAGTGCTGGTAAACTAACTCCGCCTCCCTCCACCCTTCACCACTGCCTCCCGCCAGGGTTCCACTGAGGGTGTGCCTCATCGTTGCTGGGGCGGGTATATCTCCACCATGGTAGGAGTGGCACTCTGTGGCCATGCCATCCCGGGCTACCCAGCTGGCCACTGGGTTGGGCTGCTGGTGGGGCAGGGTGTGCAGTCCTCCCATACCCAGGGCGACTGCCTCTTGGTCAGCCTGACACAATGATCTGGACCTGGTGGTCCTCGCCCGGTTGGTCTGGTAGACACCCAGCTGGATGTCGTCATGGTGGAGGTAGCCAGTGTTGACTGGAGCCTGGTTGATTCTGTATCTGGGTCCTAACTCCACCGCCGAGCGAGAAGAGTACCCACCACCCAAGTACTGCTGGGATACCGGGGGCATCTAGATGACATACAGAGATGACACTGTTATACTTAACTATCTACACTACAATAATCACCAAAAAGCATTGGACAAACTGTCTAGTCTAACAATGAGGTCATGGGCAAGATGTTTTTAGACTCTTTGGGCAGTAGAATCGTGTCGAGAGATTTTTGTTCCTGTATCTCATCTAAACACAGTCATGGTAGGATCCTGTGAAATACTGCATGTATGTGCTGTGATGGTGCAGCTGTGAAGTGTGTCACTGTGGTAGGACTGAGGAGCATATCTTTGGGGCTGTTAGATTAGGGTTTATCGTGAAGTCAAAAATCAACACAACTGAACATTAGAAAATGTGAAGTCCTACAGTACTCACCGCCATGGTCCTGCTCCCGGTGTTATACACCATTGACTTAGAGCTGAATCCGGGGTTGTACGTGTTATATCTCGTTGTGCCACCATGGTCTACATGTGGAAAGAGTAAGACGTTGTCTTAGACAGAGAATGCAACCACAATTTTCTCCTGAGATTACAACTTCGTAATTGGTCTAATTACATTAGCAGTGAAGCTATAACATGTCTTGCAAAGCACCTGTTCTTGTTACCAAACAGGTTACTATGATTGTGCATGAGAAAACAACAACAATATCAGCATCAGCATCAGCTGTTCATCAAGACAAGCTGCAAACATGTTGCAGACACAACCAGGGAGATATTGCAAGGTACCTCATGTTTTAGAGGGGATTAGCCTGAAACTGGAGCTGCACTGTATTGAGATATAGAAACATTGAGGGAAGAGAGAGGATTATGTTGGACTTAAGCAAGCAGGCTAGTATACCTTTGGGAGACTCTTTGTTTTGTGAGAGAGTGAATTAAAACTGACCCTTGGCTCCCAAGTGGCGAAGTGGTCTAAAACAATAACCACTAGAAAGTAATGCTGACACTACAGCTAAACTAATATGGTATAGTGAGGGTTAACTGAGTGGCTATGTCCAAGTGAGGCTGACTCCAGGCAGAGTGACCTAGCAGGGGCTGAGAGAGGCCAACTGAACTGTGTGGGAGGATTGCATGCCTGAGGGTTGACACTGAACAGGCCAATTCTGCCAGGTCAAAATAGTGTCTACTTACTCACTCACAGGAAATGGCTACAAAACATTGAATTATGCTTACTACAGACGCTCACTTCAATTTGATATTAATATTGGACCTTTTATGTATATCTTAACTCATAAACTTGAATAGTGATAGAAAAAAACACCCAAGGGGAGTTTTGTTAAACTAATTCCCTGCATGCACTAAGTTGTCTCTGCACCGTGTGAGAGCTAAGCTCTGTCCACTAGTTTGTAGGTCAGTGTTAGTCTACCTTCAGGAGGTCTAAATATTAGGTCATAAATATTTTTGTCTTACTGTGTATACAAGTACTGTATGTTTTGTATGTATAACCATGGTAACAGTGTGATAATAAGGTGTTGTAAGTCTTTCGAGACAGTATTATCTATAGATCCCTGTTGAGTTTTAATAAGTGTTGCTGCAATAACAGAAGCTATTGTCAAATAGACTATGCATTATATTCCTGATACTGCTTGCATTTTGAGTTACACACACACACACGCACACACATATGATCGTTGTTGGGAATGTACTTCACTGCTGAGTGAAATAGGCCTGCTATCACTGTATGTTTTCAATTAAAATACCCTTCTTAATTACAGTTTATAGCACTATAATTAACAGTATTCTTTTCCCAACCCAAGTCGGCAAGTTTATGTTATCAATAACCACCATGATTAGCAGTTCAAAACTACCATTATACTTTATCATATTATACTGTACTGTGCATCATTTTCCTCTACAATCCTGTAAGAAATAATGTCATAAGGTGTCAACTAACAGAAATGGACATTCTCAAAACCTGACCCACTGCCTAAGGATATCATTCTAGTGTTAAAAAACATTATCTTTTAAAAGAGGCCACAGTCCAAACTGTGTAATCAGTTTGAGGAATCCAGCTAAATTGCCCTTCTATTAGTATGGGCCTGAAATAATCTTTAAACCCATAAGTGTTGTGTTTTCTTCAATAATTAGCTGAGTTTATCTTCTGGTCACTTATGGAGCCATGTCACTGTCACTTGTTCATACTGTATAGGCATCACATTTCTGGAAAAATCTAAAGCCTCGGGTGCCACAGCCTTATTAGAAGCAAATGACAAACCCATAAAAAGGAATCTGTCACACACATAATATGGTTAATTGCCACATATGAAAATGACCTTCTCCATGTTTTGTACGTCAATGAAAAACGGAAAATAGTAAGTTTAGACTGAACTTGTGTTGAAAGACTAGGGTTGAGCTATCTTCGATATAGGTGTAACGTTAATTTAAAGAATTTAAAGAATTTTCATGAGTATTTGGTCTGGTCTAACCTAAAGTTAATTTGTTTGTGCGTTTAAGTTGAAAAAACAAATGCCTCACATTTGTAAAATGGTACACAGGCTAAAATGTATAATAAGATACCCACCTGGGGAGATGCAGTTCGAGCCGTTCAGCCGCGTGAGAGATGAGGACCTATTTTCGGCGAGGCGCAAATGGACTTGTTGTTGAACCCTCTTAGCCCTTTCCACCTCGTCCATTATGGAACCCCTCCGTCCCAACTGCACATCGGACGGGACTGCATAAGTGGTGACCGCCGTGTTGGGTTGTAGGGCGGACAGAAGGCAGCTATCTGAAGCAACGGTCGCACTCATTGCGATAACCGCAAATTGAAACAATCCTTTAAAAGTGACAGAGGACAATCAAATATAGTCCATAGTTCGTTGCTATGTGTAAAATACGCCCAGCTCCTATGTATAAAATGGCAGACTCATATGTTCAACTGTTATAATTCACAAAGGCAGGGAGACCACCGTGGTGCACTTCCTTCCCGTCAGAAGCAACCTTCTCTCTGAACTGACCTTGCCTGGAGCCAAACGTTAAGGAGGAGTTATTTGATGTCACGCAGCCTCATGTTGGCCATAGCCTACTGCAGCAACTGCAGCTAAAAAAAAATTATGTTGAGAATGTTTCAATTAAAGATGGAATCCTTAGTTGCAACATACATTTTTAGACTTATACATTAAAGGAACTGTCCCATTGAAAATCGAACTTTTAAAAGTTAATATTCTGTTTACTCATACCCAAATTATGTTGTTGACTCATTCTATACTCGTATTTGTGTCCAAAGCATAAAACACTCGAAACCCACACCTCAAACTTGTAGGCTATCTCAAACAGAGTAAAATACTTGCCAATCAGTGGTCTACTGGCATGATGATTTTTTATGACAACATTCTGTTGTTGGGGTACGCCCACACCATTTCAACACAGAAAGGCTGCTTTTTAACTAACTTAATTACACATGTTCCAAAGAAAAACTATTTCACTCATATTGTAATTAATTATAGGTAATATGCAATAGAAATCTGGAAACACTGGACTGTTACTTTAATGATTATTTATTCCCCATCAGAACCCAAAATACAAGCTTGTTTTACTCCAATGTTTGTTAACAATATAAACGTAAACAAACAGTGTAAAGCCTAAAAGCCTGTTTACAACTATCATGTTGAGATTTTGGATGGTCAGTCATTGCATCCATAGCTCTGTCAATTAATTTGAGAGTGGTTACATTTCTCCAGGCCCATCCCTCAACTTCTTACCACAACACAGGCAGGTGCCGTTTTGTTATTGTTTAAATTAAGGATTCTAGCTTTAAGCCAAGGCAGGCAGTATACTTTATAATCTTGTTTTTCCCTCGCTACCGAAAAAGTTATTATTTAGCCTATTAATTACTTATGAAAAGACAGGACATGATTTGAGACCATGTCATCTCCTTCTGTAGCAACATTGCATACCTTACCATCTTTGACGCATGCCCAGTTTTAGGTACCTAATGTAGGCTATGGTACAGCGAGGTGCAGGATACTCAAAAGGCTTACATGTATCATTATCCCATCAGATAATTAAATCACCCCAACGTAGTCACATTAATGAACTCACCTTCATAATAGGATTTAGTATCCTTTGCCAGAGTGGTTAAAATATTTTCTGTCTAGTTTCAGTATTCCTTTTATCTGTCCTCTTCAGTTAGCTCTAGTCTGTCTATTCTCTTTTCCTGAAATCTCAGCTCTATTAGGGAGGCTGGGGTTTTAGACTAAGGAGTGCCGAGCTCTGAGGACTCACCCCTAACTTAACCCTTCCCTAATACCCCATACCCTGGCCCGACTTAGATGAAGATGGGAGTATGGGAGAGTGATAAAGACGGAGAGAAAGATGAGTCAAAGAGGAGAGGCGAGGTTAGAAGTGAAGATGTGAAAACATATGTTTGAGTGAGTGGTTAGACCAGAGGTTTGGACCAGAGGGCACTTTGGTTGGCATTAGAATAGCCTGCACTGTATGTCATTGACTTTCTCTCATGAACAGGCTGCTGTCATTGATTATGTAGTGTAGGGACCATTTAACCTTTATTTAACTAGGCAAGTCAGTTATGAACAAATTCTTATTTACAATGACAGCCTACCATTGGTCCCGTGTAGCTCAGATGGTAGAGCATGGCGCTTGCAACGGCAGGGTGGTGGGTTCGATTCCCACAGGGGACCAGTACGAAAAAAGTATGAACATGTAGGCACTAACTAACTCTAAGTCACTCTGGATAAGAGCGTCTGCTAAATGACTAAAAATGTAAATACCTACAGGGTCAGCCCCTGGATTAAATTTACAGCCAAGGTCAATTGCAGGACGGTGGCACCATAGAAATTCTATGTCATGAAGTCATTCTCGGAAACAGATTGCTGTCATTGATTCACGGTGGACGACCGAACCTGTGAAGACCTGTCATGATCATTGGCAGTTAGCTGACTCAAGTTCAGGGTGGTTGCAGGTACATACACTGAGATCTGTTCCATTGGAAATAATGTTATCTGTTGGTGGGGGCATTAAAGAGAAAAGCAGTTCATGTAAACCTAACCCTGACTGTAATCTTAGCAAGCAGTTGCTTATCAACAGATAATTTGTTGATACTATGACTATATGTAGAGCATCTACAGACGGAAAATCCAGACTGTCCAAATAAAGTGTGACCCAGGCTGTTGAGGAATGTCTACAGTGCCTTCACATTTTGTTGTGTTACAGCCTGAATTTAAAACATATTACATTGATATTGTGTGTCACTTGCCTACACACAATACTCCATAATGTCAAGTTGAAATGATGTTTTATGAAATTTTTAGAAATGTATAAAAAATGAAAAGCTGAAATGCTTTGAGTCAATAAGTATTCAACCCCTTTGTTATGGCAAGCCTACATAAGTTCAGTGGTAAAAATGTGCTTAACAACTCACATATTAAGTTGCATAGTCTCACTCTGTGTGAAATATTAGTTTTTAACATGATCTCTGTACCCCACACATTCAATTATCTGTAAGGTCCCTCAGTCGAGCAGTGAATTTCAAACATATTCCACCACAAAGACCAGGGAGGTTTTCCAATGCCTCGCAAAGAAGGGCAGAAATTTGCGTCTTATCCTAAATACAACGTGTTATGTTTGGGGCACATCCAATACTGTCACACCCTGATCTGTTTCACCTGTCTTTGTGATTGTCTCCACCCCCCTCCAGGTGTCGACCATCTTCCTCATTATCCCCAGTGTATTTATCCCTGTGTTCTATGTTTGGCTGTTGCCAGTTCGTTTTGTTCATCAAGCCTACCAGTGGTTTCCCCCTTTACTCCTGTCTCGCTAAAGTGCCTGTTTTCTTGGTTTCCTGTCTTGTACCTTTCTCACACTCCCCTGTGTATTTCTGACAGTGGTGGAAAAAGTACCAAATTGTCATACTAAAAGTGAAAGTCATCCAGTAAAATACTACTTGAGTAAAAGTCTAAAAATATTTGGTTTTAAATATAGTTAAGTATCAAAAGTAAAAGTAAAAGTATGAGTCTAAGTAATTTAAAATGACTTATATTTAGCAAACCAGATTGCACCATTTTATATTAGATTTATTTATTGACACCCAGGCATTTCTTTTATTTATTTTTTTTTACAAACCAAGCATTTGTGTTTAGTGAGTCTGCCAGGTCAGAGGCAGTAGGGATGACCATGGTTGTTTTCTTGATAAGTACTTTACACCACTGATTTCTGAGCATGCTAACCAAAGCATATAACAGAAGTCATGCCAGATGTTGGTCTCACATATCGTAGAGTGAGCACATCACTGGCAGATGTTGGCAAGGTTGGATGGAGTCCACCTGTGTTAAATTCATTGGAGATGATTTGGAAAGGCACACACCTGTCTGTATAGACAGTTGACGATGCATGTCAGAGCAAAAACCAATTGTCCGTAGAGCTCTGAGACAGGATTGTGTCGATCTGGGGAAGGGTACCAAAAACATTCTGCAACATTGAAGGTCCCCAAGAAAACAGTGGCCTCCTCATTCATTTAAATGGAAGAAGTTTGGAACCACCAAGACTCTTCCTAGAGCTGGCCGTCCGGCCAAACTGAGCAATCGGTGGAATGGCCTTGGTCAGGGAGGTGACTAAGAACCTGATGGTCACTCTGACTGATCACTAGAGTTCCTCTGTGGAGATACTTCCAGAAGGACAACTATCTCTGCAGCATTCCACCAATCAGGCCTTTATGGTAGAGTGGCTAGATAGAAGCCACTCCTGAGTAAAAGGCACATGACAGTCCGCTTGGAGTTTACCAAAAGGCACCTAAAGACTATCTGGTCTGATGAAACCAAGATTGAACTCTTTGGCCTGAATGCCAAGCGTCATGTCTGGAGGAAACCTGGCACCATCCCTACGGTGAAGCATGGTGGTGGCAGCATCATGCTGTGGGGATGTTTTTCAGTGAAGGTTCACCTTCTAACAGGACAACAAACCTAAGCACACAGCCAAGACAATGCTGGAGTGGCTTCAGGACAAGTCTCTGAATGTCCTTGAGTGGCCCAGCCAGAGCCCGGACTTGCACCTGATTGCACATCTCTGTAAAGACCTGAAAATACTGTGCAGCAATGCTTTTGTCTTGGAGTTTGATCAATAGTAGGCATTGTCTGCTATGTGCAGGTCCAGAATCTATAATTCCCTACACTTGTCTATGATTATAATTTACTATGAAATGGACCCAAGACATAAGATTGACCCAAGACATTAGAGTACTCTCATAAGGTGAGATTCTTCGGTGCAACATGGATCACATAGAACCTTGTCCAGATGCACTATACTGTCTGCCCTCTCTGAGGTAGTTAGAGGTTTTCTTGGAGTTTGCCTGGTCTTTATTCCCTAATGGGTCTGGTTGTAAGGTTGTTAAACTGTTCTGGTATGCAGCAGATCAGGGGTCAGGGGAGTGGCCTCTTCATCCTTACATTGCCATAAAACCGGGCTGAGGGGGGTCAAAGTGCCTCGCCACAAGAGGGTGAGTTGAGGTGTCCTAATGACAGAGGTGTAAAGTAACTAATTAACTACTGTAATTGAGTAGCTTTTCTAAGTACTTGTACTTTTTTGAGTATTTTTCTAAATCAGTAATGTTACTTCTGCTTGAGTGAAATTTCATTAAAGTAACAGTACTGCTACTTGAGTAGGATATTTCAGTACTCTTTCCACCCATAGTGAGTAAGTGAAAGAGTTTTTTTTTGAGTCAGTGAGTGAGTGAGAGAGTGTGTGGGTGAGACACTGCACCACCCTCTGGAGAGCACTGCGGTTGCAGGAGGTGCATTTGCTGTACCAGGCGGTGATATAGCCCAACAGGATACTGTCAATGGTGCATCTGTAAAAGTTTGTGAGGGTCTTAGGGGCCAATCTGGATTTCTTCAGCCTCCTGAGGTTGAAGAGGTGCTGTTGTGCCTTCTTCACCACACTGTCTATGTGGTTGGACCATTTCAGATTGTCAGTGAGGAACTTGAAGCTTTTCACCTTCTCAACTGCGGTCCCGTTGATGTGAATAGTGTGTCAAGAACTGTTTGGTATACTCAGTGTACATGTAACTATTGATAATCTATACTGAATAAAAATATAAACGCAACATGCAACAATTTCAAGGATTTTACTAAGTTACAGTTCATATAAGGAAATCAGTCAATTGAAATAAATCATTAGGCCCTAATCTATGGATTTCACATGACTGGGCAGGGGCACAGGCATGGATGGGCCTGGGAGGGCATAGGCCCACCCACGTTGGAGCCAGGCCCAGCCAATCAGAATGAGTTTTCCCCCACAGACAGAAATACTCCTCAATTTCATCAGCTGTACTCGTGGCTGGTTTCAGACTATCCAGCAGGTGAAGAAGCCAGATGTGGAGGTCCTGGGCTGGGGTAGTTACTGCCAAATTCTCAAAAACAACATTGTAGGTGGCTTATAGTAGAGAAATTAACATTCAATTATCTGGCAACAGCTCTGGTAGACATTGCTGCAGTCAGCATGTCAATTGCACGTTCTCTCAAAACTTGAGACATCTGTGGCATTGTGTTGTACGACAAAACTGCCCATTTTAGAGTGCCCATTTTGTCCCCAGCACAAGGTTCACCTGTGTAATGATCATGCTGTTTAATCAGCTTCTTGATATGCCACACCTGTAATGCTCACTGACAGGGATGTAAACAAATTTGTGCAAAAAAAATTCTGGGATATTTATATATGTTGAGTTTATATTTTTGTTCAGTATAGTATTATTTTCTCCTTACAGTGTTTGATCATATATTGATTTCCTGTCTAAACCCGCTGACCAAGTACAAATGATGACCAATGGTGGTGACTGTTTGAATCCATAGATGTTTTTCTCTACATTCATATTTGGGAAATATATTTTTATGGAATTAGAGTGATGAAAGATGGCCCTGGTTCAACACTTAGGGACATTTCCTATCTAGGCTAGAATAGAAAACACTGCCACATTGGGCCTACCTGTCAAGGATAGGTTAAGGATTTTAACAACAACTCATGTACTATATAAGATGTGAAAAATAGACAGGTTATTCCTTATACTAACAATGAATAGAGAATAAAACAAAAGTCATGGACATCATGGATTATTTGTAAAATACATTTAATCCCTTAATATTTGGGCAACAGGAGAGAAAGGGAACACATTTGAGTGGCAGTGGGCGAGAGTCTCAGTCACTACATTCTGTGTAATGTTTTTACAGTAGGGCAGTGGCAGATACGAAAGAGAGACACTCTTTTGCTGGCGTTGTTCTTTCACCTTTGTGTTGTACAGCATATACAGCCATGTTGCTAATCTCCCCAACCTTTCGTTAGTAACTCAAATGATTTCTCAGCCCAGCACGCTGCCACTGAAGCCGACACCCATTTTTCTTTTGACAACATACCAGACGAAATATCACAATAAAAGGCATAGCTACATTGTCTTTACATGGTCATTAGTACAATAATATATAGCTGTACATGTTACAAGACACTTAACTGTATATCAGCATAGGCATTATGTGCTAACAAGACTAGGTTTTGGTTGGCTAAGAAAGCCATACAATATATTATGTAGGACTACACAAGTGATGATGGAGTGAGTATGTGTGAGTGGTTAAGTGCTTATGCGTGTATATTGGTGAAGGTTAAGGGCCTGGTTCCACGTCAATTCCTAGCCCCTACCCCTTCAGTGTTCACAGATCTGAAAGGACTGGATGGGTGTAGATAATAAGTGATAGCTCCACCTAGCCCTCCAATGGACCAGATTCAAATCTGTGAACTCTGAAGGGAAGCTGAAGATTGAAATGGAACCGGCAGAGAAGTGCTTTGCAGTTGAGCAGGCAACCCTAGTCACAGTGGAGCAAGAATGTATGACAAGAGCTACCCCTGGCTTTGGAACCACAGCCATAGATTACTAATGAAGCATCACAGTTCTGCCCCCTAGTGGTGGGTTGGTCATGGACTTGGCGTGTTGACATGGCCAGTATTGGACCTCCTGACACACAAGCACACTAACACAACCTCTCACAACTGCATGGTCAGTGGTATTATATAGTATCAGCCTACAGCACAGATACAACATTGTCCGGCAAGTCCCAGCATAATAAGATGTTTGACTGTCAAGAGTATAACAAGCAGGGGTAAAAAGTATTCTTTGAAATGAACTAGATTTGTCTAAATAGCTGAAGAGGTGACGTATCTATTTATTTTCTTAAATATTTTTTATTTATGGCACCTGGTATTCCCAGGCGGTTTCCCATCCCAGTACTAACCAGGCCCGACCTTGACAGGCGTGTTCAGGGTGGTATGGCCACAAGCTTATTTTTTAGGTCGCTTGGCTCATCCCTGCAACAGGCTCGGGAGAGGCGAAGGTTGAGTCATGCGTCCTCAGAAACTGCCTACTTCTTATCACACTGCTCGCTTAACCCGGATGTCAGCCACACCAATGTGTCGGAGGAAACACTGTTCGACTGATGACTGAGGTCAGCTTGCAGGCACCTGCACCTGTCACAAGGAGTCGCTAGAGCACGATGAGCCAAGGAAAGCCCCACTAGCCAAAACCCTCCCATACCCCAGACGGCACTGGGTCAATTGTGAACCGTCCTATGGGGCACGGCTGGTTGTGACAGTCTGGGATTGAACCCCAGGCCGTAGTGGTGCAGTGCGTTGCGTTTGACCACTGCGCCAGCCCAGGACCCTAAGAGGTGAGGTTTCTGTAGGTATTCATAGTACACAGCAATAGGTTAAGGAAAGGACATTCAATGTAGTTTTACAGGAACAAGGTGTTGTTGGGGAGGATGGGACATTCCACTCATTATGCATGGAGGCATGGGGTCTCTCTATGGCTTAGATTGGTAGGTGTTATAAAAGCACAGGGGAAACTATCACCTCTATTATCTTGGTTTTAGACAGGACAGTAAAATCAATAGTATCCATTCACTGTTTCTTAGTGGTTGTTCTCTCTGGAGAAAACTCAGGCAGGCAAGCAGTGAGTGCAGAAACTTGTGGGGAGAAGGGATTCAATACAATATCCATGCTTGACAGTCATAAAGCACTGCAAATATATACAGTTTATACATATACATTTGAGATTGATAAACCAACAGAATACAATGTTTTGGACTCCAGCAAAGTAGCAATACTTCACAATTAACACTAGAGGATCTGTACTCGTATGTGTGTGTGTGTGTGTGTGTGTGTGTGTGTGTGTGTGTGTGTGTGTGTGTGTGTGTGTGTGATTGCCATGCCAATGTAAACCTCAACATTTAGACTAACATTAGTCAAAATATTGAACAGCTGTCTGTGACTGACAAGAATAGTTTGTACCGTATTATCAAAAACTGTGTGAGAAGATGCATTTTTAAAATCTTGTACAGCTGACAAAATTGGCAAGCAACTATTTGAGGAAGTGGCAGGCTATAAAAACTAATAAAGGAAGATAATTATTTTCCTTCAGTCATTGGCTAGTGTCTCCAGAGGTCACTAGTCCTGGCTCCTTCCCGCTGGACTTTAGTACACCGGGCTGTTGCGGATCCCACAGCACAGGACCATACTAAAGATCATCTCAAAGATCTGACAGGAGAGAGAACAAAGAAATGAGAGGGGCATTATGGGTCTCTTCATAGTTAGGCCAAGGATCCCTTATCTTCTATGAGCTACTTTCATGATACTCACCATAATAATAGCAACTATCAGGGCAGAGATGCCAATCAGGTAAATCTTCTCGTTAAAGAGCTCCCTGATTTTTATGTGACAGTCCTGTCAAACGAAAGAACACATTTGAGTTGAAATTGTACCTTGTGTTTTATGTACTAAATAACCAACATTATGTATTGTGCTCATAGTTGGCCATGGGGGTACTTACTGTAATGGAAGCGGAGGCTGACTTGGGGCAGATGTCTGTAAAACCTTGGCTGAATAGCGTAGTCAATGGGTTCTTGATGCCCCTGCCACAGCAATTCAACTAAAAGAAAAATACGTGTTAGTGGCGTTGTATTAGTGTGATGTGTCTGTCTGTGTTTGGATTGATATGAGATTAACTTTGCCGTGTGTTTGAAACCAGTTTACAAGCGTGTTTGGGAAGGTTATGCTTTTAGTTGAATGATGAGCTTGACTTACCGTCTCATGGAAGACCTTGAGCACACCAGCGGCAGCCTGTTTCTTCTCCTGGTCTATTAAAGTGGTTGTTATAGAGTTGTCGTACACATTGTCATAGAAGGTAATCAGCTCTTTGGAAATCTGCAACCAAAAGGACAGGATGTTTCTTGTCAGAGTACGACAGATATGGAACTCCGAAGGTGATAACTGAATGTAGTTTTTTCCCCCTCAGTTACTTTGTCATGATCACTATCACATTATCAAATGGCTTCCTGTCATTTACCTGTACAGTTAACGTAACCATGTAAATATTCACTTACCTGTATTCACCCTCACTTATATCATACACACAATTATTCCTTATTTATCTATATCAACTTGCAATATTTTTTATCATTTTTTCTCACCTAACACTCTGTAACAATGTATAGTGTACATATTCAGCCATTCACCTATACTATACAATGTCTTTTAATAGCTTTTTGCACTCCAGACTTCTTGTATTTTTATACTTTTTCATACTGTCGCACTATGTACCATTGTGGTTCTGTCTTTTGTGTATTTCGTTCTGGCATTTTGCACCTGCCCTGGGTTTTTTTCATAGCTGCTATCTATCTATCATCTATCTCTATAATGTCGTACTGTATGCTACTCTGTGTGTTTCAACATACATTTAGTTTTTGTGTGTGTATGTGTGCAATGTTTTTCTGTGTGTAAGATCAGAGTTAGTATGCATCCTCACCGAATCTTTGTGCATGAATCCAAAGATTCCAGCTGCCACCTCACAAGCGAACAGGATAACCAAGCAGGCGAAGAACTGGACGAAAACAAAGACGTTCATTCATTGGCGAGTTTAGGGGATAGCTGGGAATGGGCTGGCTAGACCACATACAAGTGACTCTTTGCTGCATGGTGTTCTGTCTGTATGACTTACTGTTCCAAGAAGACACTGAGATTCCTGAATGGCACCATAGCAGCCGAGGAACCCGACAACCATCATCACCGCGCCAACAGCGATCAGGATGTGAACACCTAAAATAGAGTGGGAGAGAGAATAAATAAAGACAACTTGGTCAATAGTCAATATTCTGCACAACATTTCTAGTGTATCAACTACCGTCTGAAGAGTGCAATCATCTTAACTACCACCAGGTCGCATGAGTTTGTGTTATTTGTTTTAGCGTGTTTTTCTTCTGCCTAAATATGGGAAATTTGCAGTTACACTCACTGGCCACTTCATTAGGTACACCTTTTCAACTGCTCGCTAACGCAAATATCTAATCAGCCAATCACGTGGCAGCAACTCAATGCACTTAGGTATGTAGACATGGTCAAGACGATCTGCTGAAGTTCAAACCAAGCATCGGAATGGGGAAGAAAGGTGATTTAAGTGTCTTTGAATGTGGCATGGTTGTTGGTGCCAGAAGGGCTGGTTTGAGTATTTCAGAAAGTGCTGATCTACTGGGATTTTCCCGCACAACCATCTCTAGGGTTTACAGAGAATGGTCCGAAAATGAGAAAATATCCAGTGAGCGGCAGTTCTCTGGGCGAAAATGCCTTGTTGATGGAAGAGGTCTGAGGAAAAATGGCCAGACTAGTTCGAGCTGATAGAAAGGCAACAGTAACTCAAATAACTACTTGTTACAACCAAGGTATGCAGAAGAGCATTTCTGAACTCACCACACCGGGTGCCACTCCTGTCAGCTAAGAACAGGAAACTGAGGCTACAACTTGCACGGGCCCACCAAAATTGAACAATAGAAGATTGGAAAAACGTTGCCTGGTCAGATGAATCCCGATTTCTGCTGCGACATTCAGAAGGTAGGGTCAGAATTTGGCGTAAACAACATGAAAGCATTGATCCATCCTGCCTTGTATCAACAGTTCAGGCTGGTGCTGGTGGTGTAATGGTGTGGGGATATTTTCTTGGCACACTTTGGGCCCCTTAGTACCAATTGAGCATTATTTAAATGCCACAGCCTATCTGAGTATTGTTGCTGACCATGTCCATCCCTTTATGACCACAGTGTACCCATCTTCTAATGGCTACTTCCAGCAGGATAGGATAGGATAGGATAGGGTAGGGTAGGATAGGAGAGGTACTTTATTGATCCCCGAGGGGAAATTTCTTCGTCAAGCAGCTACGAAAAAACACAGGGCAGGTGCAAATGCCAGAATGAAAATACACAAAAGACAGATACATGATACATAGTGCAGAGGTATGAAAAAGTATAAAAATACAACATGTCTGGAGTGCAAAAAGCTATAAAAAGGCATTGTACAGTATGGGTGAATGGCTGAATATGTACACTATACATTGTTACAGAGTGTTACAAAATTATACAAATATTGCAAGTTGATATAGCAAAATAAGGAATATTTGCATGGTTAACTATACTATACAGGTCGATGGCAGAGAAATACTTAAATAGCTAAATGTGCGTATGATATAAGTGAGGGTAATAATAGTTTACTTAATATACATTCTGGTTAAATGAACAGGTAAGTGAATATTGAATGGTTAAATTAAATGTACAGGTAAATGACAGGAAGAGATACTTAAAGAGCTAAATGTGCGTATGATATAAATAATAATAATTCCCTTAAAATACAGTCCTTAGTACAGGGTTTGATTACAGATAAATGCACGTATTGCACATTCGATATACTAAAAGAAATGAAAAAACCTACATCTGACAGGATACTAATATGCAGTCCTGAGTGAATGACTACGTAAGTTCAGTCCAATAATCACTTACAATATTGCACGTGATATGATCTAACAACTGTACATGAATATGTATATACAGTCCCGAATGAATGAGTGCTGAATTAATAAGTCCTGAATTAATGAGTAACGCGCCATGTCACAAAGCTCACATCATCTCAAACTGGTTTCTTGAATATGACAATGAGTTCACTGTACTCAAATGGCCTCCACAGTCACCAGATCTGAATCCAATAGAGCACCTTTGGGATGTGGTGGAACGGGAGATTCGCATCATGGATGTGCAGCCGACAAATCTGCAGCAACTGCGTGATGCTATAACGTCAATATGGACCAAAATCTCTGAGGAATGTTTCCAGCACCTTGTTGAATCTATGCCACGAAGAATTAAGGCAGTTCTGAAGGCAAAAGGGGTCCAACCCGGTACTAGCAAGGTGTACCTAATGAAGTGGCAGGTGTGTATATTTACACAAGGTTCTTGGCTCTCAATCCAATAAAATAAGCATTCATGTCTCATGTCAAGAAGCATCCAAACATTGTAGATAAATGTTATTCTTAAGAAGAACACATGGCATAAGGAGAATGCATGAGTGCTGTTGGATTTTTTTTTTGTTTCCAGTTGAAAGGTTTATAATATATCAAAGTCGTCTCTCGCCAGGCAGTGCAATGTTTTGATTTTACAGCTCCTTGGTGTGGTCAGATTTCATTAGCCCCTCCCATCATGCCTTGTTTTCCTCTATTAGATCCTCAGACAAGGCTAGAATGGTAACCATGGAAACCCGGGATAACTCTACTGACCTTGGTTCACTAGACTGATTTCACCCATAAATTAAATCATAAACTAGTCCAACTATGCATAAGACCATATAATACCTAGGGCCTCACACTGAACGTCCATCAGGGGGTTTAGGTGATGTTACATGGGCAGTTTTCACTTTGTTCTGACCCACCATTCTTCTTTCTTCCCCTCTCTTCCTGTGACCTCATCATTAGACTTTAGCATGGTGTGAGGTGAGCAGTGTGGTGAATCTGTGTGGCACTCATTTATCGACTGAACAGTGAATGCAGACCGGGATAGAAATCGCTCACTAACCACAGACAACATATTCATTTTTAGCTCAAGAAAGATATTTCTTTATGCTTTAGTTTACAGGCTTCTTCTTTTTCCTTTTCAATTTCTCTTTCTGCAACCTTTCTCTATGTCTCTCAGATAAATTAGTTTCATGGTTGCTTAATGCAAAGTATTACGATACCATTTTTTATAAACCAACTTGGGACACTTGTTTGAGCTCCAGTATATCCATCCGTTCATGCATTTGACCTATCTTTGCATTATCAACAATTTATTTCCTTATCTTAGTTTTCGTCTGTATACAAGTTATAAAAATGTTGCTCTGAGAGTCAACTGGTTGGCTATAACAGCAGACTAGACGCCTCAGTTTGGTAATCCAAACAGCCTCAGAGGAAACTCAACATGTTTGTCTTTGTGAACGAGGTGCTTCCTGTCGTGAGCAGCAAACACAACATCTTTCCTGTGGGAAGCGGTGGCATTGATGACACACGGTAGCTGTCTAGTTTTCTTATGACTAACGTTTAAATCATCCATCCTACCCACTTGTGTACATGGTTGCTACCATATGACATCATTGGATACCACTAGAGGGAAGAGTGGGCATTTCAACCAAACTAGATGTTTTCATTATGTTAGAATTATGTTAGAACACAAATAATGTGTGTACTGTATGTGTTAAATCATTCAGGTAAAGATAGAGAATACAAGATCCTTCAAATGGATCTTATGTTAATTTGAAGCACATACATTGTACTTGGGTGCACGACCAAGGATATACAGTACAATGGATTTCCACTGTGTAATCACTGGTCATTTTTTTTTATTTTTTTATTTCACCTTTATTTAACCAGGTAGGTCAGTTGAGAACAAGTTCTCATTTGCAACTGCGACCTGGCCAAGACAAAGCAAAGCAGTGCGACAAAAACAACACAGAGTTACACAGTAAACAAACATGGTAAAAACACAATAGAAAATCTAAATACAGAGTGCAAAATGTAGTGCAAAATGCAGTAAGGTTAGGAGGTAGGACAATAAATAGACCATAGTGGTGAAATAAATTACAGAATTATCATCATTGACACAGGAATGAAGGATGTGCAAATTATGATGTGCAAATAGAGATACTGGAGTGCAAGATTTGTGAAAATAACAAAAATAAATATGGGGATGAGGTAGTAGTGTGGGCTATTTACAGAAGGGCTATATACAGGTGCAGTGATCGATAAGCAGCTTTGACAGCTGACGCTTAAAGTTAGTGAGGGAGATAGGAACCTCTAGCTTCAGTGATTTTTGCAATTCGTTCCAGTCATTGGCAGCAGCGAACTGGAAGGAATGGCGGCCAAAGGAGGTGTTGGCTTTGGGGGTGACCAGTGAGATAAACCTGCTGGAGCGCATGCTACGGGTGGGTGTTGCTATAGTGACCAGTGAGCTGAGATAGGGCGGGGATTTACCTAGTAATGACTTATAGATGACCTGGAGCCAGTGGGTTTGGCGACGAATATATAATGAAGACCAGCCAACGAGAGCATACAGGTCGCAGTGGTGGGTAGTGTATGGGGCTTTGGTAACAAAACGGATGGCACTGTGATAGACTACATCCAATTTGCTGAGCAGAGTGTTGGAGGCTAGTTTGTAAATGACATCGCCGAAATCAAGGATCGGTAGGATAGTCAGTTTTACAAGGGCATGTTTGGCAGCATGAGTGAAGGAGGCTTTGTTGCGAAATAGGAAGCCAATTCTGGATTTAATTTTGGATTAGAGATGGTTGATGTGAGTCTGGAAGTTGAGTTTACAGTCTAACCAGATGCCTAGGTATTTGTAGGTGTCCACATATTCTAATTCGGACCCGTCGAGAGTAGTGATGATAGTCCGGTGGGCGGGTGCTGGCAGCGTTCGATAGAAAAGCATGCACTTAGTTTTACTAGCGTTTAAGAGCAGTTGGAGGCCACGGAAGGAGTGTTGTATGGCATTGAAGCTTGTTTGAAGGTTTGTAATCACAGTGTCCAAAGAGGGGCCAGATGTATACAGAACGGTGTCATCTGCGTAGAGATGGATCAGAGAGTCACCAGCAGCAAGAGCGACATCGTTGATGTATATAGAGAAAAGGGTTGGCCCAAGAATTGAACCCTGTGGCACCCCCATAGAGACTGCCAGAGGATCGGACAATAGGCCCTCCGATTTGACACACTGAACCCTGTCTGCAAAGTAGTTAGAGAACCAGGCAAGGCAGTCACTTGAGAAACCAAGGCTGTTGAGTCTGCCAATAAGAATGCGGTGATTGACAGAGTCGAAAGCCTTGGCCAGGTCGATGAAGACGGCTGCACAGTACTGTCTTTTATCGATGGCGGTTATGATATCGTTCAGTACCTTGAGCGTAGCTGAGGTACACCCATGACCAGCTCGGAAACCAGATTGCATAGCAGAGAAGGTACGGTGGGATTCGAAGTGGTCAGTTATCTGTTTGTTAACTTGGCTTTCGAAAACTTTAGAAAGGCAGGGCAGGATGGATATTGGTCTATAACAGTTTGGGTCTAGAGTGTCTCCTCCTTTGAAAAGGGGGATGACCGCGGCAGCTTTCCAATCTCTAGGGATCTCAGACGATACGAAAGAGAGGTTGAACAGGCTAGTGATAGGTGTTGCAACAATTTTGGCTGATAATTTCAGAAATAGAGGGTCCAGATTATCTAGCCCAGCAGATTTATAGGGGTCCAGACTTAGCAGCTCTTTCAGAACATCAGCCGTCTGGATTTGGGTGAAGGAGAAGCAGGGGGGGCTTGGGCAAGTAGCTGCCGGGGGTACAGAGCTGTTGGCCGGGATAGGGGTAGCCAGGTGGAAAGCATGGCCAGCCGTAGCAAAATGCTTATTGAAGTTTTCGATAATCGTGGATTTATCGGTGGTAACAGTGTTTCCGAGCTTCAATGCAGTGGGCAACTGGGAGGAGGTGCTCTTATTCTCCATGGACTTTACACTGTTCCAGAACTTTTTGGAGTTAGTACTACAGGAAGCAAATTTCTGTTTGAAAAAGCTGGCCTTTGCTTTTCTAACTGACTGTGTGTACTTGTTCCTGACTTCCCTGAATAGCTGCATATCGCGGGGGCTATTCGATGCTAATGCAGTGCGCCACAGGATGTTTTTGTGTTGGTCTAGTGCAGACAAGTCTGGGGTGAACCAAGGGCTATATCTATTCTTAGTTCTACGTTTTTTGAAAGGGGCATGCTTATTTAGGATGGTGAGGAAAGCACTTTTAAAGAACAACCAGGCGTCCTCTACTGACGGGATGAGGTCAATATCCTTCCAGGATACCTGGGCCAGATCGAATAGAAAGGCCTGCTCACAAAAGTGTTTTAGGGAGCGTTTAACAGTGATAAGGGGTGGTCGTTTGACCGCTGACCCATTGTGAACGCAGGCGATGAGGCAGTGATCGCTGAGATCCTGGTTGAAAACAGAGGAGGTGTATTTGGAGGGCAAGTTAGTCAGGATGATATCAATAATGGTACCCATGTTTACACATTTTGGGTTGTACCTGGTGGGTTCCTTGATAATTTGTGTGAGATTGAGGGCATCTATCTTAGATTGAAGGACAGCCGGGGTGTTAAGCATATCCCAGTTTAAGTCACCTAACAGTACAAACTCTGAAGATAGATGGGGGGCAATCAATTCACATATGGAGTCCAGGGCACAGCTGGGGGCTGAGGGGGGTCTGTAACAGGCGGCAACAGTGAGAGACTTATTTCTGGAAAGGTGGATTTTTAAAAGTAGAAGCTCAAACTGTTTGGGCACGGACCTGGACAGTATGACAGAACTCTGCAGGTTATCTCTGCAGTAGATTGCAACTCCGCCACCTTTGGCAGTTCTATCTTGACGGGAAATATTGTAGTTGGGGATGGAGATTTCCAAATTATTGGTGGCCTTCCTGAGCCAGGATTCAGACACAGCTAGGACATCCGGGTTGGCGGAGTGTGCTAAAGCAGTGAATAAATCAAACTTAGGGAGGAGGCTTCTAATGTTGACATGCATGAAACCAAGGCTTTTACGGTTACAGAAGTCAACAAATGAGAGCGCCTGGGGGATAGGTGTAAAGCTGGGAGCTACAGGACCTGGGTTTACCTCTACATCACCAGAGGAACAGAGGAGGAGTAGGATTAGGGCACGGCTGAAGGCATTAAGAACTGGTCGTCTAGTGCGTTGGGTACAGAGAGTAAAAGGAGCAGATTTCTGGGCGTGTTGGAATAGATTGAGGGCATAATGTACAGACAAGGGTATCGTAGGGTGTGAGTTCAGTGGAGGTAAACCTAGGCGTTGGGTAATGAAGAGAGAGGTTGCATCTCTGGAGACACCAGTTAAACCAGGTGAGGTCTCCGCATGTGTGGGGGGAGGGACAAAAAAGCTATCAGAGGCCAGTTGAGCAGGACTGGGGGCTCTACAGTGAAATAAAACAATAATAGCTAACCTGAACAACAAAAGACAAGGCATATTGAAATAAAGGGGCATAAAAACAAACAGTTGAGGGACAAAAATAAAAATTAACAAAAAAAACAAAAAAAAACAGTTAATTAAGAGAGCTAAGGCAACGACGGGTAATGGCGATGAATGGACAAAGAGGGTCAGTTAGAGAAAAATGTCATATGCTACACACAGGACCTGGGGCCTGGCAGTTAAACAGAAAGAAATACCGTATAACCAGACAGTCCTGCAGACATCAGCTCTGAAGCTGAGCAATCATAGGGTCCGATGAGCAGCAAAGAGGCCAGCCAGAGAGCAGAATTCAATGGGCGCTGGACTAGGCAAGCGAGGAGGCACAGTGTTCAGAGTGTTAGCAGCCGGAGCTAGCAGATGGATCTTCGGCGACGTCGCAGAGGAGAACCCTGTTGAGACCACGTCGGACAAATTACGTCGGCAGACCAGTCACGGTGGCTCGGTGGGGTTCCGTGTCGACAGTAGAAGGTCCAGGTAGGTTGACAGAGGTACTGTAGTCCCGGAGAACAAAAATACGTCTGCACTGTTACGCCATCTTGGAACCTAGATGTTGCTTGTACGGAAATGATATGAGAAACACAGAGAGAAGTGGTGACCACACCCAGGTAATCTATAAAAAGGATGACTCCAGACCTCATTGTGTTTCAGTTATTGTTTTATTCAAACTATTAATCAGTTTCTCTGGAGGATATACTTTATTTGCGTGTAATAAACACTATAGCCTAAACTTGGGGTTAGATTCCAATGTACACTATATAGGCCAGTTACCAACAATTGTGTTTTGAAGTTTAAATTGAATTCAATATGCCACAGACTACATTCTAAACTTAATAGGTACCGGTGTGATGTGAATAGGCTCTATGCATTATACCGCCTCCCACATTCAATTTTTACTTCCTACCGGGGTGCTGACTTCCGGAGCGATTTCCGCTATTGTTTTATCATTAGCTTACTAGCTAATGATAACTGTCGTCAATGCATTTCTGACTGAAATTGTTCGCAATTACTATGTTTAAATTACAGCAGGAGGTGCTAATAAACATTGTTCAGTGCCTCTGTGTTAAGTTTCTTCAAAATGTTTTCCGGTCGATGTAGAGCTCAGAAAAAGGTGGTTGGTGGCAGTACGTTGTAACTAGCTAGCTACAATCATATTAGCTCATTTAACTAGTAACTGTAGCTAGCTAATTACTTCGTAAAATTATGTAACTTTGACAAAATCTACCTGGGAATGAGTGTATTTTCATTAGCTTGCATAACAAATCTTAACTGACTTGCCTAGTTAAAGGTTAAATTGCATTACACAATAAACGTTTATGAACGGTCAGCCCTCAAATGCTAGCTACCTAACGTTAGGTAGCAAATCAGAGTTGAAACAAACTAGCTAACTAACGTTAGATAGCATGATTTTTAGCTGGCCAGGTCGTATTGAAAGCTAGCTAATAGCCAAGCCCATGGCAAGCAATGTATGAATTTAGCTATCTAGCCTGTTATGCTAGCGACGACGCTAACCGTTAAATTAGCTAACGCAAGTTAAATACACAGCTCTGAGTCTGGCTGGCACTGACAGGAGTCTAGAGTAAAGTTAAATACAGCATGGTGAAGCTGAATTAAATTATTCAACATCTTGCTAGCTAGCTAGAAACATTAGCAAAGCCAGCTGCAGTAACATATTGGCTACCTAGCAACATTACATAATTTCTGGAGGCAGTGGAAACGCAATTTAAGCAAGGCCAGCCCAACCTGGGTTGACTTCAAAGTGCCAATGGAAACAGGGCTTAAGTGCACTACAATATACGTGTAAAGAATGAGGGGTATAGGCCTGGTGAAATATGATCATTGTAAGGGCTGATTCATGTTTAGCTAATTAATATGTTAATCTACAACAAGAGTTATTAACTGAATGTATTGTGTGATCATAGAGCTTTAGAACTGCTGTGGGTTTGGGTAAGGGGGAGCTATGTGGAAGGAATGTGCTAGCTGGGGGGTTTCACGATAGAACTGTATTTTGTTGTAACATGAAACTAGAACATCTACTGATAGGTAGTACCAGTCTCACTGCCACTACCTATCTATCTGAGAGGACAACTGCTTCCGTCAACTGGATTGCGTCTCTGACAGGCCAGCATTTTGAACCCCTTTTCGAACAATTCGATGTACATCATTAATAATAATTTGAGGCAAGTCCTGTAGACACCTAGTAAACATAGTGGTAGTAATGTTATATAGTCGATAACAACTAGACTGACTTCCATTCTATAGTATGCGCCACCGGAAATTGCTACACCGGTAGGAAGTGTGCTTAGAACGTTCGGTCATGGAAAGTGCATAAGGGCTATTACCGTACTGTTCCGCTACCTCGTACAAACCAAAATGCCACTACTTATGTCATTATTTGAACGTGTCTTTGGCTGTGGAAAAACCTGTAGAGTCTGTATCAGGCTGTGCCCATGAAAACTGATACAGCACGGTGGTACTGGATAGTACAGTACTATCCAGAAAAGGTGTGTGCTTGTGTGTGTGCATGCGTATTGCAGCTGTTCAGTCTCATTCAATCCCGGGGCTGGCAGCTGGCTCTGAGCCGAGGGGGATAGACCCTTGAGTGAGAGGAAACATAAGGTCCAACACCAGCTCTGGAACCAGTACAGTCTATGACATCAGGCTCTCCACACCACGGTGCTAGAGTGCCCAGTCTATGGGCCAGGAGAGAGAGATTTGCTGTGTGCGGCCTATCACAGGAGGAGAAGGTAGAGGCATGAGGGAAAGAAATGGGCCTATCACAGGAGGAGAAGATAGAGGCATGAGGGAAAGAAATGGAAATGAAAAGAGAGAAAGATGGACAGAGAGGAGAGAGGAGGATACCAGAGAAAGAGAGAGATGGACAGATCAAGAGGAAAAACAAGAGGATTGAGATGAGGATAGAGAGAGTGGTAGGGAGGTAAAGAGAGGCCAACAAAGAAGGATATCGGAGAGAGGAGTGACAGGATTAAATTAAAACAAAGGAAGGAGGGAGAGACAGGAAAGGAGGACAGAGAGAGGTAGACAGAGCTGAAGAGGAGGAGGGAGAGACAGTGTAACACAGACGTTAAACACAAACAGATGGGGACAAAGCTGAACTTCGGTGGAAAGTAACAGCCTAGAGGGGAAACTTTCTCAAGAAGAGGGTGGGGCAGTATGAGGGAGAAGAGGGGGAGCCTAGTGAGGAACTTTTTCCTTTTGTTTAGAAAAAAAGCAACAAGGACCGTGCTCTGAAGAGAAAAATACTTTATGTAAAGGACAGGCCTGTTCCATTTGTTTCTGTTATAAACAAGCAAGTAAATTGTTGAAGGACATACAAACCCAGTTGCTGAAAAACAACCACAGTCCCTTGGTTTCTCTTAATCAACTTTGAAGTGTATGGAGAGAAGACATTTTAAAATGGAGCAACAAAATAATGCCCTGAAAACATCCACAACAACATTGGAAATCCCCTAAACAAAAGGGCGGACAAGTATGACGCCCTGAGTAGCAGGACAAATCCCTCGCTGATGTTAGTAACCTCAACCTAGTCACACAACCACGGCCAACTACACAGTATCTGACAGTGAGGTGTGAGTGATGTCACACTAGACGCGAACATGACAGAGGAGGGCATCTGGGTGTCATTTAGTGGAACACCAGCTTTATGAGACACGCCGAGTCCAGACTCTGGAAGCTGCTCAGTATTACATAAACCATCCAGTCTCCATTACTGTTCTATAATATCTCTACTTAAGGACATTATCTAGAGGAAGTGGTAGGGAGAGATATGAGTGGGAGTGCAAATTTAGGCTCATGGGGCAGGGGTGGCGCTACTAACGATATTCTGGCATCTTCTCCCCTCATGGGTGGGTCTTTACCGGAATCTATCAGGAGAAAAGTGGAGATAGTACCGCATGTTCACTCCCACTGAGAGTGTTTAATGGACCAGTAGAATTACCCTATTATCTCTCTCCTCTGTCCAACCTCACAACGCACGAGAGAAACCGGAGTACAACACAAGTCCTGACAAAATTACAGGCTGACCTCGGTCATCAGGTGAACAGTGTTTCCTCCGACACATTGGTGTGGCTGGCTTCCGGGTTTAGCAGGCGGGTGTTAAGAAGCGCATGGAGGACGCATGACTCGACTTTCGCCTTCCGAGCCCGTTGGGGAGTTACAGTGATGAGACAAGATCGAAATTGGGGAGAAAAAGGGGGTATACAACAAAAAAAGAAGAAAGTATATAGAAATTATAATGGGCCTATACATTTTCAAATAACTGCCCTTTTTCTGGACCGCAAATTAATTTTGACAAACAAATTGGTCAAAAATCGAACCTCTGCGGCCTTCTGTTGAACAAAAGGTTTGCCCACCCCTGCCACAGCATGTATTGCTTTCATGGCTGAGCAGCCCCTTCAGCTGTCCCCAGCCATCGATGGCCACCCACTGGCCCGGGACAAAGGGGGCTGTGTCCATGGAGCCCCATGAGGTCATGGGTCAAGGCCTGCCCAGGCCATTACAGGGGCCTGGAACTTCCCATCAACATCCCTTCTATTACAACTTCACCGGCTATGTCCCAAATGGCACCCTATTCCTCTTATAGCGCATTACTTATGGGCCCTGATCAAAAGAAGTGCACTATGTAGGGAGTATTGTGCCATTTGGGACACATCTAGTCTCTGGGACTGAGTGAAACGCACACAACAAAACACACAAAATGGAAGCTGATAATGTGTATGAGCGACCTACCAGCCTCACTGCCACTAGCAACATTGTACTACTTACAATCACTTCACACACTTGTACTTCCCACAAGAAGAATCCCATCAACACTTTTAAATTCAAGCACAGAGTGAGTGGGGTAATGCCTCCCTCTAACAGACTATTTCAGGATATCTTAATGAGTCTTCACTTTGATGTAATTGCTTAAATGTTGAGACCGTCACATGAAAAGATTTGAAGTTTGTCTTACATTTTAAGCTATTCCTTGTGATGACTGGGAATTTCACAATCTTGTAGATGATTTTAATGGACTATAAATGGCATACATTATACAGTTAGATATCACTTGAGTAAGATAAAAGATTCGCCTACTAACATCTATCTTAATAACCTCTGGTTAATCCTGACAGGTGAATGACCACAGTGATACAATGGAGAGCTTTTGTCTCTTATGTAAAAATGCACAAACTCTACAAAAGGGTGTGGCGCCTGATTTGATGTCATAACCTTGATCCTTTTCCTGTTGCTATTAAAAGAAATGCCTCCTTACAGAACTGGGTTTCTCAGAGCCACAGGATTTTCCAAGATTCCTTTAAGAACAGGGAGGGAAGAGGACCCAGAGAGAGAAAGAGACCTAGTGAGAGACGAGTAGAAGTGGAGGGTGAGACTGGAGAATAAAAGTTTACATTATAGTCCAACTGAAAACCTGATCCACTTGGTGTGTGGAATCATTGTCATGGTCAGAAAAACAGACAGTTGATCCTCTCTGGAGAATTGTCCAAGCCTCCAAAACAAGACAAAGCCTTTATTTAGGCTAGGAAAGTGACAACATAAAAATTATGTTTACAGTTTTCAGAATAAGAAATGTGTGTGTGAGCCAAGCAACAGTTTCTCAACAGAGATAGTTGGTCTGTTGTGACACTTGAAAAATTGGGGATAGAGTGCTGTGATGCTTGTTTAGGGTGCTGCTTGTTCAGTTGTTACCAACTTCCTCTGTCAGACAGAAATAAAGATCTCAGCTATAGAACCCTTGGTCATAGACCATAACACCCAGCTGCTAATAATATGTTTACCAGAAGGGATCTCCCTTTTTAGTGCAATGGGAAAATCCCTGGCAACAGCAGTCCAGAATACATACATAGTGTCACACCCTGAGATGTTTCACCTGTTGTCTTGTCTCCACCCCACACCAGGTGTTCCCTATTCACCATTAGTAATCTGTGTATTTAACCCCTGTTCTCTGTTCTGGCAGTTGCCAGATCGTACAGTCGTTTCCAGCGTTCCTTGTTATCAGTGTTTTTCCCATTACCCGTGTTCTGTTCTGTTTTTTCCCCTGGGTTCGATATCTGCCTGTTTGACCCGACTACGAGCCTGCCTACTCCTTTGTACCTCAGCCCTTCTGCTTTGGCTATCGTCTTCTGTCTGTCCATCGACCTACGAGTCTGCCTACCCCAGTGTACCTCTGCTGTGCTATCCTGTTGCCAACCATTGCTTGCCCACCGACTACGAGATTGTTTGCCTATTAATAAATCATTTCTTCTATTGGAATCAACTCTGCCTCTGTGTCCGCATTTGGGTCCACTAGCCTGCTCTGTGTCACATAGTGGACTGCCACAATCAAGAAAGATACTATTCTGTGAATTCTGAGGTATAAACCCAATATTACTGTCGCAGTACTTCTACTAAACAAAACTTCCAAAATACCTTAGGGTACTATACCTGTACATGTTTGGTAGATACGTCCAGTTTCAGAATATTAGTATTAGATGTCTAAACAAAGATGTTGGATAGACATTGCACTGCTCTCTGGAAAAACATGTTTCTCGCTCAACATCTGAGCAACATAGAATACATTCTTCCTGATAACACTGGGGACTTTTCATTCTGTAAAACCCTTCATTACTCACTGATGCATTCATTTCCCCAAACGAAGCCACACCTCTGGGGATATTACGGTTTTGATTAAAAAAAGAATAATCACATTGCCCTGTTTTTGAGAGTAAGTGATTTTGACAGAAATCAAATTAATCACTATTTTGAATCCTTTAATTAAACACTCATCATTTGAATCTTTAAGTAACTCTAAAGGAACTACCATTACATTTGATCACTTTGGCCATACTGGCAGAGAAGTGGAATCTGCCATTTTAGAAGACCCTGAGGGATCAGTGGAGCATACAGTTTGTTCTGCTTGACCTTGTACCTGAGCTACACAATGGACCAGGTGTCAAACAGAGAGAACCCAGCTCACAACACCATGTTTATGGCACATCAATAAATGTTTATAACTCACTTAATTCACCATGTGAAATGTATGTTACAGTATAGTCTGAAGACAAGGAGGGAGAGTGTTAAAGTACTTACTGTTTAAGAAGGTGGTTGGTGCTTGTTGGCCGTCAAACTTCAGCTCTAGCAGGCTGCTGGTGTGGCTGTCATGTCGAAGCCATAGTGCCACGGCCAGGACCATACCTCCTCCGAGCTGGACCGAAGAGAAGAAAGGAGAACATTGGAAGGGTTAGACACATGCACTCACATAGAACCTTCATTCATTTACCATCACATTTTTTTAGGTGTAGCGAATAGAGCTTCAGTGTTGTTCATGTTCTTTGCAGACTGAACATTGTCACTTCCACCACCCTCCTCTCTATAGCAACAGTGTCTCCATGCCAACGTAGGGGTCAATGGTGGAATCCCTGTGACTCAATGCTTTGCCTAAACTGACTGAACTTTCATTCGGCCCAGGTTTCTATTTCTGCAGTGTCTGGTTTCTCCCTGAATTTGGATGAGTATTTTCTACCATAGCCTCCATTTTGGCTCTGAGAATGGGGGGTCTTCTTGGCCCCCTGCCTAGTACCTCTCCAGAAACAGCACAGAGCTGAACATAGGAAGAGAGAAGAGGTGGGGAAAGCAAGGCCTTTTCATTTCTGCATTAATTTTTGTTTCTATTCAGCATTATAGCAGCTGGGGTTCGCCAAGAGTGGATTGGTGTTGACAGATCTTTACGGTTGTTATTCGGATGGGGATCGTTGGTTCTTAGGCAATTAATCTACACAGCATCGGTTCTGCCGCAATCCCAACAAACACAAGCAGCACAGCTCTGGCTAAGGAATGTCCAGACAAGTGGAGGACAAATGAGGCCCTGCCCACCCATCCACTCCCCAAGAGTCCTCTTAGCCCCCTGCCCTGCCTTATGATATGACAGCACAGCAACATCTGCTAACAGCTGCATAACAACACAGAACACTGGAAGAGATCACATTATACAGAGATCATTCCACCTTCTCTGATGGTGGGGTGGTGGCTGTAATGCTTCAGAGGAAGAGAGCTCTCATTGAGGATTCCTGTACCTGGAGTCAGTGTCTCTACAAGCTACTACTTTGCCCTTGCCCTGCAGTTGGTAAAATCAATCTAACTGGACTTAACTCCAAAAGGTTTATTAGGTTAGTGAAATGTAATATATCTAACCCATATCTTCACAGAAGGAATATGTTAAGACTTAACCTTATTTAGCTGTATAATAATCAAGGTCCCTCTGGTTGAGTCTGAAGTTCATGGAGACTATCAGACATTCTGACTGAAAATAGCCTACCCTACCCAGCCTCTCTGCTCTTCTCTCCTCCACATCTCTCTCAGAAAGGTCCATTCCACTGCTGAGGCTCGCTGCTGCCTGGCAACCAGAGCAACACTGCAGCCTGCCAAAGGGTGAGGCCCCTGAACGGTTGCATTCTGGAGCAGCCAAGAGAAATGTCTGCACAGTCGTCTCTTTTGGGATTTCTGTAATTCGGACATTAATATACCGTATCTAGTACTTGAGACAGACACAGACCCCGAGACGCAGTATAGTGTACATAAATTACATTAATATGATACTGTACTGTATCATACAATGTTTAATATAAACTTTTTATTTTCCTTTTTCCTCACAAATGGCAAGAGTCCATACTTATTTCCAAATTCTATATTGAGGCCTAATTGTTCCATAATATATAACGTTGCATACAAATTCCCTAGTGTTGCTAGGGAAAAACTATGAATAAGAGCAGTGGACAGAAATGAAGTCCAGTGACTGGGAACGCATGCCAGTTCTCTGTAGCATTATTGTCACCTTCCTCTTTCTGGAGTCTTCCCTCACCCCTGTCAGCTGTTCCCTGTACGGGCAAAGGTCTGCTCTGACGTCTACTGTAGACACACTATGACTCCCCTCCATCTCTCCACCCCCCCCCCCCCCCCCCCTTAAGGAATCAGCCCTCACATCTCGTTTCCCTCACCTTTTCAACAGGCTGCATGGGGAAAATAGACAGGTGGCTGTATGGGGAAAATAACGGAGGTAGCATATGTCAGTGCACAGTCAATCATTTGTTTCCACGCCAGGGGGTCTCACTGAAGAAGGGAACTTTGGACTCCTTTTCCTATCAGGATACCAAAGCCCTCTGAGGGCAACAGAGATATTCCACTGTGTTTGATTCTCTGTGTGGTTTCCGCGGCAAGATCCCACTGTAGGATGTTAAACCGATTGGAAAGTATTCCATGGTTCTATCCCAAGTATAGTGCTTTTTTCCAAGGCCTCCTCCGATTCCATGTACCAATCATGTCCAGGTCTACTTAGAGTTGGCTTTATTGGCTACAAAAAGAGGAGCATCCCCTTTGGCATATTATGGCTGTACCCTGATACTACAGCACTACGATGCCTTGCTGCTATCTGTCTGGGACCAGATCACATACCATGTTACCTCCCTAGCACCTCAGCTCTTTTTACTGCAGTCTAGTGAGAGGGCTATTTCTGCCGCATGCCTTGTGTGCATGGGGTTGTAGAATGCTTGGTGCGCTGCTGCTGGTAGTGGTGGTGGGAATGGGAATGCTCAAATGTAGAAGCCACAGTTCCTGTAAAGCACAGGTCAGCACCCAGCCCCTTTCCACTCAACTCTGATTTATGTTCTGAGAGGCCCATGAGTCTTGTCCTTAGAATGCGGGTGTAGAAGACAAAGTGGCCTGGCATTGTTTAAATCGGAATTGTATTTGATATATCTCAATGACTTGTTGTGAAAGAATGTGTTCAAACTAAAGGTAATTAGCTAGATCTTTCTTTTTTTGTCAGCTTGTTCTTGAAGTGATTTGCCACCTGTTCAACATATGCAAAATGGCAAGGGTAGCAACCCCTAATCAAACATTTTTTGGGGATGGCTTTTAGATCAATTTACAATGACAGCCTTGGGATTAATTATCCTTGAGAGAACAGAGAATGGATGATATACAGTTGAAGTTGGAACATACACCTTAGCCAAATACATTTAAACTCAGTTTTTCACAATTCCTGACATTTAATCCTAGTAAAAATGCCCTGTTTTAGGTCAGTTAGGATCACCACTTTATTTAAAAAATGTGAAATGTCAGAATAATAGTAGAGAGAATTATTTATTTCAGCTTTTATTTCTTTCATCACATTCCCAGTGGGTCAGAAGTTTACATACACTCAATTAGTATTTGGTAGCATTGCCTTTAAATTGTTTAACTTGGGTCAGACGTTTCGGGTAGCCTTCCCCAAGCTTCCCACAATAAGTTGGGTGAGTTTTGGCCCATTCCTCCTGACAGAACTGGTGTAACTGAGTCAGGTTTGTAGGCCTCCTTGCTCGCACACGCTTTCTCAGTTCTGTCAACACATTTTCTATAGGATTCTATAGGGCTTTGTGATGGCCACTCCAATACCTTGACTTTGTTGTCCTTAAGCCATTTTGCCACAACTTTGGAAGTATGCTTGGGGTCATTGTCCATTTGGAAGACCCATTTGCGACCAAGCTTTAACTTCCTGATTGATGTCTTGAGATGTTGTTTCAATATATCCACATAATTTCCCATCCTCATGATGCCATCTATTTTGTGAAATGCACCAGTCCCTCCTGCAGCAAAGCACCCCCACAACATGATGCTGCCACCCCCGTGCTTCATGGTTGGGATGGTGTTCTTCGGCTTGCAAGCCTCCCCCTTTTTCCTCCAAACATAACGATGGTCATTATGGCCAAACTGTTCTATTTTTGTTTCATCAGACCAGAGGACATTTCTCCAAAAAGTGCGATCTTTGTCCCCATGTGCAGTTGCAAACCGTAGTCTGGCTTTTTTATGGTGGTTTTGGAGCAGTGGCTTCTTCCTTGCTGAGCGGCCTTTCAGGTTATGTCGATATAGGACTTGTTTTACTGTGGATATAGATACTCGTGTACCTGTTTCCTCCAGCATCTTCACAAGGTCCTTTGCTGTTGTTCTGGGATTGATTTGCACTTTTTTTTTCGCACCAAAGTACGTTCATCTCTAGGAGACAGAATGCTTCTCCTTCCTGAGCGGTATGACGGCTGCGTGGTCCCATGGTGTTTATACTTGCATACTATTGTTTGTACAGATGAACGTGGTACCTTCAGGCGTTTGTCAATTGCTCCCAAGGATAAAGCCATGACATCATTTTATGAAATTTTCCAAGCTGTTTAAAGGCACAGTCAACTTCTGACTGACTGGAATTGTGAAATAGTGAATTATAAGTAAAATAATCTGTCTGTAAACAATTGTTTGAAGAATTTCTTGTGTCATGCACAAAGTAGATGTCCTAACTGACTTGCCAAAACTATAGTATGTTAACATGAAATCTGTGGAGTGGTTGAAAGATGAGATTTAATGACTTCGACCTAAGTGTATGTAAACTTCCGACTTCAACTGTATTTGTTTGGATATCAAATATTGTAATAGACTAATTTACAGAAGTGAATTGTTTACATAGAGGCATAAAAAGACTAAGGAACATTTCACTTCCACTAATGAAAGGATAGTGTGACAACAATCTGTTGGGTTTTGCAAAGTTAGCCTAAATGTCTGTGGTCTTAGTCAGCCATCCAACCCAATGACTCATCCACCATTACACAACTTCCCCAAATGAGGCAAAGGCAGTTCAGCGGATTTATACAAATTCACAATGATTAACGGACCTATTTTAGTAAAATAAAAAGTCCAGAACTTAATCAAGTTCATTGGAGGCAAAAACAAACAACGAGGGGTGTATGTATGAGTTTACTGAGGGACAACATCGAGGTAAACAATGACTGAAATGTGATTCTATAGTCGACATCGGACCACATTCTATGTACTGGAATAGACACTATGTTCTTAGTTCCTGCACAATCATATTCTGGTCAATTATATTCGGCAGTCGGTTATTATTTACATAATTATTTTAGCAACATAATTCACATATCGTGACGGTCTGTTCCCGATGCGGTCCCTAGAATATTGCTGTATTAACTTGTACGGCTATTCGCGATAAATAAGAACGCACCCTATATAGCCAATGGGCTAAGAGTCTAGGCCTATAAAAACAAAACCTCTATTTGTATTTTATTTGAATAGCAATAACAAAATAAAACAATACATTATCGAATTCAAATTTAATATAAATATGCCTATTACATCGGCATCTTGCAGGCCGATTTGGGCGATATTTTCCACAGATCGTATACCTAAAGCAACAACAAAAAATACAAAATAAAACAATAACTATTTTTAGCGGGAAGAGATGGATGTTAGCCCTACTGCCCCATAGATAAACAACGAAATGTCTATATTACAACAAACAAATCTCACCCAGAAGATGAAGTTGAAGAAGAAAAGCATGTATTTGATACATTTAGTACAGCCGTCGACTCCCATGGTTGAAGTTTTCAGATCCCTTTCGGTGATGAGGCGACGGACAAGATACGTTAGGCCAGACGGTTGTTAAATGAAAATAATCCGTTATATTTAGCCCCTGGACTCTTCGTCGACGTCGACGCAAATAGGCAACACCCAAGTACTCCCCCGCCCCTTAAAAACTAGGTGGAAGAGACTCAGACTGCTTGCCAACAAGATATGTAGGATATAAAATCCTTTCGCGTGACCCCGCCTCAGTTGTTTTAACTATCCTCTCCCCTTGCTCAAATCGAACAATATTGTTTGACAACGGTGCCGCCTACAGAGCTAGTGGTGCATGGCAGCTTGGGGGCTATGCCAATGGGGCCCAGTGGATGAGTTTGGGGGCGCTATTATACAATCATTGTTAGGCCTACTACAAGAACCTGAGTGTGCATAGGTTTGAGTGTGCATAGGTTTATCTGTGACTGGGGCTCCAGGTAGCACGGCATCAAACTGTTGGGGTCTGTTTTGTGCTCAGTTGTGCATGTAAGTAGGCTAACTAGTTTAAGGTGTAGCCATTCACTTAGGCCTATAGAGAGGCCTACAGGCCACTGTATCATATTGAGTGATATTGTTATTGACATCCTGACAGGACAGGTTAGCTCTGAGATGGAAGTGGAAGCTCAATTACTGAGAGCTTTATAGTGCATGTGTTTTTCGTGGCTCATTCAAAGACCCAAATAGAGTCTTTACATTTTAATAGCCATTTGAAGTTGGAAGACTTCCAGAATATGGTAATTCATCATTTGGGATTATTTTGGAAGCTATACCTCACAGTCACACCACATGTATAGAAATCACCACCAAATATATATATAGAAAAGCAAAGGCCAGCTTTTTCAAACAGAAATTTGCATCCTGTAGTACTAATTCCAAAAAGTTCTGGGACACTGTAAAGTCCATGGAGAATAAGAGCACCTCCTCCTAGTTGCCCACTGCACTGAGGCTAGGAAACACTGTCACCACCGATAAATTAATGATAATCGCTACCCCTACCCTGGCCAACAGCTCTGTACCCCCCGCAGCAACCTGCCCAAGCCCCCCCCCGCTTCTCCTTCACCCAAATCCAGACAGCTGATGTTCTGAAAGAGCTGCTAAATCTGGACCCCTACAAATCAGCTGGGCTAGACAATCTGGACCCTTTCTTTCTAAAATTATCTGCCAAAATTGTTGCAACCCCTATTACTAGCCTGTTAAACCTCTCTTTCGTATCGTCTGAGATCCCTAGAAATTGGAAAGCTGTCGCGGTCATCCCCCTCTTCAAAGGGGGAGACACTCTAGACCCAAACTGTTACAGACCTACATCCATCCTGCCCTGCCTTTCTAAAGTCTTCGAAAGCCAAGTTAATAAACAGATCACTGACCACTTTGAATCCCACCGTACCTTCTCTGCTACACAATCTGGTTTCCGAGCTGGTCATGGGTGCACCTCAGCTACGCTCAAGGTACTAAACGATATGAAAACCTCCATCAATAGAAGACAATACTGTGCAGCCGTCTTCATCGACCTGGCCAAGGCTTTCGACTCTGTCAATCAGTGTGTCAAATCGGAGGGCCTATTGTCCGGTCCTCTGGCAGTCTCTATGGGGGTGCCACAGGGTTCAATTCATGGGCCAACCCTTTTCTCTACATACATCAACGATGTCGCTCTCGCTGCTGGTGACTCTGATCCATCTCTATGCAGACGACACCATTCTGTATACATCTGGCCCCTCTTTGGACACTGTGTTAACTAACCTTCAAACAAGCTTCAATGCCATACAACACTCCTTCCGTGGCCTCCAACTGCTCTTAAATGCTAGCAAAACTAAATGCATGCTTTTCAATCGAACGCTGCCCGCACCCGCCCACCGGACTATCATCACTACTCTCGACGGGTCTGACTTAGAATACATGGACACCTACAAATACCTAGGCGTCTGGTTAGACTGTAAACTCAACTTCCAGACTCACATTAACCATCTTCAATCCAAAATTAAATCTAGAATCGGCTTCCTATTTCGCAACAAAGCCTCCTTCACTCATGCTGCCAAACATGCCCTTGACTTCGGCGATGTCATTTACAAAATAGCCTCCAACACTCTACTCAGCAAATTGGATGTAATCTATCACAGTGCCATCCGTTATGTTACCAAAGCCCCATATACTACCCACCACTGCGACCTGTATGCTCTCGTTGGCTGGCCCTCATTACATATTTGTCGCCAAACCCACTGGCTCCAGGTCATCTATAAGTCTTTAATAGGTAAAACCCCGCCTTATCTCAACTCGCTGGTCACCATAGTAACACCCACCCGTAGCATGCACTCCAGCAGGTATATCTCACTGGTCATCCCCAAAGCCAACACCTCCTTTGGCCGCCATTCCTTCCAGTTCTCTGCTGCCAATGACTGGAACGAATTGCAAAAATTATTGAAGCTAGAGGTTCCTATCTCCCTCACTAACTTTAACTTTAGCCCACTCTACTACTTCATCCCAATATTTATTATTCTTGCTCATTTTGCACTGCAGTATCTCTATTTGCACATCATCATTTGCACAGCTATCACTCCAGTGTTAATTCTAATTTGTAACTTATTTAGCCACTATGGCCTATTTATTGTCCCACCTTCCCAACCTTACTGCATTTTGCACTACATTTGCACACTCTGTATATAGATTCTCTATTGTGTTACTGACTGTACGTTTGTTTATTCTCATGTGTAACTCTGTGTTGTTTTTTGTCGCACTTTTTTGCTTTGTCTTGGCCAGGTCGCAGATGTAAATGAGAACTTGTTCTCAACTGGCCTACCTGGTTAAATAAAGGTGAAATAAAAAAATATAATAAAAAAGTATTTCAACATACAATAGCCAATAATACTTGAAAATAGATTGTGTTATAAAGACACAATGACAACAAAGATCATAAGTAATGTAGTAATACAAGCTGAGATTTTGGGGCAGAGTAAAGCAGTCGCACTAGCTCATAGGAATTTATGAATTACAATTTGGGTATATTGAAATGACAGTTGAACAGCAGGGAATCTTCCAGATTATGCTTTACGCTGTCCATGTATTGCTATTTTGTGTCCACTGGGTGTCAGCACTGTACTACGTCTTCGTTTTAATGTATTCACGTTTTCTGCCATTTTATACTGTACTTTTCATGAATCATGTATGAGGAGGATAGCTGGGCCTACTATATGTGACACTCTTCAAGTTGTGTGTTTGTGGGTCATAGTTGCATCCTTCTTAATGGTCCTGGGGATGTGGTAATGACTGCATGGATGCTCCATCAATCAGTAGTCATTTTAAAGGCCAGTAACAATAGCTCTTTAGCCTGATCTATTCAGGTGGTCGTAGACCAGGGATCATCAACCAGATTCAACTGCGGGATGATTTTTTTCATGAGATGGTTAGGGGCCCGGAACATAATTTGTAGACTGCAAATTGACCACAAGAAGCTCAAACAGATACAATATTTGACTAAAACATAATAATTTCAAACCTTGCTGTCTCTCTGTTATGCGTGGGGATACCTGGGAACAGATATACACAAATTTAAATAACCTGGAGCTGATTTCCTGGTGTTTTTACAGTCTTATATGTCCAACAATGAAAATGAAAAAGAAAACAAATTAAGCATTTGTTGTTGTTGTAGCTCAGAAAATTTGGGAGGCCAAATAAAACCACCGGCTGGCCAAATTGGGCTTGCGGGCCTCCAGTTGGGGAACCCTGTCCTAGACAATAGATGAGCCCAGTCCAAGATCCCATCACTGAGCTGGAGTGTCCTGATGTTGATAAGGTTATGGATGCTGTCTGTAAGTTAATAAACTCATATGCTCTTGAAAGCTGTTTTTACACAAGTGATTGAATTGGCACAATTTAAATTACCAGTAATAGCTTTTGCTTCAACTCACAAGAGGCCACAAGAGGGCAGTGTCTGTACTGCATAACATACTGTACATACTTCTCTCCACATAAGTACTTTTTCCATATTATACTCTCTATAAGTACCAATGGTACAGGCTGGTGGTTGTGGTGTAATGATGTGGGGAATGTTTCCTGCACACGTTAGGTCCCTTCATACCAATTGAGCAATGTTTCCATGCCCCGAAGAATTCAGAATGTGCTGGAGGCAAACGGGGGTCCGACCCGGTACTAGATGGGTTTACCTAATAAACTGTATATGAGTATACTATTTATAACTATGTATACTATGTATGAGTAGCTTATATATATATATATATATATATATATATATATATATATATATATATATATATATATATACAGTGGGGAGAACAAGTATTTGATACACTGACGATTATGCAGGTTTTCCCACTTACAAAGCATGTAGAAGTCTGTAATTTTTATCATAGGTACTCTTCAACTGTGAGTGACGGAATCTAAAACTAAAATCCAGAAAATCACATTGTATGATTTTTAAGTAATTCATTTGCATTTTATTGCAAGTATTTGATACATCAGAAAAGAAGAACTTAATATTTGGTACAGAAACCTTTGTTTGCAATTACAGAGATCATACGTTTCCTGTAGTTCTTGACCAGGTTTGCACACACTGCAGCAGGGATTTTGGCCCACTCCTCCATCCAGATCCTTCAGGTTTCGTGGCTGTCGCTGGGCAATACGGACTTTCAGCTCCCTCCAAAGATTTTCTATTGGGTTCAGGTCTGGAGACTGGCTAGGCCACTCCAGGACCTTGAGATGCTTCTTATGGAGCCACTCCTTAGTTGCCCTGGCTGTGTGTTTCGGTCATGCTGGAAGACCCAGCCACGACCCATCTTCAATGCTCTTACTGAGGGAAGGAGGTTGTTGGCCAAGATCTCGCGATACATGGCCCCATCCATCCTCCCCTCAATATGGTGCAGTCGTCCTGTCCCCTTTGCAGAAAAGCATCCCCAAAGAATGATGTTTTCACCTCCATGCTTCACGGTTGGGATGGTGTTCTTGGGGTTATACTCATCCTTCTTCTTCCTCCAAACACGGCGAGTGGAGGTTAGACCAAAAAGCTCTATTTTTGTCTCATCAGACCACATGACCTTCTCCCATTCCACCTCTGGATCATCCAGATGGTCATTGGCAAACTTCAGATGGGCCTGGACATGCGCTGGCTTGAGCAGGGGGACCTTGCGTGCGCTGCAGGATTTTAATCCATGACGGCGTAGTGTGTTACTAATGGTTTTCTTTGAGACTGTGGTCCCAGCTTTCTTCAGGTCATTGACCAGGTCCTGGCGTGTAGTTCTGGGCTGATCCCTCACCTTCCTCATGATCATTGATGCCCCACGAGGTGAGATCTTGCATGGTGCCCCAGACCGAGGGAGATTGACCGTCATCTTGAACTTCTTCCATTTTCTAATAATTGCGCCAACAGTTGTTGCCTTCTCACCAAGCTGCTTGCCTATTGTCCTGAAGCCTATCCCAGCCTTGTGCAGGTCTACAATTTTATCCCTGATGTCCTTACACAGCTCTCTGGTCTTGGCCATTGTGGAGAGGTTGGAGTCTGTTTGATTGAGTGTGTGGACAGGTGTCTGTTATACAGGTAACGAGTTCAAACAGGTGCAGTTAATACTTATGTCATGCAATAAAATGCAAATGTATTATTTAAAAATCATACAATGTGATTTTCTGGATTTTTGAAAAATTTCTGGAAACCTGCAAAATCGGCAGTGTATCAAATACTTGTTCTCCCCACTGTATATATATATACTGGGGGCCAAAAGTAGGACAAATTTCCACTGGTCTAATGCCCATTGCTCGTGTTTCTTGGCCCAAGCAAGTCTCTTCTTCTTCTTGGTGTCCTTTAGTAGTGGTTTCTTTGCCTCAATTCGACCATGAAGGCCTGATTCACACAGTCTCCTCTGAACAGTTGATGTTGAGATGTGTCTGTGAAACATTTATTTGGGCTGCAATCTGAGGCTGGTAACTCTAATGAACTTATCCTCTGCAGCAGAGGTAACTCTGGGTCTTCCTTTCCTGTGGCGGTCTTCATGAAGCTGGTTGAGAGAATGCCATGAGTGTGCAAAGCTGTCATCAAGGCAAAGGGTGGCTACTTTGAAGAATCTCAAATATAAAATATATTTTGATTTGTTTAACACATTTTTGGTTATTACATGATTCCATATCTGTTATGTCATAGTTTTGATGTCTTCACTTTTATTCTACAATGTAACAAATAGTGCAAATAAATAAAAACCCTTGAATGAGTAATATTCCAAACTTCTGGCCCCCAGTATATATATATATAGAGCACTAACTGTCACAAATAGTAACTTGACTCAACTTCATGCTCCAAATAAGTGTGTTGTCATGTAGGTGATTCACCTGTGTGGAAGCCCATATGTGACCTGTCCATGGTGCTGACAGAGCCCAAACAGCTGTCCATCACACACCCCTCATCAATTTAGCTGCATGCACCTGTGTGTCCTTACCAACCAATGAATGTTATTTAACGTACTGTACAAAACCATGACAAGGAGTCTGTGCAACCCTGCCTCACGGCATACAGCGCATACTGCAGGCTCTCCCCTCCTCCTCCTCTGAACATAATTTTGAACAGAACACATTAAGTTGCTGTGATATGCAGTGGCACTCGTTCAAGGATCTGCGTTTTAGGCATATAGGAATTCAGGAGCATTATCGAACACAGAAAATGTACAGTAATTGTCACGGATCAATGTTGATCTCCCTGTAGCAGTCCTGCATCTGGGATCAAGGAGGAGAACATGAAGAAGGGAAAGGGAACAGGGAGTGCAAGAGTCTTGTTTCAAAGACAGTGGGAGGGAGGGAGATGACGAGAGTGAGAGAGAGAGAGAGAGAGAGAGAGAGAGAGAGTGAGAGAGATAGATAGAGAGAGAGAGAGTGAGAGAGATAGAGAGTGAGAGAGAGAGAGGAGAAGAGGAGGGAGTGAGATGATGATGAGAGAGAGAGAGAGAGAGAGAGAGTGAGAGAGAGAGAGAGAGAGAGAGAGAGAGAGAGAGAGAGAGAGAGAGAGAGAGAGAGAGAGAGAGTGAGAGAGAGAGAGAGAGAGAGAGTGAGAGAGAGAGATAGAGAGAGTGAGAGAGAGAGATAGAGAGAGAGAGAGAGAGGGGAGAAGAGGAGGGAGTGAGATGATGATGAGAGAGAGAGAGAGAGAGAGAGAGAGAGAGAGTGAGAGAGAGAGAGAGAGAGAGAGAGAGAGAGTGAGAGAGAGAGAGAGATAGAGAGAGAGAGAAAGAGAGAGAGAGAGTGAGAGAGATAGAGAGAGAGAGAGTGAGAGAGAGAGAGAGAGAGAGAGAGAGAGAGAGAGAGAGAGAGTGAGAGAGATAGAGAGAGAGAGAGTGAGAGAGAGAGAGAGAGAGAGAGAGTGAGAGAGAGAGAGAGAGAGAGAGGAGAAGAGGAGGGAGTGAGATGATGATGAGAGAGAGAGAGAGAGAGAGAGGGAGATGATGATGAGAGAGAGAGAGAAAGAGAGCGAGAGAGGAGAAGAGGAGGGAGGGAGGGATGGAGTGAGGAGTGTGCACTCAGAGAGACTGGTGTTGTCCGTTCAGCACCACAGCTCCCACCTTTCGTTGAATGCCACAAGGGCTGTACGTTTCCCTAGTTAAAAACCGGCGTGGATTTGGAACTAGGTTTTCATTATATGGAGTCATAGCCTACACACATTTTTCATCAACGCTTTTCGGAGGGTAGTTCATCTTTGGTTTTGTGATGTAGCCAAAGCATAAACATTTGGATATTTTTCCATCCTGTTTCTGGTGCAGCCACGGGCTGTTTCTTGCTTTAGCCTACCTGGCAACTATATCAAACATCCGTTGCTGCATTGCTTTCTTTGGTATTATTATTAAAAGTTGGAATTTATCTGAATGCTTGAGTGGAGCCTGTGCTTTTTTGCAGGCTGAATAAAATAAGTCGGGAAGAAATCGGCATTCTCTTTTCCTCTTTCAACTCGAATTCATGTGCCGGCCAGATCTCACTGCGTTGCCTCGCACATGGTTTGCAATATAATGCCTGGAACCTGCTCGAGACATGCCTAAGCGACGCAATGGGCCAAGGCGACGAGAACGATCGTATTGTGATTAACGTGGGAGGTATCAGACACCAGACCTACCGCAGCACACTTCGCACATTACCAGGCACCCGGTTAGCTTGGCTCGCCGAGCCCGATGCCCACAGTCACTTTGACTATGATCCCAAGATTGAAGAATTTTTCTTTGACCGACACCCGGGTGTGTTTGCGCACATTCTCAATTACTATAGGACCGGAAAGTTGCACTGCCCTGCAGATGTTTGCGGCCCGTTGTACGAGGAGGAGTTGGCGTTCTGGGGTATCGATGAGACCGACGTGGAACCATGTTGTTGGATGACTTATCGGCAACATCGAGAGGCCGAGGAGGCATTGGATAGCTTTGGGGGTGGTCCCCCCGAGAATTCAGAGGAAGATGGGGATGAGGAAACTCTGGGAATGATCAATAGGTTGGCTCTTGATGGACCAGATGCCAAATCCGGGGGGCATTGGCGACGTTGGCAGCGGTTGCTTTGGGCGCTTTTCGAGGATCCATATTCTTCTAAATATGCAAGGGTAAGTAAGGGTTGGAATCAGCCATCTTGAGTCTATACAAGTTTAGATAGGCCTACTCCTAGCCTGAAAAAACGATGCATTACAGTCTCTCTCCCTCTCTCTCTCTCTCTCTTTCTCTCTCTCTCTCTCTTTCTCTCTCTCTCGCTTTTTCTCGGTGCTGATGAATGTGTGTGTGTGTGTGTGTGTGTGTGAAAGAGAGATATTTGCTTTAACATAGTTCCTTGCACATTCATCCAACGTTAACCCAATAAAAGTTGGGTTCATAGTACCTAATAGCGCCCGTGAATATTCATTGGGATTTGAAAATTAAAGTTGAAATCTGAAGTTGGTACATACGGTTGAACTCGGAAGTTTACATACACCTTAGCCAAATACATTTAAACTCAGTTTTTCACAATTCCTGACATTTAATCCTAGTAAAGATTCCCTGTCTTAGGTCAGTTAGGATCACCACTTTATTTTAAGAATGTGAAATGTCAGAACAATAGTAGAGAGAATGATTTATTTAAGCTTATATTTCTTTCATCACATTCCCAGTGGGTCAGAAGTGTACATACACTTAATTAGTATTTGGTAGCATTGCCTTTAAATTGTTTAACTTGGGTCAAACGTTTCTGGTAGCCTTCCACAAGCTTCCCACAATAAGTTGGGTGAATTTTTGCCCATTCCTCCTGACAGAACTGGTGTAACTGAGTCAGGTTTGTAGGCCTCCTTGCTCTCACACACTTTTTCAGTTCTGCCCACAAATTTTCTATAGGATTGAGGTCAGGGCTTTGTGATAGCCACTCCAATAACTTGACTTTGTTGTCCTTAAGCCGTTTTGCCACAACTTTGGAAGTATGCTTGGGGTCATTGTCCATTTGGAAGACCCATTTGCGACCAAGCTTTAACTTCCTGACTGATGTCTTGAGATGTTGCTTCAATATATCCACATAATTTTCCTTCCTCATGATACCATCTATTTTGTGAAATGCACCAGTCCCTCCTGCAGCAAAGCACCCCCACAACATGATGCTGCCACCCCTGTGCTTCACGGTTGGGATGGTGTAGCCTCCCCCTTTTTCCTCCAAACATAACGATGGTCGTTATGGCCAAACCGTTGTATTTTTGACAGACCAGAGGACATTTCTCCAAAAAGTAAGATCTTTGTCCCCATGTGCAGTTGCAGACCATAGTCTGGCTTTTTTATGGTGGTGTCAGGCTCTGGCCATAGAGAGGCCTATTTGCTTCTCTATGTAGCTTTGGTCAGAGTCTTACAGTGTCGTTCTTTTCTGTTTCTTTGTGGGGTTTGGGTTCGATCCCTAATTAGAGGCAGCTGCACCGCATTGTCTCTAATTAGGGATCATATATATGTTTGTCTGTCCTTCACTCTTGTGTGGGTCGTTATATTCCTCCAGTCACGGGTGAAGTAAGTGCTTTACGTTTGTCCATTCGTGTTTGTTTGTTTGTATGTTCCACAAGTGTTGAATTATACATAGTAATACAAGAAATAAAACAATGTCGAACTATTACTGCGCTGCGCCTTGGTCTCTCCTTCCACCCACTTGTGACAGGTGGTTTTGGAGCAGTGGCTTCTTCCTTGCTGAGCGGCCTTTCAGGTTTTGTCGATATAGGACTTGTTTTACTGTGGATATAGATACTTTTGTACCTGTTTCCTCCAGCATCTTCACAAGGTCCTTTGCTGTTGTTCTGGGATTGATTTGCACTTTTTGCACCAAAGTACGTTCATCTCTAGGAGACAGAATGCGTCGCCTTTCTGAGTGGTATGACAGCTGTGTGGTCCCATGGTGTTTATACTTGCATACTATTGTTTGTACAGATGAACGTGGTACCTTCAGGCGTTTGGAAATTGCTCCCAAGGATGAACCAGACTTATGGAGGTCTACATTTCTTTTCTGAGGTCTTGGCTGATTTCTTTTGATTTTCCCATGATGCCGAGCAGAGAGGCACTGAGTTTGAAGGTAGGCCTTGAAATACATCCACAGGTACACCTCCAATTGACTCTCACAGTCAACTTAGTGTATGAAATCTTCTGACCCACTGGAATTGTGATATAGTGAATTATAAATGAAATAATCTATCTGTAAACAATTATTGGAATAATTATTTGTGTCATGCACAAAGTAGATGTCTTAACCGAATTGCCAAAACTATAGTTTGTTAACATGAAATCTGTGGAGTGGTTGAAAAATGAGTTTTAATGACTTCAACCTAAGTGTATGTAAACTTCTGACTTCAACTGTACATTTTTGGACTTTTAAATGAATTACATATACCCATTGATTATTGAATAATATAACTTACAAATACCTGATTAGCTTAGTTCAACTGTCGTAGCCCATCAGAACACAAAATATAGTCTGTTTTACTTAATTGTTAAACAAGTCAATTGTAAACTGTATAGCCTCTAAAAGGTTTCCCCAGTCCCATCTCTCAGCTGTTTACCAGAACAGTGGTGGGGTGCCTGCTTTGTTATTGTATTAAGTGCAGATTTCCCCTTTAATGGGTCCATCACCAGCACACAAACGCATCGCAAAGTGATGATGCACTGCACTCACTCTCTGACGTGTGCATTCTGGGCATCTTGTCGCTTTGATCGACGGCCTCCTTTCCTACAGTTCAGCTGTGAAACATGGAGCCACCCTACTTTCACACCATGTGAGGTCTTATGAATTACCTCACGAGGACTAGATAAAAGAACACTTAGAATGAGAGTTTAGTTATTTATATGCCCCTCACCGTTTTTAATGAGGACCAGGTTGTGAGTACACCGGGTGTGAGTTAACAAGACATGCACCTGGCTCTTACCAAAGCTGGAACAGAATGGTGATCAAGAAGAGGAATATGAGTGATGGTCAACAGACCTACATATATCTTAATCGAACAGATTTTGAACAAGAAAACCTGGCATTCCCATTCACAATGCCTTTTAGTTTCACTTGAAAACAATTCAACATGTATTTCTTACTGACCCAACAGGATCCTGACCCACTGACCCGAGACAACTGGGAGGAGATGCAGGGATCAGAAATCCACCCTCCCCTAGCTCAGCACAGGATACAACATGTTAGAGTATAACATCTTCAGAATGTATCTGTAATCAATCAACTGGTCAATCAATTAATATGCATTATGCAGCATATTTGTTACGTTTGTTATTGGTCCCTTTGATGTTCCTCGGAGACTGGGCAGTTTGCAGATTACACAAGTGCAAGCCATAGCTTCTGCTTTGGCTCTGCCAATTTCCATAAATGCTTAGATCAATGTATATAAGTGCATCTGCTTACTGGAGCGTAATAGCTTGGCTCCAGCTTTTGCACCACTCAATTCTACTGAGGGGCAGTGATTACAATACTGCAGGGTTGAGTAACAGTATTGTCTACCCTTTTTCTTCCACTAGCTAAGTGTATTGTCTACACTCTAGTTCTCTCATGTAGCCTCCTTCCCATTTCTCACTCTCTGTACCTTTTCTTCATTCTCAGTCTCTCATTGTGACAGTAAATCCTTGAGTTACTATGAATGAACATGTCCCGGTGCCTTAGCAACTGGAGATCACATGAACCATAGAGACCATCCAGTGTGCACAGACACACCATAGGGCCTTCACAGAGCATTGGGAGAGCAAAACGTGAAGCTACAGGTGTAGGATCTTAATTTGAACACTCATGTTGCTGGAAATCCTGCAACGCAGAAAATGCCAATGTGCTTTATGATTGACATAAATTCACTGAAAGGCCACTTTAACACACGGTTATATTATTATTATTGCACTTTTCATGTAGCCTAAATTTGGTCAGCTAATAGCCAAACAACCGATCAAGCAACATTATGGAGTAAACGTTTAAATCCTGTTGCTGCAAGATGATTTTGCTGTGGCAATGCTACTGTACTGACCAATTATGTGAGATGAACCAGCCAGGGAGTCAATTAGTTCTTACTAAATCCTCATTAGGCCCAGTTTTGGTCAGCAGGGGCAAACGTAACACTGATCTCAGAGGAAAAACATATTTACCCTCCGTCCTTATCATTTTCTCCAGTAACTTTGGTTTCCTCCTATGTAAATAATAGATGTAGAAAGAAGAAAGGAGAGAGAGAGAATCAGATTTTGATGTCCCCTTTGGAGTCCCCTTTGTTGGTGCTGGGTGCTGGATGACAGAAGAGGTGGCAAGGAAGACCTCATTATCACGTTTCTTAATAAACACCCAGTCTCAGCTCTGCCACCTCATACCTCTTCCTGCCCTGCTGGCAGACATGCTGCGCTTCCAATTTACATCCAACTTGACAAGCAGAACTAATACCTGGGCATTACATGGTGATTAATGCAGTGCCAGTGTGGCAATGATGTAAGTAAATGCAGTTACGTACAGTACCTTCGTATGTGGATCGGGTGTAGCTTTTATAACAGTACCTTTGTATACTGATCAGGTGTAGCTTTTATAACAGTACCTTTGTATACTGATCAGGTGTAGCTTTTATAACAGTACCTCTGTATACTGATCAGGTGTAGCTTTTAAAACAGTACCTTTGTATACTGATCAGGTGTAGCTTTTATAACAGTACCTCTGTATACTGATCAGGTGTAGCTTTTAAAAAAGTACCTTTGTATACTGATCAGGTGTAGCTTTTATAACAGTACCTCTGTATACTGATCAGGTGTAGCTTTTAAAGCAGTACCTTTGTATGTGAAGCGGGTGTAGCTTTTATAACAGTACCTTTGTATGTGAAGCGGGTGTAGCTTTTAAAACAGTACCTTTGTATGTGAAGCGGATGTAGCTTTTATAACTACCTATCTGTACCACTAGCAACCATTCTTGTAGACAGGTATTAGTGTACTCATGTTGCTTTCAGAAATGGCTCACATAATCTCACATACTAACCCTAACCCTATATTACATTAACCTGTCTTTAGTTTGGAAGGCAATCTGACGGAACTTACGTAGACTGACCATCATTCAGACATGTGGCTACGACTACTATACAGGGGATGGACTGATAACACCAAAGACATGACGTCCTCCTTATGAAAGGGATCACTGAGGCATCCTGTGCCCTTGGACTTTTGATGACTTGGACCTTACTGCCTGGATTTGCGAGAGGGCAAAATGTTTAGATTAGTTTATCGATCGATCTAATTGCTGCTCATGTAAGAATGAAAAGAAGTACTTAAATAATACGTTTGTTTAAGTGGTGAGGATGATGAGAAATGACTTTGTGCAGCTTGGAGAGAAGGAAGAGCATGACTGAATGCAGGTTGGTGGGGTTTTGGGACAGGTAAGGTAGGTGTGGGTTTGCTCAGGTTAGAAGTGGAGGTGGGAGCAGCTAGATGGGAATGGGTAGGAGGTTTCTTTTCACTCAGCCGTGACCGTGTGTTTTAATGTTTCACTCCACGTCACATAAGAAAAACAGAAGTGAGTTCATGTGGAGGAAGAGCTTTGAAATCAATATCATGCTAGGCTTTTAAAGTGGACGCGTCAGCTTTAACGTGAGGAGCCTACTGATCATACAGACACCCTGCCAGCTTCCGTGACCTTCAGCTATCTAGGAGGAAACTGCCCTTGAGATAAGAAGGAGATCCATTCTATTTCAAAATAATTAGAAAAGTGCACCTGCATGGAAAGTAGCTATACGGCTACGTACCACCCTAGAGAGACAGTGTGGCTGGGACGGCAGCTTCTAACCACCACAGAGTAAGTACCAGATCCAGGCTGAACTGAACATAGCAAGGCTGGTTGCTCCTTAGGGGGCTGGAGCGACTAGCATTAATTAGCTGTCAGAAGCAGAGTTGGGCACTGACCCTGGTAATTAATGGAGAGAGAGGGACGCATCCTATTACATAGAAGAGATGCTGCATGGCCAACCTTGCCACACTTTAACAGGAAGTCATCTAGATTTTAAGGAGATCCACACAGAGACTGGCTCGTCTGGAGGGCTGTGGCCGGGATGGATGGATGCACATATTGTTTTTAATCAAACAACACCAGCTCGTAGTCTATCATGTGGCATGCTATAGTACATTGAGTTTCACATGTGTACCTGTATGAACACACATCATGGACATGCAGGTGAGCATGTGCATGATACACTTCCACACAGTCAAACTCCAATAGGGAAATGTAAAAGCCAATCAAAAGCTGGTCACAGGGGCCTCCTGAGTGACGTAGCGGTCTAAGGCACTGCATCACAATTCTAGCTGCGTCACTACAGATCCTGGTTTGATTCCCGGCTGTGTTGCAGCCGGCCACGACCGGGAGACCCATGAACCGGCGCACAATTGGCCCAGTGTTTTCCGTGTTAGGGGAGGGTTTGTGTCCTTGTCCCATCGCGCTCTAGCGACTCCTGTGGTGGGCCGGGCGCGTGCATGCTCACACGGTCGTCACGTGTACAGTGTTTCCTCCGACACATTGGTGCGGCTTGCTTCCGGGTTAAGCAAGCATTTTGTCAAGAAGCTTGGCGGGGTCGTGTTTCAGAGGACTCACGGCGGGGTCGTGTTTCAGAGGACTCACGGCGGGGTCGTGTTTCAGAGGACTCACGGCGGGGTCGTGTTTCAGAGGACTCACGGCGGGGTCGTGTTTCAGAGGACTCACGGCGGGGTCGTGTTTCAGAGGACTCACGGCGGGGTCGTGTTTCAGAGGACTCACGGCGGGGTCGTGTTTCAGAGGACTCACGGCGGGGTCGTGTTTCAGAGGACGCACGGCTCTCGACCTTTTCCTCTCCTGAGTCCGTACGGGAGTTGCAGAGATGGGACCAGACTGGAACGACCAGCTGGATATCACGAAATTGGGGAGAAAAAAGGGTACAAGTTTTAATAAAAAGCTGGTCACAGTGCAACCCCAGCCATCCTCTGTCCCCTCAGGGTGGCAGCTCTTTCTCGCCCAAAAAGTGGAGCAGGGCACCCCTTAAAAAGCACTGTGGTTCGTCCCTCCTGTATAATTAATATCCCAGGCAGAGAGGAACGAGGCACCCAGCTAAAAGCACTCAAACTGGGGCAAATATGGAATACAGGGCTCTCACGCCACCATTACGCTGCCTAACAGAGAGGAAAGTTACACCCACTTGCTCTGCCTTCATCTACAAGATAACACTGGCTCCAACAACCTTCCCTCGGAACATACACCCAACAGTCATCTGACAAATCCCAAACACCAAAACCACAAGATCTTCTGTCTTTCCAGTTTGGGCCTGAATGGTCAGGCATGGTGAGGGAGTGTTTATTCAGTCATCACTTTTGTACATTAGCTATACATGATGGAATAGCCGTTACTTCAGCCAGAGACCATACCATCTGACATGGTGGTGCCACTCAGATTTATCCCACTGAAGATATAACCCATATAAGACTGTTCTGTAATGTTGTGCCCTCCCTGTTGACATACTTGCCCTACTTAAGGGCAACCCAGTTTTCACAGAAAACACTAATGTGTGGCTCTCAAATATCACTATGATATATGGACAGAGACATTAGGGACAGCAGGCAGGGTGACAGCCTGTAGAAGAGAATGATTATGGACGAGGAGGGAAAGGAAGCTTCACTGAGGGAAGCAGGGATATCCTCAGAACGCTGTCAACAATGTGACCACAAGCTTTTCAACTGATTGTCATGTTTTTATCTGCCATTAAAGCTTATTATGTCACAATCCCCGTAGATTCCTCTGATATGTTTGTGTGTATTTATGTTAAGTGTGTGTGTGTAACAAATAGGATATAACCAAGATAGCCAAACAGTATACTGTACAGCAGGATGCAACTCCCACAACAAGGTCAAAGGGCATGTTTGTGGACCATAAGACACACCTACTGTATGTACTCACTTGCTATTAGTATGTGTGGCCAAGTTAGGGGATTACTGATGGATATAGGCCTGTCTGCTCATTGACCTCTCCATCACTGTTCACAACTCCCCCTCCCAGAGTGCAAAGAACCTTGGTGTGACCCTGGACAAAACCCTGTCGTTCTCTGCAAACATCAAAGCAGTGACTCGCTCCCTGCAGCATCATGCTCTTCAACATCCATAGAGTACGACCCTACCTAAAACAGGAAGCGGCGCAGGTTCTCATCCAGGCACCTGTCATCTCCAGTCTTGACTACTTCAACTCACTGTTGGCTGGGCTCGCCGCTTGTGCCATCAAACCCCTGCAACTTATCCAGAACGCTGCAGCCCGCCTGGTTTTCAACCTTCCCAAGTTGTCCCATGTCACCCCGCTCGTCTGAACACTCCACTGGCTTCCAGTCAAAGCTCGTATACACTAGAAGACCATGATACTTGCCTACGGAGCAGCTAGAGGAACTGTCCTTCCCTACCTTCAAGCTATGCTCAAACCCTACACCCCAACCTGAGCACTCCGTTCTGCCATCTCTGGTCTCTTGGCCCTCCTAACCCAGTCCAAGCTCTTCTCTGTCCTGGCTCCCCAATGGTAGAACCAGCTTCCCCCTGAAGCTAGGACAGTAGAATCCCTAACCCATCTTCCAAAAACATCCTAAATAATCTCTTCCGTCCGTCCGTCCGTCCACTCCTTCGCACCCCCTCCTCACCCGGTCCCATTTAATAAATAAAAAAGCATTTTGTGATCTAACTCTTGCACTTGACTTTTCACTCTTACTAGCTTGCTGTTAGTTACTTCATTGAGGAAAAATGTACTAATTATGACTATCTTAAGAGGAATGCACTAACTGTAAGTCACTCTGGATAAGAGCTTCTGCCAAATGACTACAATAGTCTTTCATAGTCGATGTGAGTAATTTAGCCAAAGCAAGGCATTGGAACAGTTGTAGCAGAGACACATTATGTGTTGTCTCTATCAAGTCACTGTATTTTAAGTGTTTTAGATAACTTAGAGGCAAACTAATTGGTTTACGTTTTATTTTTTTATTTAATATTTAAAACATACAATCTACTTGCAGTGAAGCCACTCAATATCTACATCACATTAGTCATCTAACAGACTCCCATCCAGATTGAAAGGCTTTGCCTTTGATATTTGAACACGGCTGGCTTGAAGATGATAGAGTCAAGATTCTCATTATTCTTCTTCCTACAGTTTCAGATGTCTCAATCTGTTGTGGTTTGTGTATGAATGGATTTCTATAGTTCATTATAGTGCTGTAAATGCTGCATATGCATTCTCTCTTTCCAGTGTGCACGGTAATACAGGAAACCAGTTGAGTGGGATTGCCATTGCCTGTTTCATAGCAATAACCTTTTCATGTTGTAACTCTCATCAGAGACTGCAGTAGGTGAGTGGAACAGGGAGGGAGGGGGTGGTGGAGCTCAGAGCTAACTCAGCATTCTGAGGCATCACACAGCTTCTGCAGCACATGTTCAACCTCTACTGTTTCTACTGGCACTCTCAGATCATACTCTGACAGGGTAATCTAGCTAGCATTCTCATCCTTGTATGATGCATACCATGGTTACCAATGGCTGTTACTGTGCTAACATCTTCCAAAATGTTCAATCAATCAGTTATGACTTCCTTTCTACAGTATAAAATATCTGGTGTAGGCTATAACCATGTCACTATCAATATACACCATACACATCAATATACACATCAATATGCACATCAATATACACTATACACATCAATATACACATCAATATACACTATACACATCAATATTCAGATCAATATACACTATACACATCAATATTCAGATCGATATTCACATCACTATACACATTAACATACACTATACACATCAATATTCAGATCAATATACACTATATACATCAATATTCAGATCAATACACACATCAATATACACTATACACATCGATATACACATCAATATACACTATACATATCAATATACACATCAATATACACAATACACATCAATATAAACATCAATATACACATCAATATACACATCAATATACCCTATACACATCAATATTCAATATTCATCATCAGGATGTGAAAAGGTCCCGTGTTCTCCCCCACTCTTTCCCTCTCCTCTTTCATGTAGATCCATGCCTAATAACATTTAGGAACACAAACTAAAGCAAACAGACTTTACATAAAACAAAAACACTATGTATAAAAAAATGTTAATATTTATCAAAAATTACACATACTGCACATAATACACATTCATAAACAGGCAATGCAAATACATTGTCACAAACACATACAGTAAGCACAGAGAAAGGCAGATGGATGGAAAGGTAGTTACATAAGAGAACGTGACATGCTTTCATCTCTAGGAGGCATGCGTCTAAAAGAGATGGAGAGAGTGGGAGGGGTTGTCGGAGAGAAGGGCCTGGTTGCAGTTTTATTTTGTTTAGCATTGGCTCAATGCTGTCTCCTACACTTACGATGGCACTGTGATTGAAGCATCTACAGATGTAGGATCTTAATTTGAGCGAGTTTGCTACAGCAGGGAATTATCCTGCAGCAATGGGACATTTGAATTATTATGTGGATTATAACTAATGGACATTTTTGTAGGGGTTGATACATTTTTCGTTAGGGCTAATCAAGTCTGAAATCTCAAACTTTAGAAGCCTTTTTAGAACTCAAATACACTACAAGTTTGCATTTCAGCAACAAAAGAGTGATCAAATTAAGATCCTACATCTGCAGACTTTTAAATTAATTACATTGTGTATTCACTATCTCAATGCATCCTCTCGAACAAATGACATGCTTGCGATGTTGTTTTGTATTACTGCACTGTTGGAGCTAGGAACGTAAGCATTTTCAAGAAAACAGTGAATGTTCCTGAGTGGCCGAGTTACAGTTTTGACTTAAATCTACTTGAAAATCTATGGCAAGACCTGAAAATGGTTCTCTAGCAATGATCAACAACCAATTTGACAGAGCTTGAAGAATTTTGAAAATAATAAAAGGCAAATGGTGCACAATACAGGTGTGGGAAAACTCTTAGACTTACCCAGAAAGACTCACAGCTGTAGCCAAAGCTGTTTCCACAAATTATTGACTAAGGGGTGTGAATACTTATGTAAATTAGATATTTCTCTATTTCATTTTCAATAAATTTGCAAAAAATTCTTAAAACATGTTTTCACTTTTCCATTATGTGATGTTGTGTGTAGATGGGTGAGAAAAACATATTTAATCCGTTTTGAATTCAGGCTGTAACACAACAAAATGTGGGTATGAATACTTTCTGAAGGCACTGTACAGTATGATTTATTATGGTCATATTTCTATTTTTATTCATCATTTAGTGGTGTGGTTGTTAATTCAGGTCCATGTAGCAGTGGCGTCGTAGTGAAGCTGCTGGGTGTTTATTTCCCACCGGTATGGCTTCTATAACCAGCTCTGATGAGTGTGTGATGTGTTCTGAAAGGCCTGCTGATTGGTTTCCTTGAAGGAAGGTTATATTCTCAGTTATAAACTCAGCGTTGTCCTTTGCTCCCTCCCACTGAAGGGCTAGGCCTTGCCAGCCCAGACCCAAATGGTAAAATAACCACCCTCTCCAATAGAGCTGATAAGTGCAGTGCAAATGCTTGCTTGCTCAGGTCAGAATTCGGTGTAGACATTATGTTTTGGTCAGCTTCAGTTCTCTGCATGGGATTTCACTGTATGAGTGGGATGGGAGGTAGGAAGTCCTGTGTGCAGGCTGTTCCTTCACCTGTAATGCAAACAAGGGAATGTTCATGTTCAGCACTTCTAATACTTATTTGCTCCAAATTGGAACAATACAGGTAAAGGATCCTAATTTGAGCCCCCTGTTGCAGGATAACTTTCCAGCAATGCAGGGCATTTAAAACATGTAGTGTAATTGAGGTTTAAAGAAGGTTTCTGAAGGTTGTCATTTCCACTTTGAAATTTCAGACTTGATTTTCCCTTACGAAAAATGTATCAACCCCTACAGAAATGTCCATTAATTAAAATCCACATAATAATTTGGGATTATTTCCACTTGACTTTTACGATGGTGGACATTTGACTCCCTATTGGTTCATTCAAATGACTTCCTGGCTTTCTGTAACACTGATTTATCACAACTCAACAAGCTAATTACGGAAACACCCCCTCACCCAAACCATGACAACATACAGTAATTCACATGAGTGTGTTATAATACACTTTGCCTCTGATTTTGTAATAGGACACGCACTCATTAGTTTTCTGTAAATGTTTTTGATACATGCCCTGTTGAGAACACCAGGGAAAATATCATCCTGCTAGCATTTTCCACCAAATACATCACAATCTGCCTCGGATGATGTTTACACACACAGCCATGCGTGCTAACAAGCACATGCTCTCCCACACACGCTCAGAAACACGTTCATGCATGAACACACATTGCTTGTGCTGCAGTGTTTGGCGCCGCCCTGAGTGGTCGCCTTTTAAGCAGCTACCGTTGTCCCGTTGTTCGTGCATTAATTGTTGTTTTAGTTCGTTTTCTTTCGTCTATTTTCTTTAGTTTTTTGATGAAATTTCCCCCCCGGGGGATCAATAAAGTACCTATCTATCTATCTATCAGGTCAGAGGTAAGAACGAGGAAGGGGGCTTTAATGTGGTGAAATATGAGATGAGCAGTTTGTCTCAAGATAAAGCTTTTAGCGAATGCGTTTAGGATAGAAATGACACACATGCCATGATACCACTCTGTCTAGAAGTTCCTCAATGATGGGGTGATCTTTTCCTGTATCTACTGTATCTATATTGGACAGTCATGGAATATCGATAAAGGAGCGGTTAGTCAAAGTTTGTCAAATATAGCTGTTTCATTTCCTTTCTCTGGAGAGTTCAATTGGACTCATGGAATTTGTATTAACAGGTCAAGTTCCTTCATTAGTGAACAATATGATGGAAGCAAGTCTGTCACCCTTGCTGTGCTTGTGAGAGAAAATATTGTGGTGACAAGGACAGTAACACTCTCTTCTCTTCCTTCTGGCCTTACCACAACCTGTCTTCATTTCAGAAACCCAACCAGAAGGTTATTTTTATGTGGACGACAGGACAGATGGAAACAGTCAGAGTGTGAAAATAAAGTAATTGAATTTAATTCACTCTTGTGGATTGAAGTGTTGTTGTGGTTGTTGGTATTGTTGTTGCTGCTGTCGTTGTTTTTGTTGTCAATGCCTAGTGTGTGTTGCGTGTGTGTCAGAGAATGAGAGTGAGAGTGTGTATACATGTGTTTCTAAGAAAGTGGGCTTTTCTTCTTCCAGAAGCCACCATCCCTGTCGTGTGGGCCGTCGTCTCCAGGCCTCTGCTGCCTCAGGCGGGTGGACGTGGCATATCTAATGTACCATTTTATTAGTTTCATTAGCACACATTGCAGAAGGGCCTGCAGCTTGCGAAGCCTTCAACAACAATAGACGGTATCAGTGAATAGCTCTAGCATAGTTTCTTTAAAAGTAATGACTTTCTCTCCATTTAATGAGTCAGACCGTCTGTATTGTCTTTTCTGTCTTTGACTCTGTATCTGATTGTATCAATGGGACACAAGGTACATGTACTATCCTGAATTAAACCTAATAACCCTTTACACTCGTTCCCTATACGAGTTCAAACCAGACAAATGCCTAAATTGGAACTTAGTGGCTGTACAGTAACATGCTATAAAAGTTCAGAACGGCTGTCAGTCAAAACCCACACAGCGCTGAAGTGCAGAGCCTGGGCTCTGGCGTCATTTATAGCATGTTACTGTACAGCAGAGTTCTGCAGGGTGGCGTCTGGAAGAAGAAAAGCCCACTTTCTTAGAAACACATTCATTCACACTCTCACTCTCACACACACAACACACACTAGACATTGACAACAACCACAGCAGCAACAACAATACCAACAACCACACCAACACTTCAATCCACAAGAGTGAATTAAATTCAATGACTTTATTTTCACACTCTGACTGTTTCCATCTGTCCTGTCGTCCACATAAAAATAACCTTCTGGTTGGGTTTCTGAAATGAAGACAGGTTGTGGTAAGGCCAGAAGGAAGAGAAGAGAGTGTTACCGTCCTTGTCACCACGACATGAGTCCAAATGTGCCCGTCACATTTCCATATAACAAAACTCATGTCATATACAGTGTCAACGTTTATGATAATTGTGTTTTAATGTACAGTTACAATAATACATATTGTCATACACTGGGTTTATCGTTGATAATTGTGAAGAAAATATACGTTTAACACTGGAAGATGGTATTTTATAACTTAGCTAGTCATTTTGCCAATAGAACAAGCTTTCAAATGATGGCCACCTGAGCCAGATGGTGATTTTATAATGAACCGTTTTTGGATTGTGTAAAGAACAGTAATTGTGTGATGGTGGGGATGCAGGGCTGTGTTCCAAACAAAACGACTACATGTGTGTTCGCTGTAGTTCCTCACCACAGCTAGGAGAGCTCAAACAAGTAGCTTATATTTGGAAATACTTAGGAACTGTGCACACTGTGTAGAGGTGTGTGGACTCTTGGATACATCAAATGTAATGTTTTTGTCTTATGTTGCACATACCCCATATTTTCCAGGAATATTCGTATCATGCTACTGAATGTATCCAGAGTATTTTCAGATTTTCGTTATCAATAAATGTGCCGAAAAGTACAGTAAATGTAAAATGCACATAAAATCAAATCAACAGTGTAATATTTGGATTCAGTCTTGTGTCAGGTGAACTGTTGTACCAAATTTGGTATAACCTTTTTTCCCATAATCTCCAAAATGATCCCTTTCAATTCATGCTTATGCATTTGCTTGCTTGTCATATTTCTTCTGTAAGAAACATTTAAATGTAACCCTATCCATATAGGCAAATGTTTTTTTATGATGCATAGGCCAGCTAGCAGAATAGGAAGCTTCTCAGAACAAAGGGTTTAAAGGGTTGACTGGGATTAGATTTTTGTGTCTTTTTCCATCACACAAGCCTCCCAAAAGGTCACTGGAGGTTAACTAGACCACTTAGTTTCTCAACACCCAGGGATGCTTCTTTTGTCTTCTTTTGTCAATCGTTTTGCCTAAGAGGTTGTTGTTGTTATTGTGAGTATCAGGGTTGTAAGGTGTGCCTGTACTATACCGTAAATGCCTGTTTGGAGTTGAAAAGATCAATTTGATTTACACTTTATATTGACATTGCTTTGGCTCAGTTCGTTAAAGGTCAAGAATACTTTAAACCCGACATTGTTCCTCTATAATGTAATCACTAAGCCCTTTGTGTCCAGGTAGTACTGTGGCTCTATCACTACTGTACTGTACTGTAGTTGTAGTTTATGTGCCTGGCAGTTCCTGCCTCCTCTCAGACCTGGACCTGTTTAAAGATGCAGTCTGGGAGCCTTCCGAGTGGCGCAGCGGTCTAAGGCACTGCATCGCAGTTGGGCTCGACCGGGAAACCCATGAGGCGACGCACAATTGGCTCAGCGTCGTCCGGGGTAGGGGAGGGTTTGGCCGGCTGGGATGTCCTTGTCCCATAGCGCTTTAGCAACTCCTTTGGCAGGCCGGGCGCATGCACGCTGACACGTTTGGTGCGTTTCCTCCGACACATTGGTGCGGCTGGCTTCCGGGTTAAGCAAGCATTGTGTCAAGAAGCAGTGCGGCTTGGCGGTGTTGTGTTTCGGAGGACGCACAGCTCTCGATCTTCGCCTGTCCCGAGTCCGTACGGGAGTGGCAGCGATGGGACAAGACTGCAACTACCAACTGGATATCACGAAATTGTGGAGAAAAAAGGGGTCCGGGATCTTATGCAAAACAAATTTGTAACATATTGTATGAATTGGATTCGTAACATATCATATGAATTGGATAACGTAGTACACGAAAAACTGGGACCTATTTTGGCTCGTGAGCACCACTTTCAAAACTACTGGCTGAAATTATACAAAAGTTCTGGAGCATCGCTTTAATATCCCAGTGGTGTTAAGTGGAGTTATGCAACCCAATCAGCCTCTTCTGGCAACAGCAGAACTACTGTCAGCCCTTATCTATGGGCCGCTGTGAATAGCAGCCTATACATTAAGGACTATGAATTAAAACATCATTCAAAATTGATGATGTGGCACCGTCACATGTTATCGTTCGGGCCAGATGCCATCGTGAACACAGTGCCCTCACGGAAATAATACCTTAAGTGCTGGCGCAAAAGCTGACCCAGAAACTGTACAGTACATAACATCCTCCTCCTCCCTGCTGGCCCCACCAGTACTAGCAACTCTCATTCCAGAGGAGCACCACAGTTTAGGTGCACGCCCTTTCAACTGACACCCAGTTAAGAGTACTGACCTAGATTTGTGTTGTAGAACTGAAGAGAGCTGTGGGGGTGTGTTAATGCTCTGTTCCTACAGGTTTGCATTCCCTCGTTTATAATCTCTCCCTCTCTCTTTCCCTCTCCCTCCTTCTCGCCCTCCCTCTCCCCTCTCCCCTGCAGTGGATAGCCTTCGCCTCCCTGTTCTTCATCCTGGTTTCCATTACCACCTTCTGCCTGGAGACACACGAGGCCTTCAACCCCATCATCAACCGGACGGAAATCGACCCGCTGGACAACAGCACGCGGGTCTACCAGGAGACTGAGACCGTGGTCTTCCTCACCTATATTGAGGGGGTCTGTGTGCTGTGGTTTACATTTGAGTTCATTATGCGAGTGACGTTCTGTCCGAGCAAGCTGGAGTTTTTCCGTAACACCCTCAACATCATCGACTTTATTGCCATCATGCCCTTCTACCTGGAGGTGGGGCTGAGTGGGCTCTCTTCCAAGGCGGCTAAGGATGTACTGGGTTTCCTACGCGTGGTCCGCTTTGTCCGAATCCTCCGGATCTTTAAGCTGACTCGTCACTTTGTGGGCCTGCGTGTCCTGGGTCATACACTCCGAGCCAGCACCAATGAGTTCCTCCTCCTCATCATCTTTCTAGCCCTGGGTGTGCTCATCTTCGCCACTATGATCTACTATGCTGAAAGAATTGGTGCCAAGCCCAATGACCCCCGAGCCAGCGAGCACACACACTTCAAGAACATTCCTATTGGATTCTGGTGGGCGGTGGTGACCATGACAACCCTTGGCTATGGGGACATGTACCCTCAGACATGGTCTGGCATGCTGGTGGGAGCGCTGTGTGCTCTGGCTGGTGTGCTGACCATCGCCATGCCAGTGCCTGTTATTGTCAATAACTTTGGGATGTATTACTCCCTGGCGATGGCCAAGCAGAAGTTACCAAAGAAAAAGAACAAGCATATACCCCGCGCACCACTTCTGGGCTCCCCCAATTACTGTAGGTCAGAGGTAACCTCACCTCACCACAGCACGCAGGACGACACATGGCCCCTGGCACCACAAGAGCCACCAGAAGAGATCTTAGAAATAAACAGAGCAGGTAGGAAACCGTTCTGCCGAATGTCCATCTGAATCTGAATGAAAAGAAAAGAGATGCTCAAACAACAGACTTAACTCCCCTACCATCACACTTCCTCCTCCTCCTCCTCCTCCTCCTCCTCCTCCTCCTCCTCCTCTCTCCTCCTCCTCACCAGTCAGAAAAACAGCCTTTCTCCACAGCAGGAGCCATTGAAAGTGGAGAGCCCCTACATGGCAGTATGTTGACCAGTGTGACCACTCCACATACACATATTATGTCATCAAGTCCACTGCCCAGACATTATCAACCTCACACCACACCAGACCAATCTCCCCCCAACTACCTTTTCATCTCCACCCTGATCCGTTTGATGCAGTGATGAAAACACCAAAGGCAACACAGTGTCACATTCAGTAGCCAGCCATCCTGACAGCAGATGTTTCCTCCACTCAGATGGAAAATACGTCCCATTTTATGAATCACACATTAGACTACACCCATGCATTTATGATATTTCCTAGTTAACTTATCTGCTTGTGCGCTGTCTCAGGAAAAATACTGCAGTGCTGTGAAAAAAGTTAAAAGCCTGGAGACATATTGTTCATTTGGCTGATTGCCAGATGTATTTTTATGATGCATAGGCCAGCTGGCAGAATACGAAGCTTCTCATAAGCCCCAAAAATGTAATAATATATGTTTTTTTGTGTTTTTTTTACATTTGAACAGCGAATGCCATAGTTTCAAAGTTAACTAACATTGCACCAGTGATATCGCACTCTATAAATGACTGCCATAAAAGAGACTGGTTGCCTAGAGACCTGTGTGTTTAACCTGTGTGACTCACATGGGAAGTTGGACAAAGACAACAGAGAGTAGGGTTTTCCTCAGAGAACCTATCAATTTGCAGGAAGTCCTTTGGATGTATGATGTGTTGCTCTTTCATGTTTTTCTACTTGTTGAGCACAAGCAGATTTGGGAGATTTTCAGTTACTCACAGGCTGGTATACTGTACATCGCCTACTTATTAGAGGGATAGGGCCCAACTGATTCCATGGGGTTCCCTTGTGTATGAAGTAGTGTGAGTAATGAGATCAGTGTGTATTTATGCCATGCCACGAGGGCCTGAAGAGGCCATGAGTGCATCTGGTGATGGCTCCTTTTTTACTGGCACATGTTACGGCCAAGCATTATTACACGCTACGTCTATGACTAAGAGGCCTCTAAGCACTCTCACACACACAAGCAAAAAAAAAAAACACAATGCACCTGTACTCCTGTTTATAATAGAATCCTTTGTAACTTCATAATGAATGTTTTCCCTGGAGAGTTGAGTATTCCACTTACAAGGTGTCTCTACCGATTAGGTTCCAACGATACTTTAATATTTAGAGATAGTTATTTGTTTGTAACAAAGAAACTTAATTTACCTTGACCTCTATCTGCACCTTTACTTTGCAGCCTGTCAGATGGTGTCTACACGCTGAGCCATCAGGGCCTGTCACCTGACCTGACTCCCTGCAGAGAGAGGTGACATAATGACCTGTCTGTGGAGGAGAGAGGAAAAACAATAACAAGGGTCACACTTCCTGACTTCCTGACTTTGCCTAGTCATATGATACAGGATGTGCAGAAGTACCATTACTTCTATGATCTTGACCGATGAGAGTTTCACCAGGCACTGCCATAATGTACGTTTTCTGGAGGTGGTAAAAACAATGATTGTTTTCACTCTGCCACCATCCTCTCTCTTACTTAATGTCTCGTTTATTTAATTCCCCCCAATCTTTTTTTCCGTGCCAATGCTTGTTGCCATGACAACGGTGTCCAAGCAACGCACATTGCACAATAGGAATTCAGGTTCTGCCAGGAACTGCAGCCATTCAATTGCTTCTCATATTATTCACAGTGGGCTGCAGAGCAGAATGATGGAGTAACCAGGCAATCTGAAACTCATTTAGCACCCAATCAGAAAACAATTTGACCAGCATCCATCTACTCTACATGATGTCACTGAATGGTAATTTCACAGACAGATATTAGAGCACTTTACACTTTACATTACATGGACGTTATTCCAAAGTTACTATAAGGGATACATTTATGTAATCAACTCCTTCCAAGTATGTGATAACACATGAATACACACACACATTCAGGAACGTGCTGAGCATGGGCCATCAAGATGGGTTGGGTTCGGCATTAATAATGTATGTAGAATGTTCTGGCACATGAGTTGGCATTCTCTATATATGGCCTCCCATGGAGTGAGAACTCTGTCTGAGTCCTCCAGTCATTGAACATCTTAGGATGAGGGATAGGCTAGGATTGCCAAACATGCAATGCATCAATTTACTTTTTTACAGCAGTCTACATAATAGAGCTCACTTTCTCTGGGGAAGGTTACATAACTTTTAAAGTACTGTACTGTACTCCTTATAACGCTGGTCCCTTGAGCATTCTGGCTCGACAGACACACACACACACACACACAACGTAGATACTTGCTTATTTATGACATCCATTACTTTGTTACATTCATGAATATGGTGTGTACACATCTATTTTTACTAATCAATGTCAGAACACACAGACAGGGACCAGTGGGAGTTGACCCAGTGAAAAGCCATTGGGATGACTATGAGAGTGCAGTCCCAGACAGTGAGCGGTAAACAAGCCAGTGCAGTCTAAAAAAAAACACCCTCTGAAATGGCTGTCATCATTAATTCAGTGAGCCGTTTTTAGCCACTTCTAGACCAGGTCCGCTAACTTCCATACAGTATCTCGCTGTATACTGTATCTCTTCTGTGGTTGTGCAGTGTGGCAATACATTTGAATGAGAAGCGATGAGTATGGTTCTGCGATAGATGTTGTTAGTACAGTAGAAAGTCGAGAGTGAGGTGGCTTCAGGCTGACCAAAATGTATCATGCTTCTATTGGAAGTGTTGTCCTCTACGATGCCAGTGATGGACAGATCTCAGTGATATGGTCGTTACTGAAGTGTTGTCCTCCACGATGCCAGTGATGACCAGATCTCAGTGATATGGTCGTTACTGCTGTGTCATCTTTACTCTCCCCCATCTGGACACATCCTCTGACACTTCATCACATCAGACATGCACGATGACCAGGCCAACAGCCAATCAAGAGCTGGATACAGATATCCAAAAGATGGATGAGGGGATGGGAGGGGGGAAAAGACAAACGTCAGATAGGGATAGGGAGGAAGAGAGAGAGGGAGGAAGAGAGGGTGTAATGAAAGTGTAGGAGGAGAGAAGAGGGAAGGAGTGAGGGAGGAACAGAGAGGGTTTAATTAAAGTGTAGGAGAGAGGAGGGAAGGAGTGAGGGAGGAAGAGAGAAGGTGTAATTAAAGTGTAGGAGAAGAGAGGAGGGAAGGAGTGAGGGAGGAAGAGAGAAGGTGTAATTAAAGTGTAGGAGAGAGGAGGGAAGGAGTGAGGGAGGAAGAGAGAGGGTTTAATTAAAGTGTAGGAGAGAGGAGGGAAGGAGTGAGGGAGGAAGAGAGAAGGTGTAATTAAAGTGTAGGAGAAGAGAGGAGGGAAGGAGTGAGGGAGGAAGAGAGAAGGTGTAATTAAAGTGTAGGAGAAGAGAGGAGGGAAGGAGTGAGGGAGGAAGAGAGAAGGTGTAATTAAAGTGTAGGAGGAGAGAGGAGGGAAGGAGTGAGGGAGGACGAGAATGGTGTCTTTATTCATTGAACTATTCTGAAGAAAGTGACTCATCTCACCCTCTCTCTCCCCTCCTTCCTCTCCCTCCATCCCAGGGGTCTGCTTCACATGTACAATGGCTGTGTGTGGCTGGCTGGGGTCTGTGTGCTGCCTGCTGCGCTGACAAGAGCAGATGGATTACTGTACATGTGTAATGGGGTGGAGCATCAATGCAGCAGAGATACCATTGCTAATATCTGCAAGTGTTACCCACAAATAATGTTTTACTACAGCGGTGACAGTGGTGGTCTGGGCTGTGTGGTCCAGTCTGGAGATGTAATGCTTGTAAGGCCCACATGAGGTATGACATGTGAGGTCTGGATGTTCAAATGGTAGTGCTTCCAGTTCTCTCAGATTGTTGTGAGTTGGTCATGTACAGAATGTAGAGGTTGTGAACACCACTACCTTTATTAACCATACTGAAGATGAAGAATCGTATGGCAGTATGGTTATTTTATTGACCTGTAAATAGTCACTGCTATGTCTGGAAAGGCTGGTGGTACATTTCCAGGACAGGAGCTTGTTCATGTTGAGAGTGAGGGATTTGGGAAACCAAAGAGCTGGTATTCTGTGCCAAATTGAGCAGCAAGTCTGAAGAGTTTTTGTTAGTTGACGTTCCAGTGGTTGGGATTTGGGGCAGTTGGAAAAGGTCAATGTTGATTTTAAATGTTTTAAAGTCTGTCCTTCAAAACTGTGTTACATGGTTGATAAAAAAACAACAACATCCAAGCTTGCACATAAATACCTGTACTGACACATCCTCTTCCACAGCATTGATGCCTGTACTGACACATCCTCTTCCACAGCATTGATGCCTCTACTGACACATCCTCTTCAACACCATTGATGCCTGTACTGACACATCTTCTTCCACAGCATTGATGCCTGTACTGACACATCCTCTTCCACAGCATTGATGCCTGTACTGACACATCCTCTTCCACAGCATTGATGCCTGTACTGACACATCCTCTTCAACACCATTGATGCCTGTACTGACACATCCTCTTCAACACCATTGATGCCTGTACTGACACATCCTCTTCCACAGCATTGATGCCTGTACTGACACATCCTCTTCCACAGCATTGATGCCTGTACTGACACATCCTCTTCCACAGCATTGATGCCTGTACTGACACATCCTCTTCCACAGCATTGATGCCTGTACTGACACATCCTCTTCCACAGCATTGATGCCTATACTGACACATCCTCTTCCACAGCATTGATGCCTATACTGACACATCCTCTTCCACAGCATTGAGAAATCACTACTAAGTTATCTTCCCCCTGTTTCAGCTCCACAAGCTGTTTTTCAAGATCCCAAAGTGAATGGGGAAACGTCCAAAGAGTCAGCCAAGGAGTCAGCCAAGGAGACAGCCAAGGAGACAGCCAAGGAGACAGCCAAGGAGACAGCCAAGGAGGCAGCCAAGGAGGCAGCCAAGGAGGCAGCCAAGGAGGCAGCCAAGGAGGCAGCCAAGGAGGCAGAAAAAGCAGCACTGGCCAATGAAGACTGTCCCCACATAGACCAGATCATGTCACCTGACGACGGACAGATCTTAAGCCCTATTGACCGGTCCGAGCAGCAGCCCTGCTTCCTCCTGGCCATGGGCGGGCGGCCAGGCCACACAGCGGCCAGAGTCAGGAAGGGTACGTAATGTGACACACTTAGTCAGGAAGGGTACGTAATGTGACACACTTAGTCAGGAAGGGTACGTAATGTGACACACCTAGTCAGGAAGGGTACGTAGTGTGACACACCTAGTCAGGAAGGGTTCGTAATGTGACACACTTAGTCAGGAAGGGTATGTAATGTGACATACCTAGTCAGGAAGGGTACGTAATGTGACACACCTAGTCAGGAAGGATACGTAGTGTGACACACCTAGTCAGGAAGGGTACGTAGTGTGACACACCTAGTCAGGAAGGGTACGTAGTGTGACACACAGACTCTACTTCTGGGCAGACATCCCAGGGCTTAAATCTCAGAGCACACCTGCCTCAGGGCACACACTTCAGGGAACACACTTCAGGGAACACACCTCAGGGAAAATACCTCAGGGAAAACACCTCAGGGAACACATTTCAGGGAACACACCTCAGGGCACACACTTCAGGGAACACACCTCAGGGAACACACCTCAGGGAACACACCTCAGGGAACACACCTCAGGGAACACATCTCAGGGCACACACCTCAAGGCACACACCTCAGGGCACACACCTCAGGGAACACACCTCAGGGAACACACCTCAGGGAACACACCTTAGGGAACACACCTCATGGAACACACCTCAGACTCAAGCACAAACACACTTTCATGTGTAATCCGGGAGCAGAAACTAGACACACACAAAGCTGTACTGTAAGTCTGAAACGTGACACAAAAATACACTTTAGAGAGCACACACATCTGCTGTCTCCTATATCACAGTAGGTATTGTCTTACTACCCTTGTCTATACAGACAGCTTTAGGTCCCCCACCCACATACTACGGCTGAGCGACACATCACCCCCAACATTCTTATTTGGCATTTGGACGCTAGCCTTTTTCTCTGTCCAACTCTTCTCTCTCTTTCATTAAAACGTAATCATCTGATTTACTCTTACTTTCATTTATTTACTTCCGCATGAAATAAGTTACTGAAGAAATATATAAACAAATCACTAATCAGTGGTCTTGTTTTTCTGTTTTGGGATTTTCTTGAAATGCTTCTTTACTTTACCCTGCCAACCCTCCTCTCCATCTCTGGCTTTTCTATCCTCGCCATGTGGTTTGTTCACTATCACTGAGACTATCACACTGCCCCCTGGAGGCCAACCTTAACTTTCCCTTTTTCTGTTTTTCTTTGTCGTATGTTTGTTTTTCTTTGTTTTTCCTCCACTCATTGTCTGATCTGTTTGTTCCTCCCTCCATCATCCCCCCATCCTTGACTTGTGTCTAATTGGCCAGTGGCCGGCCCTTACCAGGGGAGGTCACTGGCGGAGCCGGCGTCCCCATGCCCACCGCTCGACCCCCAAGGCCCCCAGGGCTACCCTCTGCTGCAGCTAGCTGGGTGGGTGTGTGGCCAAGAGGACGGCCATGCCACACTCACAACCTGACGCCCCAGCCTCTAACACTAAAGAAAAGCACAATCAAAGAAATGCCTTGTTCACCACCGAGAGATCCTTACTGTCCTTCTGCTCAACAATAACATCAGGCCCTCATCATATCCTCTAGTCTACAGTTACACCAGGCAAAGGCAGGACACCTGCAAGCCAAAGGCTTCTATGATAAATCAACTCTGAAAAAGAAGAAGAAGAAGCTGCTTCCACAATTGTTGCAGTATCAAACTATAATGCCAGTGTCATCCGCAGCTTCTTAAATTAGCTGCTTGTGAGCGTAGGGAGATGAATCACAAGCACATAATACTGTATATTGTTATCATGGGCTAATAGCATTGCTAAGTCCCACCTGCCATCTTCCCCAGCCAAGTTCCCAGACACTAGCTAAGACAGAACCTGCTACAGTCTCCATACAGGACACAGTTGACACATATTTTTTAGCCTTCTAGCGCACGGTGGAGCTTTTCTTTTGTCGAAAGGTCACACATTCCCACTGTCTCCCATAGTGATCTGTTTTGGATGGGCAAGTTCAGTGACTCCCAAGAGCCATAACACAAACACAACAGTAATCCACTGTGTCCACTTCATGAGACTGATCCATTACATGAATCAAGTAGGATGATCACTAACATGAAATACATCAACAACATAACAGTAGCTAAGTAGTACACATGCCCTCACTGTTGTGTTTTATATGTCATGTGTTTATGAATGTGCTTCTGAGTGTGTGTACAGTGTGATTGTGTGTGAGTGTCTATGTATATGTTGCTAATGTAGATAGATAGATAGATAGATAGATAGATAGATAGATAGATAGATAGATAGATAGATAGATAGATTGATTGATTGATTGATTGATTGATAGATAGATAGGTACTTTATTGAAAGTGAACCTGTTTCTCTGTCGCTCTGTGTTGGCATGTGTTGTGCTTGTCTCTTAACTCAACACTGCATGTCCTGTCCAGCTGATGGTTGCATTGGAGAGTAAATGTAACTGGTGGTAAGTGGTGAAGTATGGTGAGGAACAAGAGAGGCCACATGACATTACAGTATATGACAAGCATGGTGAGAAGCAAGAATGGAGTTTTCAACAGCGCCCTACCTCTGATCTAACAATGAATAACAAGATCTAACTTCAGCTAATAATATGTTTATACCATTGCTTCACAAACAGATGGCAGGCTATTGTTGTTGTTAAACAACTGCATAGCTTAGTATTATGTAACAAGATCACTATATAATTGGAGTGCAGTGGATACATGTTGAAGTCTAGCTGAATATGGCTCTGTGCCAGCACTAGTGTTATTGGATACTGTCAGTCTTTCTTCTCCATTATATTTTGTAAACCACAAAATGATCTTGATGTTGAACTAGCTGAATAAGTCTTAGCTAAGTGTTAGTGCCTGGAGCCAGATTGGCTGTTGGGCTCTCAACCCTGCAGAAAATTCATTGATGTGCCTTCTCTTTCCGAGCCGTGCCTCAACCGTTACCCCCCCCCCCCCCCCACACACACCGCTCTCTGCATGCTTCCGGGACCTTAATCAAACAGATGTATGTACTGTACAATTGGCCTACAATGTTGTATCAATAGCATTATAACATTTGAAAAAAGAGTGAAAGGAAATTCTATGAAAGATAGAGGTCCCATACCGATACACTACACTCCAGAAACGGTCTCTTCCCAAACAAAGGTTTGGTGGGTGGGGTGGGGGGGGGCTGGTACTGGAGTGGTGTCAGTGTTTGCAGGGCCCTGCAGCCCACCTAGTGTCCTGTAGCAGACTATCCTATCCATTCTGTAGACATGGATCAGTGACACAGGGCGGCCTCCTAGGGTCCCCTCTAAACCCCTGCCCCTCTACCCGTCGCCCACCCACAGAAACCCAATCCGCAGCTGGCTCCTGTCCCACCATGTTGGATCGGTCTGTCCCATACCTGTCTTCTGGACCTTGCTCTCCGTCTTCAGCTTTTCACTGCCCTCTCTTCTTTTTTCTGTGGTTCTATCTGTGTTGCTTGTTCTCTGTCTCTGTAAACTGGCCCTTCTCGAAACTAATAATGGGAAGAGAGTCTTTAATATCCGAACTATTGAAGTTTGAGATCCATAAGAAAGAGTAGGTCAGCTCAGGTAGATTCCTAAAGATCTGGAAGAACTCATATAGAACCCTACACCTATGAATGGGAGATAAATACTCTTGTATTGCCCATCCAAATGATGAAAAGGACCCAGCTGTAAATATTCACTGTAGGTAAAGTACTCCAACACTTCAATTATTGGAACTTAGTCATGCCAATATTGAAGGCAAACCATCAATACATTCAGTGGTAAAGATATACTGTATGTTTTTGCATATTTATATTCTATCTCATAATAGTTTTTTAAAAATGTAAGAATGTCTCCTCCAAGCACAAGCACACCCAAAACGTAGCTACACACCCACAAATTAGAAGTCTAATTTTCCCATTTTCCGTTGACTTCTTCTCCCGTTCTGCTCTTCTGTCTTTTATTCTGTCGGTCTTCCTATCCAGCCACAGTCCTGTCTTTCTCTGTTGGGGTGGTCCCCCATTGTCTTACCTTTCTCAAATGAATCCACCCTCTTGAGAATGACCAATGACTGGCTTATGCTGAGCAACCCATCCCTCCCCTGTATTCTCTACCACAGATCCCTGTAAAGAGGAGACTGTCTTAGTTAAGTATATGCAGGCAGAAGTTCTCAGAGTGACCTGAGGGGGGCGCACCACAGTCTGACTCTGAATGGGAGAAACCAAGGCTTTGGGAGAAATCCCCCTCTCCAACGTTTCTTGATTCCACGGATGGAGGGCTTGACAGGGCCACATTCACAGTGAGGAAGAGAAACGGTAGATACAGAGGGTTCTAACAGTAAGCTCACACGTCTCACTTTGAAGGACAGGTTTTCTCTCAAACGTGGAAGAAAATCAAGATCCAAGAAGTTCTTTTTGCTTTTCTTCATTGTTGTTTTTGAATGGACTTTTTCTCAAGGAAGAACTGTAGGAGGACAGAAAGACAAATCACACAGGAACATTGGTCTGACATCTTGGCCTGGATGGCCAAAAAGGGTGGAATGAAATAAATAAGTAGAGGCCAATAAGAATAACTGCTAATGGCATTTTTGTCACCCGATACCATCAGTTAAACATGACTCTTTTTATTTAGCATGAGTTGCATGGTGGACTACAAAAAAAATGAAAAAGAAACTATAGCTATTACGACTATCTGTATGAAGAATATATTTTTCTTTTAACGATTTCTCACTTTTGCATACAATTTATGTAGCCAGACTATAAAGGTGTTCAATGACAGTGTGTTTTCTTTTCACCATTCTTCCTATGTGTCTTTGTGGTGCAGAGTACGTTACCTGGCAGCTCTGGTCATATTGACCACTATTTCCAAACTAGAGACTTGTAGAGAGATGGAGAATATACATATTTCAGCAAGCTCTCTATGTTGTGAAAGCTAAAATAACCTTTGACCCTGTTTCTGTTGGCATGCTTGTGATACTGGATCTTAATGAGGAGAATCATTTAGGCTAAATTAGTGATCTATGTTTCTGTCTACTGCTATACGTCTTGATGTATACAATCGATTATTTATGGAGAACTTATCATAGTGAACCATTGTTACTTTCACATACTAAGTATATCATTTGAACAGTGTTATTTTTGAAAGAGAACTAGAAGAAAATCATAAGAAATATGGTTGAGTCAGGTTGTGTCTGACCATCTTTCCCTCACAACCTTTAGCTACTATGGAAGCGGTAAAAATACTGTATATGTATATTTGAAAACATAAAAGCATTGTTTTCAATTAAGAACATGGGGGGAAATCATCTGCATGCACAATGTTATGCAACATGAAATCAATAGGAAAAAGAGAGTTAAAGAATACAACTCTAGCATGAAATAAATGTTGTATGAAACCTGTCAGAGGGGTCTGTATTTCATTGAATGGATTGAATGTAAATGTATGAATTTCTCCCTTTCTCTCCTCTGGTGAACCAAGCTTTTTGGAAACCAAAGGTCTTAAATAGGAGTGAAATCAAGTCTGAACCCAGAATGGCCTGAAAAATGCATGGCAGAATGCACAGCATGGTGATGACTAAACCTTCATCAACATCCAAAGGGGACTTTAAAAGCATGGTTTGAACATACTCGTAAGAAGCATGGTCAAACTAGCTGGTTTACCATGGGATGCCTGCCCAGCGGCACACATTCAATTCCTCCACTGTTATCTCATCTCTGCCCCTCCCTCTGCACTTTGAGCATCATCCACCATTAACTCTCACCCACGCCCTCGCCCAGCGGGCCCTCGCTCAGCGGGCCCTCGCCCAGCGGGCCCTCGCTCAGCGGGCCCTCGCCCAGCGGGCCCTCGCTCAGCGCGCTCTCGCTCAGCGGGCCCTCGCTCAGCGGGCCCTCGCTCAGCAGGTCCTGGGTAATAACACTTCTGTTTCTCTACTCTCTAGCATCCCGCCCAGGCCGGGCCAGGCGATCACAGAACACAGACCAGTCAGTCTGTGTAATGAACCATGGTGTCCCAACCACACTGTGTGTGGGCCACAACGTCCCATCCCCCGACTGATAATGCTCTTAGTCTGTTTGTTGTACATAGATGATCAGGTGGTGCTGGCGTGGACAGCTGGCCATGCTGCCAGCCCCTGCCCAGCCTTAAATGTCACCCAGAAGAGTCGTTGTTGTCACACCTTTCTCGTTGGCTTCTGTACATATGACTGGTTGATTTCATGTGTGTGTATGCGTGTGTGTGTTTTTGTTTGTTTTCTATAAGTGTTGTATATCTGCTTCTCCTCCTTGTGTCTGACTTCATGCAACTATGTTGGAGAAAGTCTAATCAAGAGTGTCATTTTGACCCCAGTAACACAGTCTTTTTACCCCTGAGTTCAAACTTGCCAAATATTTGTTTTCTGCCTGTTTTTGTCATACCACATCTGTTGCCTTTTTTATATATTTTTACCCTCAACTTTCCTTTGAGAAATGTTGAATGCCTTCACTTTACTCATTAAGGATGGAATGTAAGAAAAATAAATTCAGCAAAGTGATCATAATTGCAACAATGACATTTTTGCAGTTGGTCTTAATCAGTTTGTTTTTTATGTTCTGTAAATGTCACTTGCCCTACATTCAACTGTAGTTGTGCTTTAAATTAGTTTGATATCCCCAGTTATACAAACTATTGTATTTGAGGTATTTCTTACAGATATTACTTTGTTTACTTCATACTGCAAGTTGGAAAACTGACATCCAGACAATGTGCTGTGGATTTCATATACATATTGTACTCAGAACAAGGTTTTGATATGCATGTTCTTAATGTGTGTGACCATGAGACTAACAGAGACCAAGCAGTAACATACGTCATTAAATAACTGGTTTTATTACCCATGTTGTAACTACCTAGTAAATGACAACTGGTTGGTTGGTTTCTGAACTCTCTTTCAACACTATTGTATGTGTTACACTTACATGAAACAATGTTTCCACAATGTTTCCACAATGTTTGGCTTTGCTTTTCTAGTTAGGTATAGAATATGGAAAAATGTCTCCTTTTGTCACCTGGCTTAATGTGTCAAAGAGACAGGTTATTACCAATATGTTGCATGAGCAAGCTGTGATACTAGATACCATTATTGGCATTGAGACGTGTGTAAGAGAGGGAGGCTGAGGAACACTTTTCCACTGTTTCCATTAACTCAGTCTGAATGACCTCAATATAAAGGAAAAATCCACTTTGCTGCAAAGTCGTCACATGTTCCTTTTACCAACTCCCAGGGGGATTATTCACCACATTATTTCCTACGTGGAATTTCAAAACACACAAAAGATACATTAACCACATAGTTACTGAAGGTCGATAGACTAACGATGGAATACATGCATAGTCTATGTATACTAGTAACCTCTTAATTTGGCTCACAAATTCTATTAGCATAAGATTGCTGCCACAGACAATATATACACTGCCTGTATAATAAATCATTCAACCAGCGCTCCAAACTAGACATCAGGGTAAACTATTGGGTAGATAAGGTCTCTTGCACTGAACAACAGACCAGTGTGTTTCATTATGTATAACTTGAATTGAGAATATTTGCTATTTAAATGTTGCTATTTAATCAGTAAGGGGTTGGGGTGCATATCTGCATAACGTAAAGCCTTTGTATTTCTAAAGTCGGTTTTTTTAGACCAGACTACTTAGCTCAACTAACAAGGTAAAGAGGAACCAGCCAAGTAAAGGCTTTAAATTCCTCTTATAGTGAACTAGTCAACGTAGACATTAAGCTGTCTTTACACACTGCAACACTGCCACACCAATGCACACTTTTGATCCACAAAACACAAACCTATCCAAAGGGTGGAGTGAAGCATGGAACAGTGTAGGCCACAATTATGCAACAGGGAGACTTCTCCCTCTTCAATGATGCCATATTTTATGAATCAGAGTGTTTACTAAATGTTTGCTATGGGAATTGCATATTTGTTCCACAGTTGTTTTTCTTTGCAGCAATCCACATTACAGTATATATACCACATACTCCAGCATCTTGCAAAATATATGTAAAATTAGGTAGAAAGGTGTTCAGCAGTGAATGCAACCAACCTTAGTGCTGAGGTTGGTTATTGTTTGAAGTTAGTGATTGTATAAGAAGAGGTTTTAAGATGATAAAATGACTGCCTGTGTGAACTGACGATGTGCACTGTTCACACAACTCAGTCTATGTTGGAAGAATGCCAGATGATTGTTTTGATTTGTCATGCCCCCTCTGTCGACCTGCACAGGTGCAAATCGTTGTGTTCCATTTGAAGATGTGTATTCTAGCTGGGATTTTCTGGATGATACTTACAAAAAAAGAACTGCATAAAAAAGATCAAAATAAATGAAATAAATTCTGTTTTGTTTGAGTGAATCATTTATATATTTTTTTCTCTCTCACATACACACTTCTATCTGAACAGCGCGTGTTTTGAATGTTTACTACATTCATATACTCTACATTCGGCTTGCTGCTCTGGCCCTGTTCCCATGGAAACCATCTGCACAGGAGGACACATCAGAACACAAAGATTACATTCATACTGGCACACATGTAATCAGATGATTGTGTCGGACCACCTTGAGAGAGGAGAGTCAGTCAGAGTAATCTGATAAACATATACACATTTAGCTTAAGCAGTATCCAGACGAATACGATATGACCTCAGAGGTGCTGCACCTGAAAACAAACAGAGAAACACTCCCACACAGTCAAACAAACACACCTACAACGGTTGAATCACTGTTAAAGTTACAAGAAGCCCACAGTAGTAGTAAATGTGAATGCTGTGAGACAAGCAAAGCATATGCCCTGTATTAAACCATTGAACTTGGCAAGATAGTTTGTGTTGTTTAGCTATCACTACCATCAGCCTATCCAGGTGATTTAGTGGTTCAGTGTATATGGCCAGGGCCAGGGGACTACTGGGGCCTTGCCAAACTACCAGGGCCCTGATATACAGCTACTGCAGCATAACAAGGCCTGTGAATCACTGGAGTAGAATCTATCTGTGTGGCAATTACACTGTTTGTAAATTAGCTAGTTAATCTCATTTGCGTGGCTGGTTCCGTAATAGACATTATGTTGAGTGTGCTCTACTGTGTTCACACAAGTCATCTGGAATGGTATGAAAGTTCTGTTTATATATTTTTCATTACACTGAGAACATCCACCTGAGGATCCAAGGTTGTCTGGCTGTGGGTTTGCTTGGTTGTTTGGTTATTTATTTATTTGTTTGTTTAAGCATATGCTCTGTATTGTTGCCAAATGTATCCCTACATTAAATCATCATTGGACATGCAGGTGCAGTTATTGTATACATGTTCCAGGTGTTTGGCCCTAATTGCAATTGAGTCCAGTGAATGGCTGAATGCATTTCTCCTGGAGTGCAGCACTGACTGTGCAGTCCAGTTCCTCTCTGTTCTGGTGAGCTTTGATCATGGACAGGCAGGCCGGGTCTCCATCACTGGCAGAAATAGGCGCCATGGCAACCTAGTTACCTAACAGGGCTTGTTACCGTGGCAACAAACGCATGATCATTTCTCAAGGGCAGCACATTTTCCCACCACTTTATGCTACATGATTTCCGTTCTCTCTCTCTCTCTCTCTCGCTCTCTCTCACTTGCTCTTTCGCTCTCTCTCTCTCTCTCTGTAGATGTTGCATAGAGATCACAATGTCCCCCAATCTCTCTCAGTGTGTTTTCACAGTGGCTATCGAATTCCTCTGATATAATTGTCTTTACTTTACCCGTCTGTGGCTTAGTGCTGTCATTATCTTGTTTGTGTCATGTCATTATTGTGCTACTGTACACACAGAGGTTTTTTTCTTTTTTGTTATACCGGGATAGGTGTGACACTGTCACACAGAAATGTACACACACAACACAGATTATTACACATGCCCCGTTATAACAGGACACCTGCTGTCCACAGACGCCTCACAAGTCCTCAACTGGCAGCTTCATTAAATAGTACCCGCAGAACACCAGTCTCAACGTCAACAGTGAAGAGGCGACTCCGGGATGCTGGCCTTCTAGGCAGAGTTGCAAAGAAAAAGCCATGTCTTCCTCTGTCCAGTATCTGTGTTATTTTTCCCATCTTAATCTTTTACTTTTATTGGCCAGTCTGAGATATGTATTTTTCTTTGCAACTCTACCTTGAAGGCCAGCATTCCATAAAAAATCAGCCGTTTACAACATTAACAATGTCTACGCTGTATTTCTGATCAATTTTATGTTATTTTAATGTACAAAAAATGAGCTTTTCTTTCAAAAACAAGGACATTTCTAAGTGACCCCAAACTTTTGAACGGTAGTGTACATACTGTACATACATACAATAAAAACACAGCTATCTGGTGGGATTATTCTAAACTGCTACCATAACTCTAAAAGCACTTTCTCCACTTACATGGCAACTTAAACAAGTTTGTCCCATGTTTTGTAGATACTCTATGAGTGAGTGCATTCTCTGGGCTGGGAGGGACGGAAAGCAGGGAGAGGGAGTTGAGACTCTTGTCTCATCTAGAAGAGACTCTCTCATCCCATTGGCCTATTTCTGCACTATAAATAACAGACTCTCAGATCTGTGTTCCCCATTGGCTGCTATATCACCACACTGACGGTTCCCCATTGGCTGCTGTATCATCACACTGACTGTTCCCCATTGGCTGCTGTATCATCACACTGACTGTTCCCCATTGGCTGCTGTATCCCCACACTGACTGTTCCCCATCGGCTGCTGTATCACCACACTGACTGTTCCCCATTGTCTGCTGTATCATAACACTGACTGTTCCTCTGAGAGGATCATGGGGATGTGAGCCATAGAGATAGAAGACTCATCATGGATATAACCTGTTTTGGCATGAACATTGCCATTGAGGGCTTCCACCTTGCTTCCGCCATTTTAAAGTAGTCAAAGTAGTCGACTGGGTGGGAATTCCTATGGGTTGTAGCCTCAATGCTGTCACAGACACTACAATGCCACGGATATAAAGATGAGTCCTCTATCTATCTCTATGATGTAAACACACAGATGGCTGTTAGAGGGCGCTAGAGAAGAGGAGAACAGAGGGAAATAGAAGAAAGTTGAAAAGGAGATGGGCAGAAAGTGTTGTAGACCACGAAGAAGACCATACTTGAAGCCCATGGTAAGTTAAGTGTTTGAACCAGACTTGTTGATATTGGGCTAGAATAAAAACCTGCACACACTTCAGACCTCCAGGACCAGAGTTGTCCATCCCTGTTGTAAAGCAATGGAAAACTCACAATTGAGTGTATGTGTAGTGGCAGAGTTAGCATTAAACCATGATAGTTTGATGCTTTGAGCTTTGTGGTTCCAGAGCCCAATGCTGTCAGCAGTCACTTCATCTTCCTCCCCTGTCACACCATGCAGGAGGATGGAACGGGAATCTGAAATTTTAATGCTAGGCAATTAAACCTTCATAACCGCTTAGGCCGACCGGCCGGCATGCAGGGCAGGTGATGGAGATAGAGGAGGTTAGAGCAACCAAGGTTCCTAGAGAGCTAGAAGGGGGAAATGAACAAACCATGATCCTGGAGCTATATGAACAAACCATGTACAGGGTAAAAATAGACCAAGAAGCTCAGACCAAGAGCCTGCAGAATCTGGCCTGCTGCCAGGGCATGTTGGAACATGTCTGCTTTGATTTCTGTGGTCCTACTTTGGTCTTACTCAGGAGTTATGACTAGTTCATAGTGAGTGGCAAGAAAACTGTGTTTATTTAACATTGTCTTTTGCACCCAGTCAGTCCCCAGTCAGTCCTCAGTCAGTCCCCAGTCAGTCCTCAGTCAGTCCCCAGTCAGTCCCCAGTCAGTCCTCAGTCAGTCACCAGTCAGTCCTCAGTCAGTCACCAGTCAGTCCCCAGTCAGTCCCCAGTCAGTCCTCAGTCAGTCCCCAGTCAGTCCTCAGTCAGTCACCAGTCAGTCCCCAGTCAGTCCTCAGTCAGTCCCCAGTCAGTCCTCAGTCAGTCACCAGTCAGTCTCCAGTCAGTCCTCAGTCAGTCCCCAGTCAGTCCTCAGTCAGTCACCAGTCAGTCCCCAGTCAGTCCCCAGTCAGTCCTCAGTCAGTCTCCAGTCAGTCCTCAGTCAGTCACCAGTCAGTCCCCAGTCAGTCCTCAGTCAGTCCCCAGTCAGTCCTCAGTCAGTCCCCAGTCAGTCCTCAGTCAGCGGAATCTTAGATGTTTACACAGTTGAAACAACATGTCATTGGGGATTCATATCATGCTCACTCATGAGAGGATAACCTTGACAAGGGCAAATATGGTCAATAAACACATATTCATATAAAATGTATTGATCAGCGCCCTTCCTTGACTGTGGAGGCCATGGAGGTTACAGAGTGTTGGTGTCGTGTGTTCAGGGCAGAGAGGGAGGGTGAAGACAAGGGCAGATCAGTAATGAATATACAGCAGAGGACTGGGACCCTGAGCATCTGCTGTTCATGGCCAGAAATACATAATCTCAGTGTGTATGTGTGTGTGTGTGTGTGTACTTATCACTCCATATAAAACCATGAACCCATGAGATGAATGATGATTATATGGTCTTGAGGTCACACAAAGACAGATCAGATTGATATGTCAAATCAGTTCCAGCTTTTTATTTGAGATATATAGAATCCCTGCTAGAATCCCTCTTACTGGGGTCTGACACATAAAGAAAAATATATTACAGACAAAAGACTTTACAAATTACATACATTTAAAAACATTAACATGTAGTGTGTGTGCATCTATCAGTTACACATAGATGTCAGTACATATACACAACAAGTAGGTCACATGGGGAGAGGCGTTGTGCCGTGAGGTGTTTCTTTATTTGTTTTTTGAAACCAGCTTTGCTGTTCACTTGCGGTATATAAGATGGAAGGGAGTTCCATGCACTCATGGCTCTGTATAATACTGTACATTTCCTTGAATTTGTTCTGGACATGGGGACTGTGAAAAGACCCCTGAAGGCATATCTGGTGTGGTAAGTGTGTTTGTCATTGCCGTGTGTAAGTTGACTATGCAAACCATTTCGAATTTCCAACACATGAATGTTTCTTATAAAAACAAGAAGCGATGCAGTCAGTCTTTCCTCAACTCTTAGCCAAGAGAGACTGGCATGCATAGTATTTATACTAGCCCCCTGGGCCAGCTGCAGCTAAACTAGGTCTTTCTTTGCTGGACTTGACCATATGACTGGACATTAATCAAGGTAAGATTCAACTAGAGCCTAAAGGACCAGCTCAAGAGGTGCAGCCTTCAAGTTGTCACATTATGAGCAGTATGAAGGGACTCATGTACAGCTATATAAAGCCCTGCATAATCATGTGAAACCAATCCACACAGAAAAAGAGAGAACTGAGTGTCACACAAACACTATGGCAAATGTTTATTACACACACACACACAAGAACATAACGTTTAACTGTCCTCCTGGTCTCCCTCTACCTCAGTGGCTCACAACGTGATGCCATCCCCATCTCATACATCAGCCAAGGGCATGGGGGAAAATAATGTGATTCCTTTTTAGGCTTTTATGTGCTCTGTGTTTTCCATGTAACATACGTATGAGCACACATGCAGCTCCTAAGTGCCCCTGTCATATTAATCACAGTTATTGACTTGCAAGTGGCATGCGGCCAGTATAACCTCTATTTATCTCATCTATCTCCAAAAGCCTGTTAAAATCAGACACATATCATGAATACAAAGTGGGGAGGATTGTACACACACACATGCACAAATGCACACATACAGGCATAGGCAGGGCGGTGGACACTGACATGTACAGTATCAGCTCATATGAATACACCCCCTTCACACACATTGTCCATTTTAAAACCACCTATATGCAATAATCTGGGTTTAGGGCGGCCCGATACTTCTCTTTAATTATATTCTCATTCTCTCTCATCGGCACTGCCTATTCAACATGACCAAATTAACATGTCTTCAGTGTTTACAATAGTATACGCTACAAGTATGGGGGAAAACCATAATCACAGCAGTGTTATAGAAGACAGCACAGGCCAAGACTCTACCCCACCTGATCCTTCATCAAACCACCTCATGGCTTCCTGTCCATCCTGCATTCTCACTCTGATCAATATCCCAATGTGTAGGGTGTGTCTTGAGAACAAATACTCCATATGCAATTAATGCATATAGTGCCTGTTCTGTGTGATGCCAATTGTAGGCTCATCATAACTTTGAAAACGACTCATTGCAAAAATGGTAATGGGCCTTAACCAAGGTTGACCCCTCCTGCCAGGTGTGACTCCCTATTTTACCATAAAGTTATAGAATTCCTCCCCCTACTGGCCATCGATTTATATTGCAGCCAGTGAAGAATAGAGCGTCTTCTATAAAACAATCTCAATCTAACTGTGTTGCTTGAGAAATGTTTTTAGCTTACTTTAAACGTATTTACGTATTTACAGTTATATAAACGCAACATCAAATTAATATCTAACAAGTAATATCCAACAGTTTTACAACATACCCAAATACACTTAAATCAAGTAAGGAATGAGTTAGGAATATATATATATGTATGGACGAGCGATATCAGAGTGGCATTGACTAAGATACAGTGGCATAGTATAGAATACAGTATATACATATGAGATGGGTGATGTAATGTATAAACATAATTAAAGTGATTAAGATACTGTATAATAGTAGAGTACAGTTTGTACATATGAGATGAGTAATGCAGGATAAGGAAACAATGTTAATGTGGCTAGTGATCCATTTCTTAAAGTAGCAAGAGATTTGTAATCTATGTCTATAGGCAGCAGCCTCTGATGAGCTATTTATGGCTGTTGAACAGTCTGATGGCCTTGAGATAGAAGCTGTTTTTCAGTCTCTCGGTCCCAGCTTTGATGCACCTGTACTGACCTCGCCTTCTGGATGGTAGCGGGGTGAACAGACAGAGGCTCGGGTGGTTGATGTCCTTGATGACCTTTCCTGAAGTCCACGATCATCTCCTTAGTTTTGTTGACGTTGAGTGAGAGGTTGTTTTCCTGGCACCACACTCCCAGAACCCTCGCCTCCTCCCTGTAGGCTGTCTCATCATTGTTGGTAATCAAGCCTACCACAGGGGTGCTGCTCCACTGATTGAAGGCATTTTTGGCCACGCAGTCATGGGTGAACAGGGAGTACAGGAGGGGGCTGAGCATGCACCCTTGTGTTGAGGATCTGCAAAGTGCAGGTGTTATTTCCTACCTTCACCACCTGGGGGCGACCCGTCAGGAAGTCCAGGACCCAGTTGCACAGGGCAGGGTTCAGACCCAGGGCCTCGAGCTTAATGATGAGCTTGGAGGGTACTATGGTGTTGAATGCTGAGCTATAGTCAATGAACAGTATTCTTACAAAGGTATTCCTCTTGTCCAGATGGGATAGGGTAGTGTGCAGTATGGTGGCGATTGCATCGTCTGTGGATAAATTGGGTCGGTAAGCAAATTGAAGTGGGTCCAGGGTGGCAGGTAAGGTGGAGTTGATATGACCCTTGACTAGTCTCTCAAAGCACTTCATGATGACAGAAGTGAGTGCTACGGGGCGATAGTAATTTAGTTCAGTTACCTTTGCTTTCTTAGTTACAGGGACAATAGTGGCCATCTTGAAGCATGTGGGAACAACAGACTGTGATAGGGAGAGATTGAATATACATGTGAACACCTCAGCCAGCTGGTCTGCGCATGCTCTGAGGACATGGATAGGGATGCCATCTGGGACGGCAGCCTTGCGAGGGGTAGCGGGCCGCGTTGGTGGAACTGTATTATCCTCTAAGCGATATATACAGAAGTTGTTCAGCTTGTTGACTGCCATGCAGATGGAATAACTACACTGTTTGTATTCTGCCATATTCCCAGACTTCTTGCCCTGGTTAAATGAGGTGGTTTGCGCTTTCAGTTTTGCCTGAATGCTCCCATCTATCCACGGTTTTTGTGGAGCGATGGTTAACGATGCTTCGAGGGTGACTGTTCACGATGTGTGCAGAGGGTCCCTGGTTCGAGCCCAGGTAGGGGTGAGGAGATGGACGGAAGCAAACTGTTACATTTGCATAGAGTTGATCAGGCTGTGGAATGTTGTCCCACTCCTCTTCAATGGCTGTGCGAAGTTGCTGGATATTGGCGGGAACTAGAACACGCTGTTGTACACGTCGATCCAGAGCATGCTGTCTTCCATCTGCCGGTACAGTTGAAACATTGATTCGTCCGTGAAGAATACACTTCTCCAACGTGCCAGTGGCCATCGAAGGTGAGCATTTACCCACTGAAGTCAGTTATTACGCCTGCAATCAGGTCAAGACCCCGGTGCGGATGACGAGTGTGCAGATGAACTTCCCTGGAATGGTTTCTGACAGTTTATGCAGAAATTCTTCGGTTGTGCTAACCCAAAGTTTAATCAGCTGTCCGGGTGGCTAGTCTCAGACCATCCCCCAGGTGAAGAAGCCGGATGTGGAGGTCCTGGGCTGGCGTCCAGTTGGACAATTCTCTAAAACAACGTTGCCTGCGGCTTACATGCTGAACACACTGCTCACGCACGTACGTTGATTTTGTCCAACCACAAAAGACACGATCAGGATACGCAGGTTGAAATATCAAAATAAACTCTATATTCATTTGGGGACGAAATGTCGAAAAGCATTACACATTTAGCTAGCTTGCTGTTTTTAGTAATCTCTCCTCCTTCAGGCTTCTTCTTTTTTGGACTTTATAATTGAATAACATGTATGTATACAATTATTTTTGCAACGCTCACACACGCGACACTGGCGGTGTGATCAGCATGTTACGTAGATACATTAACATTTAGCTCTGGTGGACATTCCTGCAGTCAGCATGCCAATTGCACACTCCCTCAAAACGTGAGACTGTGGCATTGTGTTGTGGGACACAACGGCACAGTTTAGTGGCCTTTTATTGTCCCCAGCACATGGTGCACCTGTTTAATGACCATGCTGAGAAATGCTCACTAACAGGGATGTAAACAGATGTGCACAAAATTTGAGAGAAATAAGCATCTGTGTGTGTGGAACATTTCTGGGATATTTTATTTCAGGTCATTAAAACACTTTATATGTTGCTTTTGTAGTTCTGTTCAGTATATATCATCTTGGATGTGGCTAGCTTTTTATGTGTTCGCTAAGGACATTTGAATTATAATGATTAGTAATTATTAGCAATAATTCTAATTTTAGCACATGGCATAACACAGTGTGTGAACATGGAGTACATTTAAAGAGAAGAAAAACAGAACAAAGCAAGCTAATAGCTAATGGCCCAGACACACACTTCCCAATGCAATGATTGGTTTACCAGGGATCTGTTGACACAAATTAAAGATGTTTCAATAAAAGTACATTCATGTCATCATCCAAACACTGATACCTGCTCATAAATTCCTTCCTTTAACATCTTATGAGAAATAGACCACAGGAGGTCAACAGCAGCAGCAGAAGGCGGATAAGGTATATACACACACAATCAATCATATAATACTACCAAATCTCTATGCTTTGTGCGATGTGGTAATACGTGTACATTGACTGTCACTCACTATACACACAAGCATGTAACTTTACATCCACACTAGCTCATTCACACATTAATTGAAACTAGTTATGCCAATAGAGTACAACACAATATCTATAAGACTGCTGTTGCATTAACATAGAGCTTTCAATAGAAAATAAATACAGTATATCAAAAACAAGAGAGTATTAGTAATTATAAGCATGAGCCAAGGAAAGGTCAGTTTCGGTCACATTCTAACCATCCTTAGTCAATATCATTATTCACATGACAAACCCAAAAATGTATTCAATTTCAAAGTAAACTACTGGTTAACAATTTAATTAAGTGAATATAACATTAGAATTTTAAGAGTTATCATTTATTTTGTTGGTAAAAGTCTGGTTGGGGATATCAGTGAGTAGGATTACAGCAGTGAGCTGCATGGTAAGGATCAGGTGGTAGCCAACAACAGACAGCAGTACAGGGCTGTGTCAGGTATATGGTTGCAAAATTCCATTAACTTTCTCAAAATTCCCATGTTTGCAAAAAATCCTGGTTGGAGATGATCAGATTTCTTGCTTATTCCCTCCTGATTCTGTGAATCCTCCAACCGGCATTTCTGGACTACCTGGAAATATTGGGAAAGTTACCAGAATTGTTCAACCCTTGTCAAGTATGAGGGCCAGACAGGCAGGTCAGATAGCGTAGTGTTTGTTAAGGCGCTGTAGGGCGTCGCCCACGATGTCCAGTTCATGTCTCAGATCCTCCACCATGCTGTTGATACTGGATGTGTCTTTCAGCACGTCTACACTGTGGGTGTAGGGGTTGTACCTCACTGTAAACGGACGCTTGATGGTCTTGGCAAACTCCCTGTGTGCATAAGAACAGATGATGAAAACATAACACAACCCAGGTTTGGAAAGGTGAAAGAATAGTTAGCCCACCAACAGTTAATTTGCCTACAGAACAGCCAAGAATGCAATGTCACAAACCACCTACCTCATCTTGACTTTGGCCTCTTCAAAGCTCTCTGACACAAAGTAGACATCTTGGAATGTAGTGATAATGCACTCCTGCTTGCAGGTGACCTTGGGGTCAAAGGGCATGATCTTTGCATTGCCGGAGAGTGCATGCTGTATGATGGGAAAAAAAAGTATCTTAGGATTGTTCCTTTGCATCCGATGGTGTTTTTACCCTTGAAATGGTGTTTGAATATGAATATGAAATGCCTTTACCTTCAGCTCACTGATAGAGGAGAGAAGTCCTGCGCCGTAGGCTCTCATCTTTCCCTCCTGTTTGCACAGTCCAAACTCTACTGTGAAAAAGTAACACTGCAAAACAAAATAAAAAAAGCCAACGTTTAAATATATCAGTTAGACAATTAAAAATGTTAAATTCAAGCACAGTGTTTGGATTTTGGTGTCATGGAAACAGCACTTACAGTGGCCAGCGTCTGGACAGATTCTTCTGAGGCTCCCAGAGAAGCCAGACCTATCTCCTGGGAGAACTGGGCAAAACTAGGCTCCGCCAGCAGGGGGACGTGACCCAACAGCTCATGACATGTGTCTCTGTAACACACACATAAACACACACATACATATGTTGATTGTTAAGCTTGTGGCCGGACATGTGCAACTTTGTGACAGTGTAACCAAGTGTTCTTCCATTAGATTTTTGAAACAATGAATGACTATGTATGTAGAAGCACCTTTGATTACCTATCTCATACTGTACTGTAGCTGTGGAAAATGTCCTTTTCAGTTGCAATCAGCCGCTAGAGTTAAGTTTGCTTAGGGATGTAATAGGCCAGGCTTGTTCAATCAAAAACAGTCTCTGAATGGAGAGATACTCTATGTTCTTGTATGATGATTTTCGGAACGGTGACGTACTGCTATGTTTATGTCACTATGAACATCACACTGATTTACTCAATGTCATATGCATTTGTGTTCAACAATGAAAGTAAATTAACATTTGCCAAGACCAACTTCTCCTTATTAATGTAACATGTGTTAAGGGTACTTACGGCTCAGGTGTGTAGAGCGGGTCAGAGCTGTGGCGAACATACTGAGTGCAGTGGAAAACCCGGAAAGCCAGACCTGCCAGAAAGTCTCGTGGGGAGAGGTAACCTGCCACGGGCCGAATGATAAAGCCTGTGCGCTCTAACGACACACACACACACACACACACACGTTTTTACTCATGCAAAAGGCCCCGACACATTCAGTAACATCTAATTTGATACTCCTATATCCACACTTTTTATTTTGCAATAGCATTCATTGTGCTGATAAAGCGGAGCATCAGACTGAATGAGACTGTGTGGTGCCATGTACAGTGGCAGACTGCCTGTCTCACCTCTGAGGAAGTGTGACACGTCTTCCAGCTGGGGGATGTTGTCCTCCCTGCAGTCACAGTACTTGGAGAGCAGTGGCAGGTTCTTCAGGTACTCCCGGCAAGCATGTGTTGGATACAGCTTATTGAGCTCCCGAAAGACCACACCCCAGGTCTTCACCTCCTCATCTGTGAACTCGATGCGCGGAATTGGCTCCCCACTAAGAGAGAGAGAGAGAGAGATAAAAGAAAGTGGAGCTACAGTAGAAATGTAACTACCTACGTGCATTAGGACATTGAAGTATTCAAATCAAATGAAATCACATTTTACTGGTCACATTGTTTAGCAGATGTTATTGCGGGTGGAGCAAAATGCTAGTTGAGTTTTTCATTTAAAAATTGTTTAAATACACATAGCGTCATAGCTTTCCAAATCAGATTTCACATAGCATGATAATATGACCTACTGTTTGTAGCTCATGGCAAGATCAGCAAAGTGTTTCCTCCTTTTGCGGTAGACGTTGTCCTTGAAGCCCTGCAGACAGGAAAGATAAGTCACTGAGGTGTGACAGCAACTGGTGCACTGACTTACTGAGAGGCTATTCCGTAAGTGTGCCACTTATCACAATAGACGTGTCAGTCTAATCCTCCATCTGCCACTCTGCTACAGTCAGTGTTGTTCTAACTGGCTTTGATAGTTGTACCATTGTCACAGGTGTGCCTCTTATTTAAAAATAATTATAGGATATCTATGGTCAGACAGGCTTGCGACTAGAATGTAACGTCATTGACCAGAGCATATTAAAATGTATGCCTACTGGGTGATCAGCATCCAGGTCTAAGCCATACATCAAGACACGGTTAGCACACATGTCCAGGTCAGAGATTTCCTTTGGGAACCAGGGAATATCTTCAGTGTCTGAAACAAATAAAACATGGGATGATCTGGGATGGCTGCTACACTAGATTGTAGTAATGGCAAGGGCTATCCGGGATCCTTGGGACATCCCTACCCCACTGAAGTTTACATTTAAAATGGTTAAGGTAAGGGTTAGGGTTATGGATTGGTAAGGAATATGGTTGTGGTTCGGGTAGGGGTTAAGGTTAGTGTTTAGGGTAGGGATGTCCCAAGCTTTCCGGATAGCAGTGATCCTTTAGTAACCTTGTACAACAATCCGGAAGTCTCTCTTTCACTACATGTAGCAGTAATCAGTCTGGTAATAGGTAATAGGCCTATGAGGCTAGACGTTAGGTACTCTGAAATCATTTTAAAAGTAGCAGCTAGGTCTACCTTCTTCAGGCAGGCTGGAATTGTCAGGTTGGTCGTGGTCCATATCAACTACGTTGGCGGCATGCTTTCGTAGCAGCTCAGTGAGCTCCTTGAGTTGCTCGTGGCCGCTGTCACAGTCAACAAAGATCTCAAACTCTGAGCCGCGCCGCCTCGATTTTCGGGACTCGATGTGAACAAGGTTGACGTGGTTCTCCTGGTGATGATAATAATTATATTGATGTACATGATAATGTCTCTACCAGTGTTGGGGGAGCTACTCTGAAAAAAATAGTTGACCAAGCTACCAATTACTTCACACTGAAATAAGTTATTCTACACACTAAAGATACCCTTAAGAAAAATATAGTTTACTTAACTAAAGTTACTTAGTAAAATGTGTTAATTACGTCCAAACTACTTCGTGATAAATTATCATATCTAAATCTGAAATGTCATAGACTACAAGTTGCATGAACAGATTACTACTTCCCAACACTGGTGTCAACCATCACACGTTTGGTATACGATAGCCTACTTTAAAATATTAAACTTTACTTGAAAAAGTTTTAGCGCCTTAACGAGCCCTCCAACTTCATTCTTGAGGGAGAAGGCGATGGCTGCGCGACCCTTTTCTAAAGAGCGACCATTCTCCCAAGATGAACTCTTGTTGTCCTTGCTCTCGTCGATCTTGCTGAAGGAACATTTTTTCATCTGTTGGGAAAAGAGAGAGAAAATATTTATGAAAAACAAACCTCGGAGCTGGCTAGGCCTATTTGTGCGAAGTACGGAACTGGCAGTGTTTTGGGTTATGCTACACCATTTATCAAGGCTAAACAGGAAGTTAATTGTTTTTGGAAAAGCACATCACCTCCGACGACAATTTGTTTGAAAGGGCAAGGGGCGTTTTAGATGGACTGATAGGCCTACGGATTTGTTCAATATCCTGTGCGTAAGAGCCGTATTTGAACAAGAGTTTGCTAGCCTCACAAAGACAGGGCAACGATGTATTTACACAACCAAAGCTCACCAAAGTGTACATTAAGAGTAAACAATCACAGTATTAACTGCAGCTGAATGCAAACTGAACACTCCATCTAATCAGGGTACTTTGATATTTCAGCACTGGACAGCGACAACACTTGGCTGCGTGCAGACGCAACTTTAAAACTGTGACGGCAAATAAAGTATGGGGACAAAATAATATCATAATTTAGACTGATATTGTTAGGTCTAAATAATTACCACACAATTAATTAGTCTATAGATTGGAAGCGTTAAACTGTCCAAAAATATTCCGGTAGGCAAAATGTATTTTGGCCATGAGTTGTGTCTGTCTCATTGTAAAGAGATCTGCAGCATTATAGATGGCCAACTTTAGCGCAGCAATAAATCCATCAAGGGAACATACCCAGGATGTATTCTCTTATCATCTAAAGGTGTTCAAATTATTGATTTTGTCGGTTTGATTTTTAAAAAATATTTATTTAACTAGGCAAGTCAGTTAAGAACAAATTCCTATTTACAATGACGTGGCTGACCCTACCTACAGCGTCAGCCATAGTAGTACGGCGCCCCTGGAGCAAATTAGGTGCCTTGCTCAAGAGCACATCGACAGGTTCACCTTCTCGGCTCGGGTATTAGAACCAGCGACCTTTCGGTTACTGGCCCAACGCTCTAACCGCTAGGCTACCTGCCGATTTCAGTTGATGCCATATGTCTTTTGGGGCCAGTCTATACCGATCATCATAACATTTGAAGCATTATTGAAATAGGCTAATAAGGCTAAATGTACATTTACTGACAGGAAATACAATTAAAGTCCGCATGTTGTTCACAAACTCGCAAATGCTTATCAATTACGTGCGTGGTTTTAGTTGATTTTTCAATGATTGGCCCAAATCAAGATGCAGTTGGTCGTAGTGACTACAGACAAAATAACTTCCTAGTCTAATGTCTGCGAATATCTGCGGCGTTAGTGTTATGAAAAGTTATGACTGCCTTCTCCTTTAATTCACTTTACAATAATTGATCTTGCAATGACCTCCTTATTGTATGACGTAGACTACGCATCTCAATTGTCTCCAGATTTAGTTGGCTTATGGCACGCCTAAGAGAGCTAGCTAAACCTAACCAGAGGGGAGGGGAAAACTCTGACGTGAACAGAAAATAAATTAACTAATGAAGTGGAGTGTACGATTACAGATTGACGATAACTGATAATTGAAGTCAAAAGTAAAATGCTTCATGTTTGATTATTCAAGCGTTTGCCAAAAGCTTATTAATGACACCCAAATACAAGTCACAATTCAACGTAAAATAACTGCTCATTTGTATTGTTGCATGAAAAATAATTTCGTTTAGTTTAGCCAGTTATTATTTACTTACAATATAAATATAACTTACCTCATTATTCAGTTGCTTTTCCTCGTGACAAGTATGCAATGAAGAACTCATAGAGTCAAAAGACCTTCCTCTGCGCGGCCCGTCAATCTTGTTTGAATACATGTCAAATTCCTTTGATTAATATGTTTGAGTGAGAATAAGTAATGCCGTCCACTACTGCTGTAACTGCTATGCCTATGAGTCTCTCACTCAAAGCACAAGGCGCCTCAGTATTTATGAACACTGAGTGTAAGGAGGGGGTGGGGATGGGGATGGGGTGGGGGAGGAGGAGGAGGGGGAGTGCACGTGTCAGGACTACGCGGAAAATAAGTAGTATCACCACTATATGGCTAAATGTAACATGCAAATGGTTATACATCTAATCACTCAATAATGTCGCACACTGATGATTACAAAATATTTACTTTCTATAATAATGAGGAACTGTTGGTGTAGTTGTGATTGCTTGCTAATTGACACGAGGGAAATGTCAGCCTATCATACAGCCTACACCAACAACAAAACATCCCAGGTCATATACACATTTTATAAAAAAAAAATTAAACAACATAATTCCAACTACTTATTCCTATAACAATTTCAGCACCCCAGTGTAATGGATAGAGCCCCGCGTCTGCACGGTTTTGCGGCTTCCAAAATAAGAGATCTATCCGGCACACACAAAACGTGACCTGTTGTAGACCTTGACATTTGTACATTTGTTTGGTATACAATTAGTCATTGTAGTCTTCCTCTTTGTTCTATTTTGAGTGTGGTCAGAGAACGTTTTGAAAGACACCTGTTGAGTAAAGCCCACAGAAAGACCAAACATGAATGTCAACTAAGAGTATATTAAATAGTGGTGACAGATACTCCTGCCCCGCTTCCTATCGCAGTCCAGGCCTATACTTCCTGAAAAACTCCAGGATCCAGTCGCACATGTTCGGCTACTGTATGACGAACATAAGGGAGCAGGGGCGTTATGTTCCTACGGGGGCTTTGATACAACATAATAAAATGTGTTAATGAACACGGGTCGTATTATAATAATGGTGTGTATGTTATGAGCAATAATTTTGTTTACAAGCTCACACCGTTAGTGATTGCATTAAAAAGTGCAAATAATGAGGGTTTCCTTTTGGAAAAATAAATGCAACACATGACTAATCTTTTATTCAGACATTCTCACGCAACCGCTCCTGCTTTATTGGCCTTTGTCTCCACCTCCACTCCTCGGTCACCAGATTGAGAGACTGACGTAGGCTATCCATGTCTGCCCGTAAACAAGACTGACCACGCGCTGTTTTGTGCGTCTCAAATACGCATCTAATTATACCTTGTGCAAATAGGCAACTCAGCAGCCCAATTCACTTCTACCTCAGACTGAATTGGAAAAGAGCCAGTTTTAGCCGGATTAGTGGAAAATAGTTAAATACTGGTTGTGTGAAGTGTTCTGTGCAATGTGGCCCGTATACAGTTGCAGACTACACCATATTTGGGAGGATTTGTGTGTGTTATATGAGAGGTCTATGACCTCTGTGAGGGGATACAGAAATCTGAAAAATCTGAGAAATCTGAGGGTGTCTATCTAGGAATGAGGATATGATTTAATGTGTAGCCTAATTAGTATACATACAGTTGAGGTCGGAAGTTTACATACACCTCAGCCAAATACATTTAAACTTAGTTTTTTACAATTCCTGACACTTAATCCTAGTAAAAAGTGTACATACACTCAATTAGTATTTGGTAGCATTGCCTTTAAATTGTTTAACTTGGGTCAAATGTTTCGGGTAGCCTTCCACAAGCTTCCCACAATAAGTTGGGTGAATTTTGGCCCATTCCTCCTGACAGAACTGGTGTAACTGTCTGTAGGCCTCCTTGCTTGTTGACCTTAAGCCATTTTGCCACAACTTTGGAAGTATGCTTGTCCAATGTACCTTCAGGCGTTTGGAAATTGCTCGTGAACCAGACTTGTGGAGGTCTACAATATTTTATTTTGACGTCTTGGCTGATTTCTTTTGATTTTCCCATGATGTCGAGCAAAGAGGCACTGAGTTTGAAGGTAGGCCTTGAAATACATCCACAGGTACACCTCCAATTGACTCAAATGATGTCAATTAGCCTATCAGAAGCTTTTAAAGCCATTACATTATTTTCTGGAATTTTCCAAGCTGTTTAAAGGCACAGTCAAGTTAGTGTATGTTAACTTCTGACCCACTGGAATTGTGAAATAATCTGTCTGTAAACAATTATTTGTGTCATGCACAAAGTAGATGTCCTAACCAACTTGCCAAAACTATAGTTTGTTAACATGAAATCTGTGGAGTGGTTGAAAAACGAGTTTTAATGACTTCAACCTAAGTGTATGTAAACTTCTGACTTCAGCTGTAGTCTGAGGGGATGGATATGGTTTGACCTCTCTTGAGTTTGTGGTGGGAAAAGTGCAGTAATGAGGCCAGGAATCCAGTAATATCTCAGAAATTATTCTAGTTATAGGAAATATTTTTGTGAAGCCTTCTATAGTATACTGTTTAGCTGATTAGGTTTTCACACAATTCACCATCACTTTTTTTAATACCATGGAAAATGTTTTAAATGTCACATTTTGTCAATAGGTTTACCATTAAGCAGTCTGACATATTTGGCATGTATTTTGTAATGTACAGTTCACACATTTTTCTGTCAATTATCCTTTGTAAACAGCAGCCACATTCATATTCACAACATCACATCCTGTCTGTGGGAAACTCAATATGAGACCTGGCCCATTCAAATATACGTACTTACAATTCAGAGTCAGATCCATCACTATGATGTCTAATGTAGTTATGGAGCTCAGTCCCTCTACACTCCAGCCAATAGAACTATGAAGTCTTGTGTGTATTCATGTTCTCTAAAGTAGCCATGGAGCCTGGACCATCTTCATACAGTGTAATGATCAGTATCCTGTATAATGCAAGACAGCATATTCATCATTATCCCCTCATTCAAGTTCATTTACGCTCTTATTGGTTTGCGTCAGGTTTCATTTTGTCTTTCAGTTGCATGGACCTTTGTCTGGACTGGATAGATTACCTGCATATTGAATTTGGTTCCCAATTTTAGCCTATTAAAATATAAAGCACACTGAATTAAGGGCCTATTTTAACTTCTTTATTTTCAATGCAATAATGGGTCAGAGTGCAATCATATTTAATCGCTACTTGTGATAAATTGCATGGTGACATTGTGAGTTGATATTGAGAAGACCCAGATTTCAGACAACTGTGATGTCCTGGTTGAGCACCTTGAAAGGATGAGCCTTTTGAGATGCATTGAGATTGGAGAGCAGGATTATTGCAAAGCATGAGATTTACTTAATCTGTGTCTCCCTCATCTCTTCTACATCGGCAACAACCAGGCTGAGCCGTGAGTCACCATGTCAGAGAAGCTTGCATGACTACCGTGACCTTCACACTGAAGACGTTTAAAATATGTCTGTTTGAATGTTTGCCAAGCATTGAAAAATGTATTCAAAGATCTGTTTATTGACGGGTTGCGCAAACCTCTCTTTTCATCTGTCAAATGTTTTGATTGAAGGGAAACATTTGATATAGGTAACCCGCCATCTTTAATGCCCCTCTGTTTACCAGACATTCAATGCTCAAGCTTGTCTAAAACCTAGACCATCTGAGGAGGTGAGGATGATGAGAACGAGCGAGGGGCTGAGAGAGAGTCTCATTTTAGGAGGGGCTGCTGGACTCTGATTCTCTTCATCACTAACCATTAACCCCCCACTTTCTCCCCTCCTTCACACCCTTTCAGTCAATTTGGCCTCAGTATATAAGTACAGATGAGAATTGACTTCTAGTTTAAGGTGTGTTATTAAAATCATATGCCAACGCTTCACTCAACCAGATTTTTTACTTACAATTTCAAATTTCTTAATTCTACCACATGAATGCATTTCCTTATTATGATACAATGCGTTGAATGAGAATAAACAGTAATGGAGCATACATTCCCATACACACTGTATGTATTTGGATAGGGAAGCTAAAACTTTTAATTTGGCTCTATACTCCAGCATTTTGGATTTGAGATCAAATGTTTTATATGAGGCGACAGTACAAAATGAAACCTTTTATTTTGGGGTATTTTAAATATATAAAGATGAGAAAAAATAACTTTGTAAAATAAATCATTCAAATACTGGGGAAATAATGAGGAAATTATATTATTTTATACTAATACAATTGCTCAGAGAAATGGATTTTGTTAAACAAGTAAACAAGTAGTTTGTTTTTCTCAAAAAAGAAGGGGTCAAAATTATTTACGCCCCTGTTTTCAATACCTTTCAATGCCTCACCTTACTAGAACAACGGCACTGAGCCTTTTTCTAAAATGTTGGAGAACACACTGGGAAGGATCTTAGACAATTACTCCATATAGAATCTATCAAGATCCTTGATATCCTTCGTCTGCGCTTATGAACTGCCCTCTTCAATTCAAACCACAGGTTTTCAATGGATTTCAAGATTGAGATGAGATAATGTTGATACCAAATATCATGTTTTTGGGGGATGATCTTTGTGCATCAGTAACTTTCCAACTCATCATTATTCACAATTAATTTGTGATTATCTGTACTCATGGTAGTATCCACATTAATGTACAAGTGTTCAGAAACATATTATATCCTTATTTACAATAAAAGTGACTCCAAAATGACACAATACACTATTTACCATTCATTTCTATTGGGCAGAAAATAATTTGAAACACAACCAAAACAAACTGCAAATGCATCCAACAAGTTTGTAGACACAAGCTTGATGTAGTCATTGCGTGCTAGGAAAAAGGGACAAAAATACTAAACTTTTGACTACATTTAATACACTAACAGTACATTTGTCCAAATACTTATGACACATTCAAACGGGGGGACTAGAGACATAAAGTGCTGTCATTTTTAAACGGTAAAACAGGTGTGTAGGAAAATACCCTCAAATAAAATGTGACATTCTGTGCAATTACCTCATTCTCTATAAAACATTTGATCTCAAATCCAAAATGCTGGAGAATAGAGACAAATGGAACGTTTCACTGTCCAAATAAATATCTAGGGGAGTGTACATAGTTCTTGACTAAAACTGGGAAATATTGTCTAGACTAATTAATAATAGGAACAAACGGGTAAAATGATGTACATTTACCCTGATATGCGATGGTTTGAAAATGATTTTTAATTGTTTGGTATAGTCATAGATTCTTTGTGGTACATTGCCAGTGTTTTTTTGTATACCTGTGACTGTGATTCACGTGTAGAGGAGATGTTAATTAAGAAGACTGAGTGTATGCATCTCTCTTTCAGCAGGAGAGTCTTTTGTCAGAGCCCTTTTTGAAGAGTCCTCTATTATGTGGGAGGAAAGCTATGCTCACCCATCTGATTATCAGAAAACCTGCTTTTCATCCTGTTCCTCTGCATCTATCAACCATGTGACAACCAGAATTAAGCTTCTATACTCCCCCTGTATCCGTTGGAACCTATTCGATAAACAGTGAACACCTGTCTGTCACCTTTACATAAGAAGTAGTCTCTTGTGTAAAAGTATTCATATCTCTTACTGTAAACATAACATCTAAAAAAAAACATACACCGAGAAAAAGATGGTAGTTGGGGTGGGTGTGACCATGTTGGCCAACTGTCTAGATCAGATTACACAACAAACATGCATATCACTGTTCCAGGAACATGGTGTAATTATAGGACTGTTGACACTAGATTTGCAGTATGAGCAGACTTCGGAAATGACGTGGAGGCACCTAATTGAAGAGCTCTGTATTTGTCACTGACGTTGGAATGGCTGATGAGGTGATGAGTCTGGGTTGAAGGGCCAGGAAGGATCTCACGTAGTGATGATGGCTACATGTATACATTTAAAATCAAACCAAATAAAATTGTATTTGTCACATGCCGAATACAACAGGTGTAGACCTTACCGTAATGCTTACTTACAAGCCCTTAACCAACAATGCAGTTTAAGAAAATATTTACTAAATAAACTAAAGTAAAAAATAAAATAAAAAGTAACACAATTAAATTACATAACCATAAAGAGGCTGTATACATGGGGTACCAGTACCGAATCAACGTGCGGGGGTACAGGTTAGTCAAGGTCATTGAAGTCAGAAGTTTACATACAGCCAAATACATTTAAACTCAGTTTTCACAATTCCTGGCATTTCATCCTAGTAAAAATTCCCTGTCTTAGGTAAGTTAGGATCACCACTTTATTTTAAGAATGTGAAATGCCAGAATAATAGTAGAGAGAATGATTTATTTGAGCTTTTATTTCTTTCATCACATTCCCAGTGGGTCAGAAGTTTACATACACTCAATTAGTATTTGGTAGCGTTGCCTTTAAATTGTTTAACATGGGTCAAACGTTTTGGGTAGCCTTCCACAAGCTTCCCACAATAGGTTGGGTGAATTTTGGCCCATTCCTCCTGACAGAACTGGTGTAACTGAGTCAGGTTTGTAGGCCTCCTTGCTCGCACGCGCTTTTTCAGTTCTGCCCACAAATGTTCTATAGGATTGAGGTCAGGGCTTTGTGATGGCCACTCCAATACCTTGGCTTTGTTGTCCTTAAGACATTTTGCCACAACTTTGTAAGTATGCTTGGGGTCATTGTTCATTTGGAAGGCCCATTTCGACCAAGCTTTAACTTCCTGACTGATGTCTTGAGATGTTGCTTCAATATATCCACATCATTTTCCTTCCTCATAATGCCATCTATTTTGTGAAGTGCATCCGTCCCACCTGCAGCAAAGCACCCCCACAACATGATGCTGCCACTACATGCTTCATGGTTGGGATGGTGTTCTTCGGCTTGCAAGCCTCCACCTTTTTCCTCCAAACATAACGATGGTCATTATGGCCAAACAGTTCTATTTTTGTTTCATCAGACCAGAGGACATTTCTCCAAAAAGTACGATCTTTGTCCCCATGTGCAGTTGCAAACTGTAGTCTGTTTTTTATGGCGGTTTTGGAGCAGTGGCTTCTTCCTTGCTGAGCGGCCTTTCAGGCTATGTCGATATAGGACTCATTTTACTGTGGATATAGATACTTTTGTACCTGTTTCCTCCAGCATCTTCACAAAGTCCTTTGCTGTTGTTCAGGGATTGATTTGCACTTTTCGCACCAAAGTACGTTCATCTCCAGGAGACAGAACGCGTCTCCTTCCTGAGCGATATGATGGCTGCATGGTCCCATGGTGTATATACATGCGTACTATTGTTTGTACAGATGAACGTGGTACCTTCAGGCATTTTGAAATTGCTCCCAAGGATGTACCAGACTTGTGGAGGTCTAAAATATTTTTTCTTTAGATTTTCCCACGAGCAAAGAGGCACTGAGTTTGAAGGTAGGCCTTGAAATACATCCACAGGTACACCTCCAATTGACTCAAATTATGTCAATTAGCCTATCAGAAGCTTCTAAAGCCATTACATTATTTTCTGGAATTTTCCAAGCAGTCAACTTAGTGTATGTAAACTTCTGACCCACTGGAATTGATATAGTGAATTATAAGTGAAATAATCTTTCTGTAAACAATTGTTGGAAGAATTACTTGTGCCATGCACAAAGTAGATGTCCTAACCGACTTGCCAAAACTATAGTTTGTTAACATGAAATCTGTGGAGTGGTTGAAAAATGTGTTTTAATGACTTCAACCTAAGTGTATGTAAACTTCCGACTTCAACTGTAGGTAGGGGTAGAGTGACTATGCATAGATAACACGCTGAGTAGCAAAAAGGGGTGAGCGGGTGTCAATGTTAACAGTCCAGGTGGCCATTTCATTAATTGTTCAGCAGTCTTATAGCTCGGGGGTAGAAGCTGTTAAGGAGCCTTTGATCCTAGACTTGGAGCTCCAGTACCGCTTGCCATGCAGTAGCAGAGAGAACAACCTATGACTTGGGTGACTGGAGTCTTTGACAATTTTTGGGGCATTCCTCTGACACCGCCTAGTATATAGGTCCTGGATGGCAGACCCCAGTGATGTATTGGGCCATACACACTATCCTCTGTAGCGCCTTACGGTTGGATGCCGAGCGGTTGCCATACCAGGTGGTGATGCTACTCGATGGTGCATCTGTAGAACTTTTTGAGGATCTGGGGACCCATGTTAAATCTTTTCAGTCTCCTGATGGGGAAAAGGTGTTGTCGTGCCCTCTTCACGACTGTCTTGGTGTATTTGGACCATGATAGTTTGTTGGTGATGTGGACACCAAGGAACTTGAAACTCTCGACCCGCTCCACTACACCCCCATCAATGTTGATGGGGGCCTGTTCGGCCCTGTTCGGCAGCTCTTTTGTCTTGCTCACGTTGAGGGAGAGGTTGTTGTCCTGGCATCAGCGCGGCAGACGTGTTGTTGCTTACCCTTACCACCTGGGGAGTCCAGGATCCAGCCCGTCAGGAAGTCCAGGATCCAGTTGCAGATGGAGGGGTTTAGTCCCAGGGTCCTTAGCTTAGTGATGAGATTTGTGGGCACTATGGTGTTGAACGCTGAGCTGTATTCATTGAACAGCATTCTCACAAAGGTGTTCCTTTTGTCCTGGTGGGAAAGGGCAGTGTGGATTGAGATTGCATCGTGTGGATCTGTTGGGGCAGTATATGAATTGGAGTGGGTCTAGGGTTTCCGGGATGATGGTGTTGATGTAAGACATGACCAGCCTTTCAAAGCACTTCATGGCTACCGGCGGTAGTCATTTAGGCAGGTTACCTTCACATTTGTATGCAATTATTGACTGTCTGCAGAAAATCTGTATCAGTTCATCTGGACAATATTTCCCTTATGCTGTGAGAGCTGCATCTTGTCTCGTCATAACTGTTTTCCATGAAAACAGTATAGCCATGGCTGAGCCACGTGAAAGCAGGAAGACAGGTTTGACGTAGGAGGGCAGGGGGCAAACATGTGCAGTCAAGAGAGTGGACATAATGAGAAAATATGATTGCATGGTTCAATGGAAATTCAGGCTGTCAGGTCCACTTTGTGCAAGACATGGATCCACGGGATGAATGACAGCTAAAGAAAAGCTCTGGGGCAACAGTGAACGGGAAGTCAAATCATATTATCTATATGGCCATGAACCTGCCAGTGGGTGTTTAATTCCATGGGGGAATAGTCTTGATAATATTATCTGACAGAGAACATGTAGAGAGAATAAGAAGAAATACAATGTAAAGAGTACGACAGCAACACATAGGCCTATGTACCGTATCAAAGAAAAGATATGCCAAATGTTGTCCAGTTTTCAGAACATATTGTCCTACCTTCTCTTACTCCGGCCTAGAAAACATTTTCAGGGGGCTCTACGCATATCACCGTGTTCTGTATCAAAAGGCTAACTGTGTCTCTCTGGCTTTCAAAAAGTAATTTCCCTCCAACCTTAGTCTGACAGTCTCTCTCTGCCTTCTATAGGCAAATAGGGGCCCATGCTTTAGGTAGACGAACAGAGATAGGCCCTACCACTGCCTCTAATACAGCTGCATAATACAGCTGCCCCCAGCCCCCACCCAAAGAGCTCGTGTTTGCATGCAACAATAGACTGTATTTAACAAAAAGTATTTGTGATTTCCAAAAGTGTGGACAGCAGCACCACCTTGTGAATGGCCAAGGAAAAAAATGTCAATCTCAACAACAAATTTCACACGTGATGAAACTTGTAGAAAATGGTCTCAAACTAAATACATACTGAATAGGCCTGCAAGATACAAAATGGATAACTTGCACATATATTGTAGTACCATGACGTCAAAATGACATAATCCACATATGATAAACTGACATGTATCTCTGTTTATCCATCAATTTGTTGTTGTCTCTCTCTCTCTCTCTCTCTGCTAGATTATACTAACTAAAAGTATTTCTGAAACAACATTCACCATGCATCAATAACACCAGCACTTAATGCACTTGAAATGAGTTGCCTACTGCAACACTTTTCACACCCTGGGAATCTTGGAGTTGGCTCATTCACTCTAAAAATGCCTGTCCTCTGACGTTTACACATCCTGAGCCCCAGTCTCTACTGGGCATGTCTCCGCCTCTTGAACACAAACCGACTCCCGAACAACTGAAATAAAGTTGATTTACGGTCTGACTGCAGATAATAGGCTAAAACTAAAATATCGCGTGGAACAAAATGCCTGCAGTCTCTAAAGGAGATGGAATGCGTGGCCTCGCTGTGTTTATATCGGACATTAGGAACTGTGAGTAAATGATGTTGACTTGTTGATTAGCTAGCTGCTAGCGACATTTCATTTGGGAGGAATTCAAGTCTAGCTATGAAACAAGCTAAAGGCACACGCGATCCATGTTTAACTATCTAGCTACTTAATTAACAAACAACACAATAACATGTGGGTAGTTGGCTAACTACCTAATTAGTTAACAACTACCTGCCAACGTCAGTTAATGGTACGGTAGCTGGCAGAATTAACAGTTAGCTAGCAAACTGACGTTAGCCATGGTAGCTAGAAAACGTTAGTTAGCTAGATTGAAGCAAAGATAGCCCGCTAAGGACGGTAGCGAACTATATTTTCCTAAACACACTTCCAACCTGTGAAATAAAGGCAAATGGATAACTACACAGACAGACAAGTCAAGTTTTTACTGTACTAGTTATACTTAGTTAGCAGGTTTAATGTCACGCCAAGCTAACTAGCTAATTTAGCAAACTAGCCAATGGGTGTGGGTCACACAGAGTCAGGAAATAAAACATGGCATGGTGATTTTACATTTTGGCTGGCTGGTGTTACACCGTTGTAGATTGATAATTTACACATTTGGTGCTGTCTATATCTGTAATCTAGCAGCACACTCGTTTGCTAGTTACCTCTACAAATGTTGACTGACTAGCTAGCTAATTAGCATCCTTTTCTCTCTAGCAACTATCATCATAATCTGTCTATTAATAAGTGTGTATTCCGACAATAACAACACTAGTAGCTGGATGGCATACACTACCATCAAGAGACCCAGCTGCAGTGCAGGGTTTTGTGGTGGTGGGCCTGGGAACTTTCACCTAGACCACCTAGACTAGAGCCATGGAAGTATAAATGTGCTCCTTGAGAAAATGAGTCTATTTAGAGCACTAGTTTCCCTGCCTAAATCCATAGCAGAGACAGTGAAGGTTACCAACTTTTCATAACTTCAATGTAGGCGTGAATGAGGCAGGTTACAGATCCATGCAGGAAAAACTGATCTGTTCCTCCTGACCCAGGTATGCTCTCCTGACCTAAATCCATGCTGTAATTTAGGCATCATACCACTAAAACCGTTGCTGCTGAAGGGTATCCAATGTATTTCCTGACCTCACCTCCCCAGTTCATGGTTTATGGGCATGGTGCACAAAGTATGTGTATTGATGTGAAAATAAAATAAACAATCAATGATTTAGCCCAGTCTATGAGTACTGTGGTACAACTGTTGTTCCATTCCACAAGTTCTGTCATTCGGTCTGGCAACTGCCGAGTTTATGGACCATACAGGTGATATTGAACATATAACATGTTTTATTTTCCATTTCAGGTAAAAGTAAAGAAGCAGAGGTCAAGAGAATTAACAAAGAGTTGGCCAACATCCGCTCAAAATTTAAAGGTAAGCCAAGCAAAGGCCCTTAAATCTGTGTGTGAACAATCTTTGGTGTCAGATAGATAGATACTTTATTGATCCCCGAGGGGAAATTACTTTGTCAAGCAGCAACGAAAAACACAGGGCAGGTGCAAAATGCCAGAATGAAAATACACAAAAGACAGATACACGATAAATGATACATAGTGCATCAGTATGAAAAAGTATAAAAATACAAGAAGTCAGGCATTGCATGGTATGAGTGAATGGCTGAATATGTACACTATACATTGTTAGTGTGTTAGGTGAAAAAATGATACAAATATTGCAAGTTCATATAACTAAATAAAACATATATTTTCATGGTTAACTATACTATACAGCTCGATGGCAGAGAAAGATACTTAAATAGTTAAATGTGTATGATATAAGTGAGGGTAATAATAGTTTACTTAATATACAGTCTGGTTAAATGTACAGGTAAGTGAATATTTTGCATGGTTAAATTAACTGTACAGGTAAATATACAGTTACATTTACAGGTAAGTGAATATTTGCATGGTTACATTAACTGTACAGGTAAATGACAGGAAGAGATACTTAAATAGCTAAATGTGCGTATGATATAATTTAGGGTAATAATTCCCTTAAAATACAGTCCTTAGTACAGGGTTTAATTACAGATAAATGCATGTATTGCACATTCAATATACTAAATGCAATGAAAAATGCTGATTGTTTCAACAGAGGTGTTGTGTGCAAAGGGGGGGTGGGACAGCCAAGAGGGTGTGTGGCCTGGAGAGCTGGAGGGGAGGTGGACAGGGCCAATATCGTACCTGTTAAAAAATTGGTTCAGCTCATTGGCTCTGTCCTGGGTCCCCTCAGTCTGACCACTGTTTGACTTCTTGAAGCCAGTGATATTTTTCATAACCTTCCACACCTCTCACCTGGCTCTGCCTCAGCTTGTCCTCCATCTTCTCCTTATATACTCACTGGGCAGCATTGAAGAGAGAGATGCATGGTTAAAATCCCCAGAAATCTCAAAGAAGGCACTGGGATGCGCTGTATGTAACCTCGCGATAACATAGTGGATGACGTCACACGCTGTATTTGCATCAGCGGAGGGCAGGATGTAAACAATAACAGCAATGGCCGCCGTGAATTCCCTCTGCAAATAGTAGGTTCTCAGGCTAACGGCTAACAGCTCAATGTCCGGGCTACAAAACTGTTCCTTAACAGTAATATGTCTCATATTACACCATCTGTTGTTAACTAATAAAGCCAGCCCCCCTCCCTTACTCTTACCAGAAGAAGTGCTATCCCTGTCCGCTCTAATGGTCTGGAAACCTCCGATAGTGATGTTCGCTATGGGGATGTTATCATTCAGCCATGTCTCGGTCAGACACACTAGACTAGCTTCCCTGCAATCCCTCTGTCCACGGACTAGACCCTCGAGTTCATCTATCTTGTTATGTAGCGATCTCACGTTGCCCATCATGATAGAAGGGATAGCCGGCTTGTACTTCCTAAGTTTTGCTTTACACGTCCAATACAAGTCCTGAAGGTTCAACGTAAAGTTTGTGGACACAGACACTGTAGTTGTTCACAGGAGATCACCATGCAGCTACGCTGAATGTCAGAAGTGTTTTCTCTACCCCCTGTTCCATCTAGCCTAAAATAAGGCAGCTGTTCCAAAGTGAAAATGGATAGTGGCTTCTATAAAATCAGGTGACTGTTTTGGTGGGTAGAAAAAATGTAGGGCCTAACTTGCTTTTGAGGGTATTATGGGCCAGCTAATTTTCTATCATGAAACAACAAATTTGTATGGAAAGGCTTGCCTTCCAAACAGATGAAGAACTTAGGCTACCACTGAGGCAGGCTATTTGGATAAAGAACGACTGCCCCTAAAAGCAACTTTGTATTTAGAAAATATATTCTAGTGTCAACATGTACTACAGTGTGAATAGGATAGTTTTGGTCATAAAGTCAGTCTTGTCCAAAACTGAGATTTGTGAGATGATATAAAAACAAATGTATGTCATGGAATGAAGGGTGCTGTAACAGTTTTCTGTGGGTTGGGTTTGTTTTAATCCTGCCCACAGCTGGCAGCACCCAAGTAGGATAATCATCCATTTAGAGCACAGCTATACATGACCCAATCGTAACACCCATGGTCAATTTGTATTCACATTCGATATCCCTATGGGACATGGCACAATATTTTAAAAGGTCAATACCTTCAAATTTCAATGACTTAAAAACCACAAACCAACTATAAATTCATAAAATATTGTCCCATTTTACATTGCAAAATGTATTGACGGTCCCTAACTAACCCCAAAAATAGGCTATATTAAAGTTCAGTGAGGCAGTGAGAAGCTAAAGGACATAGCCGGACAGGGAGAGTTGTTGAGTCAACTGTTCTGTCAGGAAACTGAGGGGGGCACAGTATGTCAGCAGGCCGGAATCCTCGCCCCTGTTTTCCAGAGGAACTTCCTGTGGAGCTCTACAGAAAACCTGTCTTTCTCGCTCTCTTTCTCCTTTCTTCTCCTCTCTCTCTCTCGACACACATTCATTAAAGGTTTTATGATTGTGATGTAAACATCTTCATGTTTATCTTACTTTAAACCAGATAATACATGGTTTACACAGAAAAGAGAGTAAGAGAAAATTATAGCCTTGTTTTAGAGAAACTGCTTATGCAGTGTCCAACTAATCCTAAATGTAGGGCCCCTCCTGATCTCACGGGACAACGTCCCACACACAGTGGAGGTGGCGTTCCAGACAGAATGCTGTTGCAGCTCTCTTTCCTGTAAGCGGCATTGGACATTCTTTATTTATTCGTGCAACTTTCTGAATCCGTCATTTATTTTCATTGCACAGCTGTACTCATTTGGCTTCCCACCATTTTCCCTCTTTCACCAAGGAGAAAAAAGTGCTGCACTCAGCTTCCTGTCTTGTGGTGCTGACTCACCTTCTCCTCAACTACAGTCGGTTGTGGGATTGATTTACCTAGCAACGTGGAATGTCATACTTGTATCTATTCCTAAGTAGGTTTCATGTTTTTGTTCCCAGAATAGGAATGGTTAGCATGTTGCTCTTTTAGGCCTTTTAGGCCTCAGATTAGGATTAATTTTAAAAGGGAAGAGCACTAAGCTCTGTGCTCTCAAACGTGATCAGTCATGGTGACTTGGCTTGCCTTAAGTGTTATTTCCTTCCCCTTTTTTAGCTTCTAAATCTTCATAGTCATGACAACAACCTTTCTGTTTTTCTGCAGGAGACAAAGCACTAGATGGATACAGTAAGAAGAAATATGTGTGCAAGCTGCTTTTCATATTCCTTCTTGGCCATGACATCGACTTTGGCCACATGGAGGCAGTCAACCTGCTCAGTTCCAACAAGTACACAGAGAAACAAATTGTGAGTAGAGAAGGCTGTCTTTGAATGTGTTTGCATGACTGTAAGTGAGTGGATCAAGTTATGTATCTAATTGTGTTATAAATCAATGTTTTGTGCAATACATTCTCAAGGTGTATGTTAAAATATTATTATAACTTCCCTTTAATTAATTTCAGGTTTGATAATTATTTTGTTTCTATCCAACTCCACAGGGTTACCTGTTCATCTCAGTGTTGGTCAACTCAAACAGTGACCTCATCAGCCTTATCAACAATGCCATAAAGAATGACCTGTCCAGCAGGAATCCCACATTCATGAACCTGGCCTTGCACTGCATTGCCAATGTGGGCAGCAGGGAGATGGCTGAGGCTTTTGCAGCTGAGGTGCCCCGCATCCTGGTGGCTGGGTAAGAAAGGCTAGTGGTGTGGAGCAGACGTAGCCTAACGACTGAGGTACCCTCTGTCAGTTTAACATTTGAGGCTGTAACTTTGTCATTCAGGCCTCTTTTGTCCAAAAAAAACATTAAGTACAGTGCCAGTTAAGTGATGCTGATGGACTTTCATAATTTGCAAGGGTTTGTCTTGCAGGGACACCATGGACAGTGTGAAGCAGAGTGCTGCCCTGTGCTTACTGCGTCTCAACAGGACCTCTCCAGACCTAGTGCCCATGGGAGAGTGGACCGCCCGGGTGGTACATCTGCTCAATGACCAGCACCTGGTACGGCCTGCCATGGGGTCAGGGGTTATTATGAGAGGACTGTGGACCTTTGGTTTTAGTGAGGGAGATTTGGATCGGTGGGGTGTGGATGAGAGGATTCTTTCACCATGACTTTTTGTCTTCATTGTTAGGGCTTTGTTTGAGACAAAATGATAGTTTGTGGGCATAATGAGGGAAAAACATTGCATGCAAAACATTTTCTGGGTTTGGTTTGTGTATAGTTTAATATCATTGATTAGCTGTTTGTGTGTAATGGCAGTTGTATTACTTCCCTTTTCCGCAGGGTGTGGTGACCGCTGCCACCAGCCTGATCACCACACTGGCACAGAAGAGCCCAGGGGACTTCAAGACCTCTGTCTCCCTGGCTGTAGCCAGACTCAGCAGGGTAGGCATGTGGCCGTGTGCAGGGCTTTCCTTTCTTCTTCTTTCACCAACATACCATGTTTTGTCCAAGGTCTACTTTTGACCATTGAATATCATTATAAACCTTAGATATTAGTCAGTTGTTTGCTTGATGCATAATGTGTTTGTCATGTCCTCCTGTTCTGTAGATCGTCTCCTCGGCCTCCACTGACCTGCAGGACTACACCTACTATTTTGTTGCAGCTCCCTGGCTTTCTGTCAAGCTCCTGCGTCTCCTACAGTGTTATCCACCGCCTGGTAAGAAGCTGTAGTGTTTGACTGTATGAACATAGTTGTGCTTTCATCTGCGGCCCCCTTCCTCACCCTTCCTCTTCGGCCCCCTTCCTCACCCTTTCCTGTCCCCCCTTTCGCTGCCCCCTCAGAGGATGGTGCGATCCGGGGCCGTCTGACGGAGTGTCTGGAAACCATCCTGAACAAGGCCCAGGAGCCTCCCAAGTCAAAGAAGGTGCAGCACTCCAACGCTAAGAACGCTGTGCTGTTTGAGGCCATCAGTCTAATCATCCACCATGACAGGTCAGTCCCTCTCCCAGTCTAGGCCATCAGTCTAATCATCCACCATGACAGGTCAGTCCCTCTCCCAGTCCAGAACATCAGTCTAATCATCCACCATGACAGGTCAGTCCCTCTCCCAGTCTAGGCCATCAGTCTAATCATCCACCATGACAGGTCAGTCCCTCTCCCAGTCCAGGCCATCAGTCTAATCATCCACCATGACAGGTCAGTCCCTCTCCCAGTCTAGGCCATCAGTCTAATCATCCACCATGACAGGTCAGTCCCTCTCCCAGTCCAGGACATCAGTCTAATCATCCACCATGACAGGTCAGTCCCTCTCCCAGTCCAGACCATCAGTCTAATCATCCACCATGACAGGTCAGTCCCTCTCCCAGTCCAGGCCATCAGTCTAATCAGCCACCATGACAGGTCAGTCCCTCTCCCAGTCCAGGCCATCAGTCTAATCATCCACCATGACAGGTCTGTCCCTCTCCCAGTCCAGGCCATCAGTCTAATCATCCACCATGACAGGTCTGTCCTTCTCCCAGTCCCAGCAGCTGCAAAGGACCGATGTATTCAAGAAATGCAGTTTGTATGTATTGGGTTGGACTGTCCTGGTGACAATGGCACCAATGTCTGTCTTTCTCCCCACAGCGAGCCCACTCTGTTGGTGCGAGCCTGTAACCAGCTGGGCCAGTTCCTCCAGCACCGGGAGACTAACCTGCGCTACCTGGCCCTGGAGAGCATGTGCAACCTAGCCAGCTCCGAGTTCTCCCATGAGGCCGTAAAGACACACATCGATACGGTCATAAATGCCCTCAAAGTACGCTGACACACTTGTACCTGCATTCACAAGCTACATCTGCCAATCCTAGTACTCAGTGTCATCTTGAGTACATACTGTATGTATGTCTGTGTCTGTTTTATTCCTGTTAGTGTGACTCTGCCTTATTCCTGATGTTTGTGTTTTGACCTGGTCAAATCCTGCAGACAGAGAGAGATGTCAGTGTGCGTCAGCGTGCTGTGGACCTGCTCTATGCCATGTGTGACCGCAGCAACTCCAAACTGATTGTAGCAGAGATGCTCAGCTACCTGGAGACTGCAGACTACTCCATCAGAGAGGAGATAGTGAGTTCTAGCCCAGCATCTAACCATTTCTCTAATTTCACCAACCAAAAGTTTATGATAGCTTCATGTTTTAAATGCCACTGAGGTAATTTGGAAGAATACATTCCTCAGAACTAAACAAAAACATGAATGCCATAGTTGTTTATCATTCTTCTTATAAGACTACCTCTCACCACAGGTGCTGAAGGTGGCAATCTTGGCTGAGAAGTATGCCGTTGACTACACCTGGTATGTTGACACCATCCTCAACCTGATCCGATTCGCTGGGGACTATGTCAGTGACGAGGTCTGGTACCGCGTCATCCAGATCGTCATCAACAGAGATGAAGTGCAAGGTTATGCTGCCAAGACAGTGTTCGAGGTGATTATTTTATTTTTGTGAATAATCTGTCTTTTACTGAGCCATGGGTTGGGGGGAAATCTACCTAACTCATTGTAACCTAATGTTTGTCCGTCTGGATTGACTAATGGTGCTTCTGTTCTGATGTAGGTGTGTTTCCTCAATCAGCTCACTACCGATGCTCATCACAGGCTCTGTCAGGGGGACGGAGAGCGTCATTATTCACCACTAACCCTGTCTTTGTCTTCTCAGGGAGGAAACTATGAGCCTGCCTTGTGCTTTGGTTCAGCAATATGAGATGACTTGATTCTCTCTTCAGTCTCTCTGCTTGTCTGTCTCACTGTCTCTCACTGGTAGGTCACTGTAAGATCCTAAAACAGACCCATGTAGACTGCTGCTCCGTCCCTCCATCCCAGTTTTGTGGATGTGTAGTCTTGAGCCCTCCCTCTTCTCCAGTTTCTTTCCTCCTTCATTGCCCATTTTCTCCACCACTGCATACTCTGACATTGATGTCTACTGCAGATATACATCCTTTCCGAACCAGTGAGACGCCTTCCCATTTTTCCTTTTGTCAGTTCCACCATAGTTTCAGCTGTTTTGTTTTATAGTCACATTTGTCCCCATGTTCAGACTTGCTACCCAACATGCTGGTCTGCCCAGATTGAATCTCAACTTCATGACATACCATGGGAATGCCCTCATGTGCATGTTAAGATCTGCTGACTGATATGCTCTCAGCCCCGTATCCCTCCACTCTGGTTGGAGTTTGTGTGGTATTCGCTTGATACTGTTTGTTTTGTTGGCTCCCAAGTCCCCACCCACTCCAATCCATGATCATATTTCATACATAACTCTGACTCTCCTTCCTTTCCACAGGCGCTCCAGGCCCCGGCCTGCCATGAGAACCTGGTGAAGGTTGGAGGGTACATTCTTGGGGAATTTGGGAACTTGATTGCAGGAGATTCAAGGTCAAGGTTAGTAACCAATCAATGTATATTTTTATATTATTTCAGTGATCCACTGTTGTAGAAATTGACAGTCAATAATAGCCTTTGGAGCTGAGAACAGGCGTCACTCACTGTGTGTCATCCATTGACCGTGTCCTCCTTAGTCCATTCATCCAGTTTGACCTGCTCCACTCCAAATTTCACCTGTGCTCGGTGCCCACCCGGGCTTTGCTGCTCTCAGCCTACATCAAGTTCATCAACCTGTTCCCTGAGGTGAAGGGCACCATCCAGGAGGTGTTGCGCTCAGACAGCCAGCTCCGCAACGCAGACGTTGAGCTACAGCAGCGTGCTGTGGAATACCTGCGCCTCAGCTGCATCGCCAGCACTGACATACTGGTCGGTGACATTCCACCCTGCCTTTCTGTCATTATAAGCCTGATTGATTGATTGAATTTTTTAGATAATTCAAAGCAGTAGAATTCTCCAGCCGGAGACACCATTACATGCATTAAAAATGATCTAGCATTAAAACACAATATAGCCTGAATCCTTATTTCCATTGTGGTCCTCTATGGCAGCGAGAGAGCAGGTGGGCAAGATTATCACTTTACATTTAATGCATTTTAAAAACAGATGATGTTTTATATTACACTTAGCAGTTTGGTTTTTAGTTGTTCAGAATACAACCCACAGAAAGTCTTTGTTGTTAGACTGTAGAGCCTCCAGTTCCTCCACCACAGGTCATTTCCTTCATTCCACATGAATTCTGTTCTCCCCTCAAGGCCACGGTGCTGGAGGAGATGCCTCCCTTCCCTGAGAGGGAGTCCTCTATACTGGCCAAACTCAAGAGGAAGAAGGGACCAGGAAACCTGCAGCCCGATGTGGATGAGAACCGCAAAGAACGCAGTGTCAATGGGGGCACCGCAGACTACAGCAGCACTACCACAATTGCCAAGGTATGACTGCTGTCATGTGGTGTTTACCTATTAGAGCCTCCTAGTTCTCTCCTCAGGTGTCTACATTTCCTCTGTTTTTTGTCCTTTCTGCTGCCTCTTCCGGAACTCTCCTTTCCTGTCCTGCCTTCAACGTTTCCCCCTCTGTTCATTAGAGCTCTCCTCTCTCGTTCTGTCCTGCCTTCACCGTCTCCCCCTCTGTTCATTAGAGCTCTCCTCTCTCGTTCTGTCCTGCCTTCAACGTTTCCCCCTCTGTTCATTAGAGCTCTCCTCTCTCGTTCTGTCCTGCCTTCACCGTCTCCCCCTCTGTTCATTAGAGCTCTCCTCTCTCGTTCTGTCCTGCCTTCACCGTCTCCCCCTCTGTTCATTAGAGCTCTCCTCTCTCGTTCTGTCCTGCCTTCACCGTCTCCCCCTCTGTTCATTAGAGCTCTCCTCTCTCGTTCTGTCCTGCCTTCACCGTCTCCCCCTCTGTTCATTAGAGCTCTCCTCTCTCGTTCTGTCCTGCCTTCACCGTCTCCCCCTCTGTTCATTAGAGCTCTCCTCTCTCGTTCTGTCCTGCCTTCACCGTCTCCCCCTCTGTTCATTAGAGCTCTCCTCTCTCGTTCTGTCCTGCCTTCACCGTCTCCCCCTCTGTTCATTAGAGCTCTCCTCTCTCGTTCTGTCCTGCCTTCACCGTCTCCCCCTCTGTTCATTAGAGCTCTCCTCTCTCGTTCTGTCCTGCCTTCACCGTCTCCCCCTCTGTTCATTAGAGCTCTCCTCTCTCGTTCTGTCCTGCCTTCACCGTCTCCCCCTCTGTTCATTAGAGCTCTCCTCTCTCGTTCTGTCCTGCCTTCACCGTCTCCCCCTCTGTTCATTAGAGCTCTCCTCTCTCGTTCTGTCCTGCCTTCACCGTCTCCCCCTCTGTTCATTAGAGCTCTCCTCTCTCGTTCTGTCCTGCCTTCACCGTCTCCCCCTCTGTTCATTAGAGCTCTCCTCTCTCGTTCTGTCCTGCCTTCACCGTCTCCCCCTCTGTTCATTAGAGCTCTCCTCTCTCGTTCTGTCCTGCCTTCACCGTCTCCCCCTCTGTTCATTAGAGCTCTCCTCTCTCGTTCTGTCCTGCCTTCACCGTCTCCCCCTCTGTTCATTAGAGCTCTCCTCTCTCGTTCTGTCCTGCCTTCACCGTTTCACCCTCTGTTCATTAGAGCTCTTCTCTCTCGTTTGTTGGGGATCTTCTGGCCCCCGCCTCAACCGCAGCCGCTACCAACCGGCCACGTCCAGTCTCCTCTTCCTCCCTCCTGCAGGCCCCCCTCACCCCCATGGCCCCCCAGGCCTCTGCTGTCCCAGTGCTGCTCTCTGCTGGGACCCTCTTTCAGGTTCTGGTTGTTTGGGATGCTCATGCTGGGTTTTTCACTTGTCACTTCCCTAACCTTAATACACTGTCCTAACAACATCATGTAATCTGATCTGCTCACGGAATAAAGACATTTGCAGATGCTAAAATGACACATTTATTTTGTGTGAGCTTGATTACTTAGCAGTATATACTCTTAGGTTTATTTCAGTTTATTGTATAGTCCTAATAATTACAGACCCCCCCCCCCAGAGGTTTGTTTTGTTTTGCATGGTGTGTGTGTTGCACTGCTCTGTACATTCATCAGCGATTTGTAAACTGTAAGAGCTATTGGAGCGGTTGATTGGTTCAGATCCTGACCTTCCGAAGTGAAGTAACTGTGACCGTTTCCTCTCCTAAGGTGGCCGCATCCTCCGCTACCTCCACAGACCTTCTTGGCCTGGGCAGCACCCCCACCATCACCACTCAAAACTCTGCCCCTCCTGCCTCCAACGGGGCAAGCCTGCTGGTGGATGTCTTCTCTGAAAACATAGCAGCCTTTCCTGTAGAGACACCAGTGGCAGTGGGGCCTGTTGCAGATGAGAACTTCTCGAGGTAAGAAAGAGTGTGTCAGTGGGTCAAATATCAGGGGGAGGGAGGGGATTTTTAACTTCATTGATCCCTCCTGAGCTTTCTAAACCCTGGTGTGAATGTGAGTTGGTGTTACTAAACCCTGGTGTGAATGTGAGTAGGTGTTACTAAACCCTGGTTTGAATGTGAGTTGGTGTTACTAAACCCTGGTGTGAATGTGAGTTGGTGTTACTAAACCCTGGTGTGAATGTGAGTAGGTGTTACTAAACCCTGGTGTGAATGTGAGTAGGTGTTACTAAGCCCTGGTTTGAATGTGAGTAGGTGTTACTAAACCCTGGTTTGAATGTGAGTAGGTGTTACTAAACCCTGGTTTGAATGTGCTCCTATCGCCCTTTACATTCTCGCTGTGCATCTCTTGGCTTCAGTTTCCTGCCGAGTACTCCACAAGTAGCATATGCCAACGCCTCTCTGCCCACTGCAGAGGAACCTGAAGACAAGTAAGAGACATCGTCAGTGGATTCTGTTAAAAACACTTGCATGCTCACAGCGGATTGTGCTGGTGAAAGGGACATTAGTTACATCCCTACTGTACACTGGGGGACTCTTGGCATCCTGGTCAGAATCCAATCCTGAGAAGACATTACAGTACATTAAGCCCAAGATACCAGATATGAGATGCTTACCACTTGTGCCATTCCCTTACAGGTTTGTTTGCAAGAACAATGGTGTCTTATACGAGAACCAGCTCCTCCAGATCGGCCTGAAGTCTGAATTCAGACAGAATCTGGGTGAGTAGGCCTCAGCAAAAATAGCAAAAGTACATATTCAGTGTGATTTATGATCAGGTTTTGACCCTTAGATCTTAGGGTTTAATTAATTATCTTGTTTTCCAACATACAGGTCGGATGTATGTGTTCTTTGGTAACAAGACATCAACCCAGTTCATGAATTTCGCTGCCTCTGTGGTCTGCCAAGATACTCTGCAGGCTCATATCCTTTACTAGAAGCTGTTATGTCATTTTCATCAATTTCAGTATGCTGTTTTAATAGATCATTCCCAGTCTATATTATGAATTGTCTAGGGGTGGCCATTTATTTCTCCCTATTGTACGTTTTCTTAACTGTTCCCCTACTTCTGAATATCCATGCCAAGCCTGCAGACCCCACTGTGGACGGGGGTGCACAACTCCAGCAGATACTCAACATTGAGTGTGTGTCTGACTTTGTGGATGCGCCAGTGCTCAACATCCAGTTTAGGTAAGAGTTTTTCTTCCTTTTATATGCTCAATACATTGCACATCGGAGTGTGTGTTTCAGGGTGCAACTATTTGCTAGTTTGGTGATAAATGTTTGCTTGAACGTTGTTGGAAACTGTATCGGTTTCCCAGTTATTGAACATTGTTTTACTTTTATTTCTACCGAAAGGTACGGGGGAACTCTCCAGAACATTGCTGTTAAACTGCCCATTACTTTAAACAAGTTCTTCCAGCCTACAGAGATGACATCGCATGACTTCTTTCAGCGTTGGAAACAACTTGGAGCGTAAGGGAACATATATCTCTGCTATATACTTGGGCATATATCACAACATGGTTTTCTCTCTTTTGATATGGACACAATATTCCCTCTGGCAATGTGACAGTTTACTCTTGTATTCCGAGGACACAAAAGGGTTAATTCATTCAGATTGTTGTGAAGGATAAGCCAACATTATGGCAACAGAAGGTACAGGTTGCCAAAAGGAATGGATAAATGTTTCCCCAGGAGTGTGTGCCATGTCTGTGGTGACTGACTAATAAAAGCTTTACTGGTATTCCAGAAAAGGCTTCTACCAAATATTGATTTATGTATGCATTCAAGACCTATCTGAGGTAGGTGGTAAGGATCAGTGAAATACATCTTAGTCTAATGGATTTTAATTAAATGCAACTAAATGTGAAAATTGTACAAGGATGTCAACACGTTCACATGGAAATACATTTGTATCTATTTTCCATCATTCAGCAACAAGGCAAAACCTAGTGTAGTTACACATCCTTAACATCTCAGGGCGAAGCTGCTAGTGGTATATCACTCTGCCTTTCTCTATCCACAGCCCTCAGCAAGAGGTACAGAAGATCTTCAAAGCAAAACATTCCATGGACACAGAGGTTACCAAAGCCAAGGTGCGATGCCTTTATTATTATAATTGCTATGTAGACGTTGTCTTGACTTGTGTTGGTTGCCTAGTAGCAGCACAACAGTTGGTGGATTAGTTCATAGTTTTTTTGTATGTTCATCAGCCTTTTCTTTATTCAAAATATACACCTAATAAGTCGATTTTTTTTGTTGTTGTTGTTGTTGATAGAACTGAAATATGGAAGTGATGAAACTGCATGAAGGTTACCCTGACTTAACTAGCAATACTGTAACATGCTGACCACACCTCCTGCGTGGCATGGACTCTACAAGGTGTTTAGCGTTGCTAAATACATTTGCACATTATTCAATCATTTAATCCGACGCTAAAATTGAACTTGGTTCTATTTTTTTATGCTTGACGTCCCGCCTGTCCCATCTCATTGGTTTTCAGAAGCCATATAGAAATTGACAGTCAATAATATCAACTGCCGTAAAAAGTCCACAGAAGAAGAAGAAGAAGACTGAAAGAGGAGATTACTAGACACTAACTCCTTTTATCTGTGGATGAATTGTCGGAGTAGAGAACACTAAATTCTACAAAGATCCAGGGGGAAAAAAGGTCCTTGTGTTTAACAACCCCAGGACAAATTAGCTAGCAACAGCAAGCTAGTTAGCAAAATGTCCATGAATGTTTAATGTGTTTCGACCTGTCCCCAAATTAATATAGTTGGTTTTGATATTTCACCCTCCGTGTCCTGATCGCGTCTGGTGTGAATTGACAAAATCAACATGCGCTCGATGGTGCAAGCGGACACGAGCGCGCCCAGTCTAGTCAGCATGTTGGGATGCGTTGTTGATAGTCTTAACATTAATCTGGTGTCTGTTTTTTGTTTTCCAGATAATCGGGTTTGGTGCTGCTTTGCTGGATGGGGTAGATCCGAACCCCTCCAACTTTGTGGGCGCTGGTGTCATCCATACGAAGACCACCCAGGTTGGCTGCCTCTTGAGACTGGAGCCTAATACTCAAGCACAGGTATGTAGCCCTCACCTCCCGCCAGTGAGAATGACTCTCCACCCCAGGACCCTGTCACCAACTCTTCCCTCCAGTCAGAATGACTCTCTACCCCAGGACTCTGTCAGCAGCTCTTTCCTTTTTCTTAAATGGTGGTTGAAAGGAGTTTTCAATGTACTTGACCCACCTATGTAACCCCTCTCTCCTTCATTTTTTTCAGATGTACCGCTTAACACTAAGGACAAGCAGAGATACTGTGTCACAGCGCCTATGTGATCTGCTCTCAGAACAATTCTGAACTGCTTCCGGATCAGGTCTTCTTACCTGGTGTAACACAGAGCTGTACATGCTCCCCCTGCCGCTTGTGAAGACACCACATGGCTCATAAAAAAACAAGTCACACTTATCCTTCCCGTCTGTCTCATTTAAATTGGAATTGATAGTGTACAGTGTAAATTCTTTTTTATATTTTACTTATTATAAATGAATATCAAATGACGTTTTCACTCACTTTACTAATATTTCACTGCGTTAAGTCTGCCTTATATGTCCATGTGCGCACAGAATATTTACGGCTGTGCTTTTGTTGTGGAAAGGACTTAGTCCTCTCCCTGTACTTTAAAGACATATTAACTGGAAGAATTGGAGTTCAAGGGGGACTGGCAGGAAAATGCCTTGATTGTCTGACCCTCAACTGAGAAATGATTGTGTCCATAGATGTGCCTATTTTGTGTTTCAGATCCAGGGTTAATGTTACACAAGCATACATGAAAAGATGTTCTAAGGACTGCAGCAGTCTTCTCTGCTCTTGTCTTACCTGAAAACAAGCCCTGTCCCTGAACACCTTATGGCCGTATTGCAAACCCTAGCCATTGTGTATGATTTTAGTGTATGGGTGAGAGTGTAAACCACAGCGTTCATGTATATATATCGGGCTGGTATTAACCATCAGGGAAAAGGACTGTTATGAGAAATCATCTTCTTGCTAGTCATATGTGTGTGTGTGTGTGTGTGCATATGTTTGAAAAGAACAAACCACTAAGGAATGTGCTTGCATTATATTCAAATATGCATACAATTGTGTATCCAACCGAAGTTGTTCTCCGTTCCAAATCAGGGGGTTATTGGTACCTATGTCTCTAGGACATGTTTTGTATCTAATGAAATTTGTCTATTTTATAGAGCACTGAAAAACTATAAGCGTACAGAACACCCAATTTACAACAGGGTGGCCATTAGTCTTATGGTTGTTGGCTAACTGTAGTTTAACTTGTAGGTACATACTGAATCACTGCCTGTCCTCCCTGTGCCTTTAAGTTATATGGGTTGAAATATATATATATATATATATATCTCAATGGCCAAGCCTTCTCTGCTCCCAAACATATTACGGGTGTTGCCAATTAAAATGTATTGTGTGTCACTTTTACTCTTTTGTGCTAATGCCTGAAAAGCCGGTCCTTGGAGGATATTTTGGCATGGGTGTTGTTAGGCCCGAGGCGAAGTCAATTTGCCAATATATCCTCCAAAGGGCATTATCCCTTTTATACAAAGGGGTAACCACACATTAAAATAATGATTGACTGAAGCTGGACAGACTGCAAACTAGATGCAATTTGTTTTGGACTTTTTTAAAATGTGCATTTCTTTGTGTATATCCATAAAAATGATGCCAGCTGATTCATGATTTCGACTGACTGAGAAATTGTCTGTCTCGCCCCGACACGTTCATTACTATTGGACAACTGGAGACCAAATTTGAATATTGAAACAATGTTGCAAATGTCGGAGAGACAGACCGCAAGGTTTATACAAATAAAATCTTCACTGTTGAAAACTAAATGTTAGTCTAAAATAAATTAGATGTCTAGATGCTTTTTATAGTGGAGATCAAGTTTATAAATTGCCTGGCTGGGCTGATGAGACTGGATTGCGCAATCAGATGGAACATAGTAAATAAGTATTTTACAGTCATAGATTTAGCCGTTGGTAACTTGTGGAATAGACACTGGCCAGTTTTAACCAATCAGCATTCAGGATTAGACCCACCTGTTGTATAATCCACAACCACCAAACCCTTCTAGAACAAAGGCTGGAACTCTTCTATTTATTGCATAGTTTAATAGGCTTAAAGACTAGGTTTTAGGTTGATAGTGTACCATCAAAACATTCGCCAGATTATTTTATTTTTTACATTTGAGTAATTTAGCAGACGCTCTTATCCAGAGCGATTGACATATTTGTGCATTCAACTTAGGATAGCCAGGTAGAAATGGTGAAATGGTAGAATGCAATATACAGTGTATATATAATACATTCAGCCATTATGTATGTATAACCCACTTATTAAATAGGTGGTTGGTGTGTCTGAAATTTAAACAAGACATTTAATTACCAAGTCTGGACATGTTGATGGTTTTGATGATTATCAGAATTACGAACGTGTCCTTGTTTTTGGTAAACGGGGTCTATGACCCTAAACGTATCTGTGATGGCAAAACAGAAATCTTTCCTGCAGCATACTGTGGTTTATTTTCTCTTGGCCTCTAGAGAGTACTTTTCACACAGCAGTTGAATGATGGTTCAGGAAAAGAGCCAAGTTTCAGGGTTAGCCCTATGCTTGTACACTTGGAAGATGTTGAATGAAACTTGACAAATAGTGTAATATGTGTATGGAGGAGCAGTTTCGTTTTATGCGTAAATATTTACCCTGAAACAACAATATAATTCCAATGAAATTAACTGGGGAAAATGTCTTCATGGACTGTAACTATAAGTTGGTACCTTACTATTACCATGTTATTACCACTTAATCCTGTGCTGGAATGTAAAATGCTACGTTTGTTTCACCATTATATTTCACATGGGATATATAGTACTGGTATTTGGTTATAGCAAATGCAATGTAATATTAAAGGTAAAAACACATCTGAGAGGTATACTACAAAGTAGGCTCAATGAGTTGGCCAGCTAACTTTGATAAAACAACTGAAATTACTATTGAAAGCTTATCTTAAATATGTGGGTTTTTTTTTTTTAATCAATTAGACCATGCCCATGTCAAGCTTAAGTTAGCCAGCTAACTTGCCTAAATATTCTGAACTAACTCATTGATCCACTTCGGGATAATTTTTCAAAATTTCATTGAGCCCAGCCGGACCTAGGCTTTTCACAACACCTGTGGGTTGTGGTTCCTCCCTGGTCACCATTTACTCAATAGCACCACTCCTGTTTGTTAAACAGTGCTCACCCAATTGCACAATGCCCAAAGTTGGACTGCAATCTGCTTCCTCTGATAAACGTTGATAGAAACTGATATACTTTATTAATCTGTCTTTTCTATCGCAGCTATAGAATCATATAGGAGGGGAATCCCACATGAACGTGTTTCTCAATAGCACATGATACGATCCCCAAGCACACGTGTGGAAGTACAGTATAGGCGGTTGTAAGCCTACTTGGGCACAATTTTATATTTGCTCCCATAAAAACATACATTAAAGGCCCAGTGCAGTCTAAAATGTGATTTTCCTGTGTTTTATATACACTGAGTGTTCAAAATGTTGCACCTCTCTTTTGCCCACACAACAGCCTCAATTCATCAGGGCATGGACTCTAAAAGGTGTCGAAAGTGGTCCACAAGGATGCTGGCCCATGTTGACTCAAATGCTTCCCACAGTTGTTAATTTGGCTGTGAAAAAAAGCGTTGCAGTTCTTGATACAAACCGGTGTGCCTGGCACCTACTACCATACCCTGTTCAAAGGCATTTAAATATTTTATCTTGCCCATTCACCCTCTGAATGGCACAAATACACAATCCATGTCTCAATTGTCTCAAGGCGTAAAAACCTACACATATTTAAAGTGGATTTTAACAAGTGACCTCAATACAGGATTCAAGATTAACCTGGATTCCCCGGGTTAGTCTATGTCATGGCAATCAGTGTATATTTCCACAATGTTGGAATAATACTGAAATTGGGAAAATTATGTCCTTTTCGTTTAAGAGCTGTTTGAAAAGACTACCTGAGGTGAAAAGACCACCCCGAGGTGGGTGGTCCAGTATAAACACAAACTCACTTCCTTGACAACAGCTCTGACTTATGCAGAGGCCGTATCCCAGTAAATGCTGTACTGCCACTGCAGACATCTGATTGGCCGCCTTTATCGATAGCAATTTACAGTAGTGAGTGCATACTTTTTCGAACTGGCCCCCCTAGCAGTCAAACCCAAACCCATAGCATTGCAAGCACCATACTCTACCAACTGAGCCATCATCACATCACATCATCACAAACTATTTGATGTGTCAATGTACTCAATTACTGTATTGTGCATTGTTTTTCTTCATGGTGATGGAAAGTCTACAGGTACAAACCTAGATGACTAGCCTATGTACTATACAATAATGTGCTGGAGAAGTGTGCTCTTCACGAATAAATCCTGGTTTCAGGCAGATGGCAGCAGATGGCAGACAGGGTGACAGTGTGACAGTGTGTATGGCGTCGTGTGGGAGAGCGGTTTGCTGATGTCAATGTTGTGAACAGAATGCCCCATGGTGGCGGTGGGGTTATGGCATGGGCTACACTCTATGAACACAATTGCATGTTATTGCTGGCAATTTGAATGCACAGAGATACCGTAACGAGATCCTGAGGCCCATTGTCGTGCCATTCATCCACCGCCATCACCTCATGTTTCAGCATGATAATGCACAGCCCCATGTCACAAGGATCTGTACACAATTCCTGGAAGCAGAACATTTCCCAGTTCTTCCATGGCCTGCATACTCACCAGTCAATGTCACCCGTTGAGCATGTTTGGGATCCTCTGGACCTTAGTGTTCTTGGGCACAGGGACTATGTTGGTCTGCTTGAAACATGTTGGTATTACAGACTCAGTCAGGGACTAATCCGTCTGGCCCTGCGGCCTTGTGAATGTTGATCTGTTTAACATCTACAGGTTTGGTGTCCCTTATACGGGACGGTTGCTGCTCAATATGCGATATGTGACTAGAATGGTGTTGTAAACTTTCCAGGACATAGACATGTCTTATATGGGCAGAACACTTACATTCTTGTTAATCTAACTGCAGTGTCCAATTTACAGTAGCTATTACAGCAAAAAAAATGCCATGCTATTGTTTGAGGATAGTGCACAACAACAAAACACTTTTATCACGGCAACTGGTTTGGTAGATTCACCTCTGAAGGTAAATAATGTACTTACATTCAGCAAACTCTGCTCTGATTTGTCATCCAAGAGATAAAATGTAGTGTAGTTTTGTTTTTTTATATTTAAATGTAGGAACTTGGTTCTACAGTTTGACCTCTGGCTCCACCCCCACCCCACCGACCATCTAGATGTGTGAAGGTTAGTGTCTTTTCTGTAGGGAAGCTAATGATCCATCATGTATGACATTCCTTGGAGTGTGCAAACATACATTTTGTATTACCATAGCATTTTTGTATGTTCTCTATAGTTATGTACTTGAAAACCAATTTGGTTTGCTATTATGTGTGTTTTTTCACATTATTTGTAACTTATTTTGTACATAATGTTTCTGCCACCGCCTCCTACGACCAAAAAGAGCTTCTGGAAATCAGGGAAGCGATTACTCACCTCGGACTGGACAAAGATATTTTCTTCAACAAGGATTTTTTCTTCAACGAGTAGGACGGGAAGGATGTACTTCAAACACCCGACAAGGTGGAGAAAGAGACAGAGATATTGGGGACGTAGTTTGCGGTGGCTTGTAAGGATCCGATGGCGAGCGGGTAATCTGCTTTTACCATCAGCATTACTAGCCAACGTACAGTCGTGGTCAATAGTTTTGAGAATGACACAAGTATTGGTCTCCACAAAGTTTGCTGCTTCAGTGTTCTTAGATCTTTATGTCAGTAGTTACTATGGTACACTGAAGTATAATTACAAGTATTCCATAAGTGTCAAAGGCTTTTATTGACAATGACATTCAGTTAATGCAAAGAGTTAATATTTGCAGTGTTGACCCTTCTTTTTCAAGACCTCGCAATCCGCCCTGGCATGCTGTCAATTAACTTCTGGGCCACATCCTGACTGATGGCAGGCCATTCTTGCATAATCAATGCTTGGAGTTTGTCAGAAGTTGTGGTTTTTTTTTTGTCCACCGGCCTCTTGAGGATGGACCACAAGTTCTCAATGGGCTTAAGGTCTGGGGAGTTTACTGGCCATGGACCCAAAATGTCGATGTTTTGTTCCCCAAGCCACTTAGTTATCACTTTTGCCTTATGGCAAGGTGCTCCATCATGCTGGAAAAGGCATTGGTCGTCATCAAACTGTTCTTGGATGGTTGGGAGAAGTTGTTCTCGGAGGATGTGTTGGTACCATTCTTTATTCATGGCTGTGTTCTTAGGCATAATTGTGAGTGAGCCCACTCCCTTGGCTGAGAAGCAAGCCCACACATGAATGGTCTCAGGATGCTTTACTGTTGGCATGACACAGGACTGATGGTAGCGCTCACCTTGTCTTCTCCGGACAAGGTGTTTTCCCGATGGCCCAAACAATTGGAACGGGGATTCATCAGAGAAAATGACTCTACCCCAGTCCTCAGCAGTCCAATCCCTGTACCTTTTGCAGAATATCAGTCTGTCTCTGATGTTTTTTCTGGAGAGAAGTGGCTTCTTTGCTGCCCCTCTTGACACCAGGCCATCCTCCAAAAATCTTTGCTTCACTGTGCGTGCATATGCACTCACACCTGCCTGCTGCCATTCCCGAGCAAGCTCTGCACTGGTGGTGCCCCGATCCCGCAGCTGAATCAACTTTAGGAGACGGTCCTGGCACTTGCTGGACTTTCTTGGGCGCCCTGACGCCTTCTTCACAACAATTGAACCTCTCTCCTTGAAGTTCTTGATGATCCGATAAATGGTTGATTTAGGTGCAATCTTACCAGCAGCAATATCCTTGCCTGTGAAGCCCTTTTTGTTCAAAGCAATGATGACGGCACGTGTTTCCTTGCAGGTAACCATGGTTGACAGAGGAAGAACAATGATTTCAAGCACCAACCTCCTTTTAAAACTTCCAGTCTGTTATTCTGACTCAATCAGCATAACAGAGTGATCTCCAGCCTTGTCCTCGTCAACACTCTCACCTGTGTTAACGAGACAATCACTGACATGATGGCAGCTGGTCCTTTTGTGGCAGGGCTGAAATGCAGTGGAAATGTTTTTGGGGGATTAAGTTCATTTTCATGGCAAAGAGGGACTTTTGATCACTCTTCATGACATTCTGGAGTATATGCAAATTGCCATCATCAACACTGAGGCAAAGTGAAAAACTCTCGACCACCTTTACTCCACACACAGAGACACGTACAAAGCACTCCCTCGCCCTCCATTTGGCAAATCTAAACATAATTCCATCCTCCTGATTCCTGCTTACAAGCAAAAACTAAAGCAGGACGCACCATTGACTCAGTCAATAAAGAAGTGGTCAGACTGGAATATGTTCCGGAATTCTTTCGATGGCATTGAGGAGTACACCACATCAGTCACTGGCTTCATCAATAAGTGCATCGATGACGTCGTACCCACACTGACTGTACGTACATACCCCAACCTGAAGCCATGAATTACAGGCAAAATCCGCGCTGAGCTACCGCTTTCAAGGGTAGAGCTGCTGCTTTCAAGCAGCGGGACTCTAACCCGGACGCTTATAAGAAATCCCACTATGCCCTCCGACGAACCATCAAACAGGCAAAGCATCAATACAGGACTAAGATTAAATCGCATTACACCGGCTCCGACGCTCGTGTATCATTGTTTGTTAACGCCTAATGTTGTTCCATTTGAGCTTGAGAGAGAAAATCCCAGCATGACGCAAATTCCACATTTCCAAGCATATATGGGAAGTCAAGATAGAAAAGGGTTCATTTTAGCAACAAGACACATTTGATGTTTTTCTTCAACATTGAACTGTTGTTGTACCGTACGAATGTAAATGCAGCCACATTCAATTGAGGCAGAGAGGTTTTCGACCCACATTGCGTGAGGTCACAGCCACATGAACCTTGCCCTGACTCCCACAATGCTCTGTCTGTTGGCCGGTCTATTTGTCTGTCCATTTGTTACAACCTAGGTACATGCTACTTTTTAAGCTAAAGTTAGACTGTAATTTTGGCAAAGTGATTGTATGCTAATATTAGTGTGAGAGACTTGGCTTACCAAGTGTAATTAATGTGTATCTTAGAGGGCACTAATGAGCTACAAATATTTGCAGAACAACAGGTCTGACAAATATTGAGGTATGGACACCCAGCAGGGACTGTGTATTTGCATACGCAAACAGTGTGTTTCACCACATAAGGTCTTCTGTCCAGAACTGTTGCAACAAATCTGATTTACTGCTTCCTGACACTCCCTGCGGGCAGCCACTCCACCTGTGTATCTAGAGGTGGGAAGGGCTTTTGAACCAGTACATGTCATTAGTGAACCCAATGTACAAACTGATGCTCGAACATTCCACAATTCATCAAACACTTTGAGGTTTCTAAATTCTTTATAGCTACAAGTATGTATAGGAAAAATGAATATTGTTACATCTTGAGAGATTAACAAAGCCTTGCATAGTATTATTAACACATTTTCTCAGAACTAATATAGGTAACATCATTAACATCTAAAGTGGGAATGAAAAGCTTGCAATTGTAAAGTTAACAACTTTTTTTGTTGCTTAATTTCAGTATTCAATGTCATAACATCACACCAAATGTACAGTATGTATCTACCACACTTTATTTACTTATGGTTGCATATTGTTTTGTCTGCTTAGTTACAATAAAGATGTAGACTATTGCGAAGGTTTGTCTGGCTCTCAGTGACACGCAATGTACGCTGACAATCTCCACCCAGAAACCACAGACCTTTAGGTTCTAACTGTAAAATGAATAGCCCTGTGTGCAAAATATCAACAAGGTGTGGAGATAGTCTCAGTTAGATATTTGTCCAAATATTTATGACACCTTCAAATGGGGGGACTAGATACATAAAGTGCTTTGATTTCTAAACTGTAAAATATTAGATCTCAAATCCAAAATGCTGGAGTATAGAGCCAAATTAAAAATTTTAGCATCACTGTACAAATAAATAAGAAGGGGACTGTATGTACAGTATATATTTTTGGTTTTAGTAGCAGGATTGATTGAACATCTAAGTTTCTGTGAGACTGCCAAAGCACTGCTCTTGAGAAATTGTTGTTCTGATATCACTCATGGTTAAATATAGATTCTATTGACCTATATACCAGGGAGGTCCCACATCAAATGATTAGTTTCAAATGATAATTCTATCACATTAATTACATCAAATACAGCTTTATTACTTTTTAAATGGACATGTATTCATGAGTGCCGGGATCCAGATCCTGTTGCTGACCATTTTTGGCAGTGCAACCATTGCTATGACCATCCCAAATATTTACCCTGGTGAGTCTAAGGAATGGCAGGGAATGAAGTGGGAATTCAAGTGATTCATGAACTATGGGATGATTAGATTGTTAAATTAAATGTTGATATAATTTCAAGATTAATTGAAGCTACAATACAGTACATGCAGCAATACAGAGAGCAAGATCAGCTTTATTAAAGAGGAAGTTCAGGATTGTACAACTTGTTGTTAGATGGTCCCTCATCCTAATGGTAGTCTGTGGGCCAGGAGGAACTGTAACCAGCCCCTATAAATGTCAGCTAATTTTGACCACCGCTAGCAAAACATCAATGGACGTGATGGGGGCATGTGTGCAATTGTCAAAATGTCACGGTCAAATAAACGTCACATTTGGTTTGATGTTACTAAAAGTTGATTGTTAGCTAGTGGTGGCTAAAGTTAGCTGAAGTTTGGCTGTTTAAAGAGAACCGAAGCATGGATTACATTTTCTCCTAGGCCCATAGACTACTTTCAAGTTGTAAAATCCTGAACTTCCGATGTGCAGGTTTGGCCAAGCCTAGGTTGCATTATTGGGACTATTCCATTAGTTCCATTATAACAGGCAAGTTAATCTAGTGCACCACAAGTATATGTACAGTCCTGGATATCTGTACCGACATTATTATTAAGTTCATTACTGGCCATAGATATATACGGCATAGAGCTCTGGTTGTTGTGTCCAGGTGTGAATGGCCCTTCTAGTGTGAAGTCTCCATGGCTCTGTGGGCAAATGATTAAAACCATTATTTTGCAACGTTATGGGGAAATTATATATTATTCTTATTGTGGCGTTAAACATGAATACTGGTATAATATACACACTGATTTTTTTGGTAACACTTTACTTTAAGGTAGGCTACACATACAGTATAAACCACTTATTTGTAGTTTATAAGTGTGTATGTACAGTAAGTAGCTAAAAGGCATTTATTGTGTCTTATTGGCCATATATTAGGCCTTAAGTGTTTTCCTATTTAACCATTGTAACGCATGTGTTAGCCATAATAAAGACAGTATTATTTAATAAAGAGCAAGCTACCCAAGAAACATACTTTTTGTAGACCTTTTCCCATTCCTCTCTTCCCTTATCAACTCATCCCACCTCCCTGACTTCAAAATGGCCCGAGTCGCTCCCATCTTTAAGAAACCAACACTCAACTCATCTGACGTCAAAAACTACAGACCTGTATCCCTTCTTTCTTTTCTTTTCAAAAAACTTGAGCGTGATGTTTCTGTGTCACGGAGGCTCACCGCACTGCCAAAGATGACTCTCTCTCTCCTCTGTTCTCATCCTCCTAGAGCTATCCGCTACCTTCGACACCGTGAACCATCAGATCCTCCTCTCCACCCTCTCAGGTCTGCGGTTCTCAGGCTCTGCACACTCTTGGATTGCATCCTACCTGGTGACGTGGAGTGGATCTGTGTCTGCACCACGTACTCTCACTAATGGTGTCCCCCATGGCTCTGTTCTAGGCCCTCTTCTCTTCTCTCTATACACTAATTCACTCTGCTCTGTCATATCCTAACATGGTCTCTCCTATCATTGCTATGCGGATGACACTCCACTTCTTTTCTCCTTCCCTCTTCTGACACCCAAGTGGCGGCACGCATCTCTGCGTACCTGGCAGATATCTCAACTTGGATGTCGGCCCACCACAACTCCACAGTGTCACCCTCTCAGAGTGCAAATAACCTTGGCGTGACCCTGGACAACACCCTGCCGTTATCTGCAAACATCAAAGCAGTGACTCGCTCCTGCAGGTTCATCCTCTACAACATCCATAGAGTTCAACCCTACCTCACACAGGAAGTGGCACAGGTGCTAATCCAGGCACTTGTCCTCTCCCGTCTGGACTACAGCAACTCGCTGTTGGCTGAGCTCCCTGCTTGTGCCATCAAACCTCTGCAATTTATCCAGAACACTGCGGCCCGCCTGGTTTTCAACCTTCCCAAGTTCTCTCATGTCACCCCGCTCCTTCGCACACTCCACTGGGCTTCCAGTTGAAGCTCGCACCTACTACAAAACAACGGTGCTCACCTATGGAGCTGTGAGGGGAAAGGCACCTCCTTACCTTCAGGCTCTGATCAGACCGAACACCCAAACGAGGACACTACATTCATCCACCTCTGGCCTGCTAGCCCCCCTACCTCTACGGAAGAACAGTTCCTGCTCAGCCCAGTCAAAGCTATTCAGTGCTCTGACACCCCAGTGGTGGAACGAGCTCCCCCATGATGCCAGGGCAGCGGAGTCACTGACCACCTTCCGGAGACACTTGAAACCCTACCTCTTTAAGGAATACTAACACCAGACTTATTTCACCTGCTAGCACTACCTTTCCTCACAGCTGCTTGTTTAAACAAATGTACTTTCTGTGATGGAGATGTGGTTGTCCCACTGGCTATCCTAAGTTGAATGCACCAATTTGTCAGTCACTCTGGATAAGAGCGTCTGCAAAGACAAAAATGTAAATGTAAAGGGGGACTTGGGAAAATTGCAGTTGGCTCAGAACAGGGCAGCACGGCTAGCCCTTAAAAGTACGTACACGGAGAGCTAACATTAATGACATGCATGGCTCAAAGTGGAAGAGAGATTGACTTCATCGCTACTTGTTTTTGTAAGAGGTGTTGACAAGCTGAATGTCCCGAGCCTCTGTTTAAAATACTAGCACACCAAATCAAATCAAATCAAATTGTATTGGTCACATACACGTGGTTAGCAGATGTTATTGCGGGTGTAGCGAAATGCTTGTGCTTTGTAAGAGAAAAATCAATGTATGTACTTGATTTGTTTAATACTAATAGTTAACAAATAATATGCTTAAACAATAGTAGAGACATTTATTTGTGCCAACGCTGTGCTTCTGAGAAAAGATTATTAATCTCTTTCACGCAGTTGGTCTAGGCACGTAGTCAAGGACATGGGATAGAGATAAACTTGAGGAGCAGATACACTTACTTTCACACTCCCGCTGTTTATACAGCGGGAGAAATAAGTATTGAACACGTCACCATTTTTCTCAGTAAATATATTTCCAAAGGTGCTATTGACATGACATGTTCACCAGATGTTGGTAACAGCCCAAGTAATCCATACATACAAAGAAACCAAAACAAATAAGTTCAGAAATTAAGTTATGTGTAATAATGTGAAATGACACAGGGTAAAAGTATTGAACACATGAAGAAAGGGAGGTGCAAAAAGGCATGGAAAGCCAAGACAACAGCTGAAAAATATCAGTAATTAAAAAGCAATCCAGCCCCCTGTCTGTGCAAATTAATATCAGCTGGTTCAGTCCCAACTGATGGCCTACAAAAAGGTCTCATTGCCAAGGTGTCACACAAGACACATCTCATGATGGGTAAAAGCAAAGAGCTGTCTCAAGACCTTCGCAACCTAATTGTTGCAAAACATAATGATGGCATTGGTTATAGGCGCATTTCTAAGCTTTTGAATGTTCCAGTGAGCACTGTTGGGGCCATAATACGGAAGTGGAAAGACAATCATTTCACCATAAATTTGCCTCGACCAGTTGCTCCTCGCAAGATTTCTGACAGAGGAATGAAAAGAATAATCAGAAGAGTTGTCCAAGAGCCAAGGACCACTTGTGGAGAGCTTCAAAAAGACCTGCAATTAGCAGGTACTGTTGTCTCAAAGAAAACAGTAAGTAATGCACTCCACCGCCATGGCCTGTATGCACGCTCACCATGAAAGACTCCATTGCTGGAAAAAAAGCATCTTGAAGCTCGTTTAAAGTTTGCTGTACAACATTTGGAAAAGCCAGTGAAATACTGGGAGAATATAGTGTGGTCAGATGAGAGCAAAATTGAACTGTTTGGATGTCATAATACACACCATGTTTGGAGGAGAAATGGCACTGCACATCACCCTAAAAACACCATACCAACAGTGAAGTTTGGAGTTGGGAACATCATGGTGTGGGGCTGCTTTTCAGCAAATGGTACTGGCAAACTTCACATAATTGAAGGAAGGATGAATGGGCAAATTTACCGAGACATTCTTGACAAAAATCTGCTGCCATCTACCAGGATGATGAAAATGAAACGAGGGTGGACATTTCAGCAAGACAATGATCCCAAACACACAGCCAAGGAAACTCTCAATTGGTTTCAAAGAAAGCTGCTAGAATGGCCCAGCCAATCACCTGACTTAAATCCCATTGAAAATCTATGGAAAGAACTGAAGATCAAGATTCATAGAAGAGGCCCACGGAACCTTCAAGATTTGAAGACTGTTTGTGTGGAAGAATGGGCCAAAATCACACCAGAGCAATGCATGCGACTAGTTTCTCCATACAGGAGGCGTCTTGAAGCTGTCATTACCAACAAAGGCTTTTGTACAAAGTATTAAATAAATATCAGTAAGTGTGTTCAATACTTTTTCCCTGTGTCATTTCACATTATTACACATAACTTAATTTCTGAACTTATTTATTTTGGTTTCTTTGTATGTATGGATTACTTGTGGTGAAAATGTCATGTCAATAGCACCTTTGGAAATATATTTACTGTGAAAATTGGTGACGTGTTCAATACTTATTTCACCCGCTGTATATTAAAAAATAATAATAATTGGAACCTCAAACGGTTGACTGAGTATGTTTTAATTTAAAACCTCACAAACAGGGTTGTAAAATTATTTCAACTTACATAGTAATGGCTATTCTATTATCTATATGTCTATGATTTCAATAGGTTTTGTATGGAAGTTATATATATATTTTTGTGTATATATATATATATATATATATATATATATATATATAGTTTTGTATTAGTAGAAAATAGTTTGACTACTCTGTTTGAAAGCTTTTATATGATATCAAAATAAAATGTTTATGTTTTCCAGTGATGAAGGCATGGATGTCTCATGGTAGGGTGGGGTATGCAAAATGTGTAAACTTTGAGCACCTCTATCTCCTCAATGTTTTGGCATTGACTTTCTGACTACTTCTATGATGGGCAAATATGTATAGAAAGTGTCATTCAAATTAAAAGTGGTGCAGTCAAAAAGTGAATCAAATGGAAGGACCATTCTACAGTACAAGAATATTGATATAAGGACATGAGACGGTGGAGCCACATTTCACAGCACCGCATAATCACATTGTACGTTGCAACAATACTAATGCCATTTTGAAAACATTTTGTGTTTATAAAACAATTAATTAGTAATGTAACCAAGGGTTTTCCTTCATATCGAGTCATGAGCAATATCGCCATTGTGTGTAAAGACTCTTTGTGATAAGAGAAACAATAAGAATGGTAGCCTCAGTGCAAGGACAATAGAGTGAATCAGTAATCACTCTTGTGATAGGAACACACCTGCAGCGTGTTATGTTGGTCTATTGAATGAGTCATAATTTGTGAATTTTTATTAGGATCCCCATGAGCTAACGCCGAAACACTAGCTAATCTTCCTGTTGTCCAACACCAATTAACAAGACATTACAAAAAATTACAAATGAAGACTTTACAAACATTTTAGAAGTAGACAATACAGACAATTCAAATTCCTGACAGGAAACACATTTAACATTCAGTTGATGCTTTCTGTTTCCTGTCCAGTCACATGGTCTATCGCATTAGATGTTCTTTTATTTATTTTTTATTGAAGGTGGATTTACTTTTTGCCTGACAAATATGGATTGGCAAAGAGTTCCATTCAGCTATGGCTCTGTATAAAACTGTGGATTAAAGGCGATTTGTCCTTGGCTTGGGTTGTCTTAGATGTCCTGAATTTACCTTTCTGGTTTGGTGATTATGCATGTTGCTAGTATGTACTAACTGCCCTGAAAAAATACTGTGTTTTTAAGAAAAATATAACATTCCTAAAGAAAATCAGAAGACTGGATAGCAATTTGTTTTCAATGTGATGCAATGAGAGATTCTGATGCATTTGGATAATATTTATATGGATAGAGCAATGAAGAGCAAATCTGGCAGCATAAGAAGTTAAACAAAACAAATAAACACAAACACTTCATGACCTGTTTTGATGTTTATTCAGTCCATATACATATACTGTATATTAATCAATAAATAAGATAAATCCAATAGACAACTAATGCAATATGAATGGTTATGGTCATTGTCTATGACGGTGTCTCCTAAATGATGGGTCAGGGCTATATCTATATCTAGGAACCACTTGTTGATGACACCTTTTTCTGTGCAATGAGAAAATGGGGTTTAAACCTCTCATATTGGTTTGAGAGGGCCATGAAATCCTTGGGATGGAGCCAACCTTTCTGCCACACCTTCACTTCCAGAAGAACCTAAGACCTTCCCTTCACTCAGGTGGTATAAAGCCAAGATCCAAGCTCAGTACCTTTCTCATACTACCTGTGTTCACTACCCAGAGGATCACCATGGGGACAACACAGACACCCACATGGGTGTTAATATGGATGGCATTGGCGATTGGTTTAACTGCCTCTCAAAGTGGTAGGTAGAATCCATGACTTTGTTTTACCTTGTACTTTAGTGTTGACAGGGCTAAAATGTATGTTACTTTATGCCATAGCGCTCTCACAATAACTCCAATGTTTATCTAATTGGACAGCCTAACAATGAGGGAATATTTGACAATGCTCAGTCCTGCCTTTATGTGCCTTTAAGCACGAGTTATGATTGATGAATATAACAGAGGCTGAAATACACAGGATTCCACAATGATTTACAGTAAAAGTTTTATGTAACTTATTAACATACACTTTTATTTCAGAGGATACATCAAAGGCCACAGTTAACATCATCCCCTCAATGTCAAGGATAACTGAGATTGCAGGTAAGCTTCATCTAACCCTGGTGGAGACAGTCATAACAAGTAGCACAACAGGTTTTGTGGATTAGCTGTTGTTGAAAAGCATGAAGTAGCCTAGCTTATTCATTTATTGTTCAAGTTCCTAAACATGATAGAGATTGGATGTACTTTGGAAATTCTTGTTTTTTTTGTGTTGAATTTGACGTTTACTACTATAACCCATAGAAACGCATTGAATAACACATTCATAAATGCCCAAAAATATATCATAAGGAATAAGGTTTTGAAGTGTCTGGAGATATAAGAAGGAAATATTTTTAGTTTTTTGGACACATATTTTAACATTTTTTTGTGGCACAAAACTACCTCCATATTTCCATTCATTTGTATGGGTTAACTTCAGAGGAGTCCCATGCCACTTGTTGGGTTTGTAGACCAAACGGTTTGGATGCTACAGACAGAAGTTGGCACATTGGTGGTACCATAGAGTGCTCATATTAGTTAGTAGGCCAAATCGTTCGGACACTACAGAAGTTTGCGTGAGAAGACCGATTTTCAGGATGTGGTGTGACAAACATCTCTGTAGCTCTGCCACTTTCAACCGCAGATGCGGAAGGTCGACATACTGTAGGTGGATGCAGTAGATTGAGAGCGCATGCAAGAAAACAGATATCTTTAGCTTAAACTGAGGATTTTTTTTATTATGTTAAGAATATTGACACACGGGTAGACAGTCAGTAGACTCATGATGAGTGAGTGAGGCCAATATAGCAGTCAACCAATGGACTCCTAGTTAAAGCAAATCTAGGTCTTACGAGGGGCGAAAATGGGAAATAATCATACACATTTCTTTCTCTGTATCTAAAGATAAAACTTGCTGAATTGTATGCTATTAATCCTGAATGGGTTGTCCTTTTCCCTAGGAGTGAGTCCTATACATAATGGCCAGGTCTGCAGTACATGGGGTAACTACCACTTCAAGACCTTTGACGGAGACATCTTTCAGCTCCCCTCCACCTGCAACTATGTTGTGACCTCACTGTGCCATAGCAGTTATGAGGATTTCAACATCCAGATGAGGCGGGAGGTGGTGGACAACCAGCCCACCATTAGCAAGATCACCATGAAGCTGGATGGCACAGTGGTGGAGCTATCCAAGGGTTCCGTTGTTGTTAATGGGAATCAGTAAGTTCCTCCCGAATAGCTGTATTTCTCAATCAGTGCTCAGTGCTCAAGTAGTTGGATATCATTTTGTTGTCCCAGTGGCTTTGACTTATTAAATATGAGACCACACCTTGTACTGAGTAATTATGCTCAAGAACACATTTACAGTGATAGAGATAAGAATGCTGTTTTAAAACTACCAATGAAAATGTCATAAAATGAAGACAATTGAGCTAATTGAAAATTGAAAATTGGTTGGTCTGACTAAGTTCTACGTGAATCTAATGCTTTGTCTTCCTCTTCCTCCAGTGCCACCTTACCCTTCAGCCAGTCTGGTGTTCTCATTGAAGAGACTCCCTCGTACATCAAGATCAAAGCAAAACTGGGATTGGTAGCCATATGGAACCAGGAGGATTCCTTCTTGGTAATACAACAATTATGCATTTTTTAATATTTCTGTTGTTTTTGCAGTGTGGTCAATGTCTGCATTTGAAGGAATTTGCTGTGGTGGGCACTTCGAATGACTGTGTTAACAACAGTTAAGGTAGTCCTAATCTGTAGTTATTTTCAGGAATAGGTTGTCACTGCTCTTAAATGTTAATTTTGTTACAGTCATTCCCAGTTTTTGTCGAGTGTTGTGCGTTTAAGGAGGTAAACTGTCACCCTAAAACTTCTAATAATCTGCAATTTCAGGTGGAGATGGACATCAAATTCAGAAACAAGACCTGTGGTCTATGTGGAGATTTTAATGGAGTTCAGCAATTCGATGAGTTCTATAGCCATGGTACGTTTTCACTGGCACTATCAACATGTCAACCATAGCCTATTATTTGGAATGCAGTTGACATTTAACAATAACTGGATTTATTTTTATGCCAAAGGTATGAAATTGTCTCCTGTCAACTTCGGAAACTTCTGGAAATTGGATGGTCCAACTGAAAGCTGCACTGAAAACACGCTGCCTTCACATCAGAAATGCCCCAATCTAGTAGGTTAATCTTTATGGCTTATGATAAGAATAGGGATACTGACTAGGCTGTAAAACATTTTTTTCTCTCCAGGCAGAGGTCAGAATTATTGACACCCCTGTTTTCAATACCTTTCAATACCCCACCTTGCGAGAATAATGTCACTGAGCCTTTTTCTAAAATGTTTTATTAGTTGGGAGGGATTTTAGACCATTCCTTCATTCAGAATCCTTCCAAACCTTTGATATCCTTTGTCTGTGCTTCTGGACTGCCCTCTTCAATTAAAAACACATATTTTCAGTGGGTGTGAAGTTCGGAGACTGAGACTTGATTTTGTGGAAAAATATATATTTATTTGGTGATGTTGATGTGTGCATGGGGTTATTGACTTGCTAGAATATCCCCATGCCGCCAACTTTCAGCCTTCTGGCAGAGGCAACCAGGTTTTGGCAAAAATGTCCTGGTACTGGTAAAGTTCATGATAGCATTGACCTTTACAAGAGCCCCACGGAAAGCAAAATAGCCCCATAACATCAAAGATCCACCACCATATTTTACAGTAGGAATGGGGTTATTTTCTGCTCATGCATTCTTATTTCGATCCCAAACCCACCACTGGTGGGCGTGGCCAAAGAGCTCTATTTTCATGTAATCTGCCCAAAGCACAAGTTCCAATCCAAGTGCCAATGCCGTTTAACAAACAGACGTTAAGATTTGGCGCTCTTTGGCGTCGAAATGAGGATGCATGAGCAGAAAGGAACCCCATACTTTCTGTATATAATGGTGGGGGTTATTGGTAGCGGCTATATTGATGTTATGGGGCTATTTTGCTTCCACTGGTCCTGTGGCCCTTGTTAAGGTCAACGTTATCATGAACTCTACCCAGTACCAGGACCTTTTAGTAAAAAACCTGTTTGCCTCTGCTAGGACGCTAAAACATGGCCTTAAATAGATCTTCCAGAAAGACAATAACCCCAAGCACACATCAGAATCCACAAAGAAATTGTTAATTTGTCACAAAATCAACATTTTGCAATGGCCATCTCTGTCTCTGAATTTGAAAACCATTGAAAACCTGTTGTTTGAATTAAAGAGGGCAGTCCATAAGAACAGTCGAATAATATCAAGGATCTGGAAGGATTCTGATGGAGGAATTGTCTAAGATCCCTCCTGCTGAGGGGAAGACGGCCCATAATAATTGCTGGAACGGAGTAATGGAATGGCATCAAACACCTGGAAACCATGTGTTTGATGTATTTGATACGATTCCACTGATTCCGCTCCAGTCATTACCACGATACCGTCCTCCCCAATTAATGTGCCAACAACCTCCTGTGCTCCTAATGTGTTCTCCAACTCATAGAACATTTTAGAAAAAGGCTCATTGCAGTTATCCTCGCAAGGTGAGGTATTGAAAGATATTGAAAACAGGGATGTCAATTTCGACCCCTACCTTTTTGAGATATAAAAAAAAATACTTGTTAAACAAGATCTCTTTCTAGGAGCAATTGTACTAGTATGAAATAATATATTTCCCCATATATGTATTGCATACAATATAGCTCAGTATTTCAATAATTTATTTGACGCAGTCATTTCTGCTCATGTCTATCAAGGGTGTCAGTCATTTCAGACTCAACTGTATATATCCTAATTATAACACCTCTCTGTTTTTGTTTGATAGAAACCAGTTTGTGAGCAGTTGCTCTCCGATCCTGCCTTCAGCAGCTGTAAGGACTTGTTGGCCATCGACTCATTTGTTGAGGCCTGTGTATCTGACCTGTGCAACTGTGATAACAGCACCAGCTCCTTCTGCCTGTGTAACACCATCTCAGAGTACTCCCGCCAGTGTGTTCATGCAGGCGGGAAGCCCAAACAATGGAGGACTGAACAGTTCTGCTGTAAGCATACCCTTACTCTCCGTATAAACATTCAAATTGCACTTTGGTTAGTTGCAACAGTATACTAACATTTTGAAATAACTTTATCTTTGCAGATAAGACATGCCCCTACAACATGGAGTACCAGGAGTGTGGAAACCCCTGTGTTGACACCTGCTCCAACCCCGAGAGAGGCCAGCTGTGTGAGGAACACTGCTCAGATGGCTGTTTTTGTCCTCCAGGTAGGCAGACATATTTAAACGTTCTCTGCACATCCTCTTCTTCAAAGAGATGGTATTAAAAATGCATAGGAATGTAGCAGACTGTATACTGATAGAATGCAAAGCAATTGATTCCATATTGTGGACTGGACTATGTTGCGTTACAAAGGCAACTAAAAATATGGTCAAACATCTTTGATCTGTTGTAATAGCCAGGTATATTATCTGATTTGCAGTATGGTGGGATTGAGATAGATAATAAACACATGTCTGCTCTCACCCAAAGGCACCGTTTTTGATGATGTCAACAAGAATGGTTGTATAGCCTTGAGTCAATGCTCCTGCCACCACAATGGAAAAACATATGCACCTGGAGAGTCTTATTCAAGCACTTGTAAAGATTGGTAAGAAACCCAGGCTAAGAATTGTGGCTTGAGTCTAAAAGTTATTCCAGGGGTGACAATCTCTAAGTTCCATTGAATAACTGACATTTTTCCCATAGTTCCTGTGGTGGTGGTCAGTGGAAGTGTGTGGACAAGGACTGTCCTAGCACCTGCGCTGTGGAGGGAGGATCCCACATCAACACCTATGATGGAAAAGCCTACACCTTCCATGGGGACTGCTCTTATGTTCTGACCAAGGTCAATATGCAGTTTCCTCTACAAAGCTCTGTGTGCATCAATCTCATTCACATAAAAGACATGTTAGAACTGGCCAACTTCTTTTTAGTTATTATGTCTGTATTACAGCTTTTGTCCAGCTTCTTTACTTTTCTTCTGACAAATCCAGTTTTTCAATGACAATTTAAATCAAACTATATAGAACAGGGCTCTCCAACCTTATTCCTGGAGTGCTACCGTCCTGTAGGTTTTCACTTCAACCCCAATTTAGCGCACCTCATTCTAATAATTAGCTGGTGGATGAGTTGAATCAGGTTAGTTACAACTGGGGATGGAGCAAAAACCTACAGGAGGGTAGCTCTCCAGGAACAGAGTTGGAGAACCTTGATATAGAACATTTATCTATGAAGAAAAGTGTGATGTTCATGTTAACTCTGTCTCTTGTTTTACACTGAGATATTTCCTTTTATTGAGGCAAATCTTTGAGACAACTTATTCATGTTTTTTTTTCAGGACTGTGGTGGGATGCAATTCACTGTACTGGGTGATCTGGTGCAGTGTGGGCTTTCTGACAGTGAGACTTGTCTAAAGGCTGTTACCCTGTCCCTCTCAGAAGGAGCCACTGTAAGTATTATTTGACTGCAGTATATGTTTTTTCCCCCAATGTTGTTAGGTTTTAGATTTGAATGTGTTATTTGAATATCATGAATAAACATATTGATACACAATGCCCCTCTATGCAGGTGATCAACATACAACCCAATGGAAAAGCCTTTGTAAATGGAATCTATTCTCAGCTGCCCTTTTCTGCTGGTAAGTTACAGTTGACCAATAAACATACAGTACTATCAATGTAGTCATGACTAGGCATGCATGAAACTGGTATCCTACAGTTAAGTACACCATTGTATGGGGAATACATAAAGGTAATTGGGAATTTTGTAATGGTGTTGAAGCTATATCATTCAACACTGACACATATATTTTACTTAACATCATAATGCTGCATCTTACTCCTTCCTCTTCTCACTTGGTTCCTTATAGCTGGAGTAACTATTTTCAGAGCCTCCTCATTTTTCATCATCGTCCAGACCACTTTTGGCCTCCAGTTGGAAATCCAACTCTCACCAATCATGCAGGTCTATATTGCTGCAAGCACCGTTTGGCAGCAGAGAACTTGTGGTATGTCTCATCATCCGTAGACCAACCACCAATGAGGTGTTTATGTTCTGGGAATTATTTATTTTCCCTGTATATAAATACATGTTCACCCTACAGGTCTTTGTGGAAACTTCAACAACAACCAAGGAGATGATTTCAAGGTCCTGAGTGGAGTGACTGAGGGCACAGCCATTGGTTTTGCAAACACCTGGAAAACACGAGCCAGCTGCCCAGACATCAAGAGTAGCTTTGAAAGCCCCTGTAGTTTAAGTCTTGACAATGGTAGCTGCATGGTTTATTACATTTCCATGTTTGTTTTAAATGTTACAGAGAATGGTGCAAGTTGGCCTAACTAATTCCGGTGGTTTATTTTTCAACTATTTCAGAGAAATATGCCCAGCACTGGTGCTCTCAGCTGGCTGATCCTAAAGGGTTGTTTGCTCCATGCCACGCAGCGATAAGCCCAGACATGTACAAAGAAGTGAGACCATTTAAACATACTATTCATTTCTGACAATTCTGGATTTTCCTTAGCATAGCAACTAAACAAATGTATGTAACATGTGATGCCAGCTGTTATGGGGCAATTGAGAATTACATTGCTTGCTGATAAATATTGTTTATCTGCACAGTATTTGTGCATATTATGTACACACAATGAATTTAAACTATTGTATGGTATAATATAGATGCTGTTCTGACTGTGATTTTCTATTCAGAACTGCATGTATGACAGCTGTAACTGTGAGAAGAGTGAGGACTGCATGTGTGCTGCCGTCTCCTCTTATGTCCACGCTTGTGCTGCCGAGGGCATCCAGATCAAGAGCTGGAGAGACACTATCTGCAGTAAGTGACAATCGCACCATAATACCTAAGAAGGTGTGTCAATTGTGACCAAATTAGACACAAATATTATAAATATTTACATCTAACACTAATTGTTGCCATCCCCAGCCAAATACTCCAACTCGTGCCCTAGCACCATGGTCTACGCCTACAGCATAAAAAGCAGTGATCGCTCCTGCCGCTGCTACAGCGACTCTGACTTTACCTGTTCAATCACCTTCGAGGCTGTGGATGGGTGTATCTGTTCTGAAGGAACCTACCTGGATGATGAGGGCAAGTGTGTTCCACCAGCCAGCTGTCCTTGTTATTACAAGGGCTCAGTGGTGTCCCCTGGAGAGGTCATCAGCAAGGATGGAATCATGTGGTATGGACCGAGTTATTTACCTACCTATACTCAAACTGTATATCAATGTAATTCACAACACAATAAAAACATTTAAAAAACATTTTATTGTAAAGGCATATTTTTGGAGCTTAGACCTTGCTTTCCTGCAGTGAGCATAGGGACGTTCAAGTACCATTAACATTATTTTATTTCAGCACCTGCAATGAGGGAAAACTCCGTTGTATGGGAGATTCACCCGATCAGCCATGTAAGTTCATGTATAGAAACTGTCAAAACAACTCACCATTTTGAGCTATTGTACTGTGCCAGGCAACACTGAATTTGAAATGTCCGTTTTTTTTATGGCGCTTTGTCAAATCCTATATAGAGATATGGTGTGTGGTAATGGTGTGCTATTGGTAACAGAACCAGGCTAAGTGCATGTTGAAATATTATCTCTCCATCCTAGTACACACTTTACAGAGCATAATGATTTTGTGAAAGTAATGATACATGAATTCCCTTTATTTTCACAGCATGTGTTGCACCAATGGTTTTCTTCAACTGCTCCAATGCAAGCCCAGGAGTGAGAGGGTTAGAGTGTCAGAAGAGCTGCAATATTCTGGATATGGCCTGCGTGAGTCCCCTATTCACCTCGTCTACAGGCTATTGCGCACAGTGCAACTTGACTTGACAAATACTTGACTCAATAAGGTCACTCCCATGGAATTATCTGGTCAAAATTGCATCGTTGATGTACCAGGCTTAAATGCACTGTTACATCAACGACGCAATTTTGACCAGATAATTCCATGGGAGTGACCTTATTGAGTCAAGTATTTGTCATAATTTAATTTGACCGAATCACATGACTGTGAGGCGTGGCTCTGTGCTTGTGGTTTGCTAACGTATGGGGCAGGGTTAGGGGGAAGGTGTTGTCGGAGATGATTGGTTGGCAGATTAAGCCGATTAAGCCAATGCCTATGCGCCGGGAGTTTCTCCCAGTCTTTATGTATTGGATAATGGCTAACGAAGGCCAAGTTTGACCTTTTGGTCCACCAGAATCTTCACGCACTTGGGCGGAACTTTCTGGGAAACAGTTTAACGTATAGTTAACACCATTTGTACACAGCAGATGTTCTAATTAATCATTTTCACTTTACAGATCAGCACAGAGTGCATATCAGGCTGTATGTGTCCCTCTGGACTGGTATCCAATGGAAAAGGAGGCTGCATCAAGCCAGACCTTTGTCCTTGTTCTCACAATGGAGCTACTCACCAACCAGGAGACAGCATCAAGGTCGACTGCAATACCTGGTAAGTTCATCTTGCCTCAGTTGGGGTTTTAAACCAATTAAGACTTCAGTCTGATATATATGGTTTTGCCACTTTCAGCACTTGTAAAGACAGAACATGGCAGTGCACAACAAACCTGTGCCATGGAACCTGTGCCATTTATGGGGATGGACACTACATAACCTTTGATGGGAAACGATTCACTTTCGAAGGAGACTGTGAATACACTCTTACAAAGGTATGCTTACAGGGTAACTTGATAGTCTAAGTGATCAACCCAAATATTTGTTAATTTATAGGTCAAGTATTAATACACGTTGACCAATAAGGGTTTGTGTTTATTTTTTAAAGGTATGTACTGTAGGCGTTTCTGAGGAGCTGAACCTTTTCACTATTTCAATGATTGACTTACCGCATGCGTGGTTGGAGATAATGTATAGTCCAACAAAATACTGTGTTGGCTGTTGTTAAATTTATGACTGAAATTGAGTCTACCTTAAACAGGACTACTGTGGTAACAACAATGCCAACGGCAGCTTCAGAGTCATCACTGAGAACATCCCTTGTGGAACAACAGGCACCACCTGCTCCAAGGCCATCAAGCTCTTCCTGGGGGTAACTAGATTCCTGCTTCCTGCCTGGCGCATACCATTACTGAAGCCAAGACTACTACTATTCATTAATTCATTCATTCATTCATTCATGCAGTACATACATACAATCTATAAAGCATACTATACAAAGTACATAGATCAAAGCTTCATGAGGCAAAAAAATGAAGATTGTAGCATACATTATAACATAATGAGTAATTAGATAAATTAATCTCTTAATAATTACAGTATATACTCAAACAATTTTTATTTTATTTTTATCTCTTTCAGAACAATGAATTAATCCTGACAGAAGGGAACTACCAAGTTGTTGAGAGAAATACAGGGGATGCGGTTCCTTACCAGATCCGCACAATGGGCATCTACCTTGTGATTGAAGCCAATAATGGTTTGATTCTCATGTGGGACAGGAAAACAAGCATGTTCATCAAACTTAACCCACAGTTCAAGGTACATTTGAACTTTGATTGAATTACAAATTAGATGTGAAAATATGTTTATAGTATTCCATCAACTGATATTCACAAGTCTGTTATCACTCCTTTTTATAATTCAACTGAATTGTATGCTATGTCCTCTTCAGGGACATGTCTGTGGTCTGTGTGGAAACTATGATGGCAACGCAAACAATGACTTCACTACCAGGAGCCAGGCAGTTGTTGTCAATCCTCTAGACTTTGGAAACAGCTGGAAAGTCTCTGCAAACTGCCCTGATGCAAAGATCAAAAGGAGCCCCTGTATTGCCAACCCTTACAGGCAGTCTTGGTCACAGAAGCAGTGCAGCATAATACAGAGCAACGTTTTCACAGACTGCCATTCTAAAGTAGGTTAAGACTTTAGACGTTCACTGAATGTTTTTGATTTGATCAAATCGACTAAATGATGTTCTCCAATTAGGTGGACCCCTCTCCTTTCTACGATGCTTGTGTGACAGACTCATGTGCTTGTGACAGTGGTGGAGACTGTGAGTGTTTCTGTACCGCAGTGGCAGCTTATGCAGAGGCCTGTAATGAGGCTGGAGCCTGCATAGCCTGGAGAAGCCCACAAATCTGCCGTGAGTCTCTAAATGTTCAATTCATTTAAGCGCTGACATAAAAATAGGCTTAATCCAGTCAGTTTAAACCGAATTGAAGATAATACTTACAGAGAGCTTTTTGTCCACCACATACAGCGCTGTTCTGTGATTACTACAACCCCCCTGGAGAATGTGAGTGGCACTACAAGGCATGTGGAGCTCAGTGTATGAAGACCTGCAGGAATCCCTCCGGGAGCTGCTCCACTCAGATACCACCTCTTGAAGGTACAGTAGACATTCATTTAGGATCTATTTTGGGCAACAACAATTTTCTATAACAGGTACTTGGTATTTGTTTCATGTTAAAGCTAGAGTCCTTAATTGAAACAATAACAAAGTATGCCACCCCGCCTCTGTTTCGGTAAAAAGCTGAGGGATCGACCAGGAGAAATGTAACCATTCTCAAATTCATAGACAGAGCTATGGATGCAATGGCTGACCATTCATGATATAACAATAATTGTTTTCACCTTGTTTTGAGGCTATACAGGGTTTGATTATGTTTATATTTTTTACAAACATTGAAGTAAAACAATAGTATATTTTGGGTTCTTATGCGGTACGACAGTTGAACTTAGATTTAATGGGTATATATTATTCATGTATATGTATAAAAATGGCTGTAGCAACAAAGGATTCTAGCTTTAAATTGCTATTAATTTTATCGGGCTGAAATTGGCAGTGTGAAACAAATGCAAGCTACATCTTTTACCAAACCATGCTAACTGAAAAGTGATCCAGCAAGTATATGACTTGGCTCAGCTTGATAGTATAGTCAATATTTAGAAGAATAACTGTCTGAGGTCCTTTTAGATATGCTTTCTTTTTCACTCAGTTTCCACTCACTGTGTTTCTCCACCATATACCTCTATCAATCAATTGCTTTTTGATCATTAACATTTGAACATTTTTCTTCTTCTTTAGGTTGCTATCCAAAATGTCCTCCTGCTCAACCCTTCTTTGATGAAGATACAATGCAATGTGTGGAGAAGGAGCAGTGTGGATGCTATGGCAGAGATGGAAAACACTACAATAACGGAGAAAAAGTACCGACCACAGAGAACTGCAAGACATGGTAGGCCTTTAGTAATACAGAGAATCTTGGTCTCGGCTAAAATTGTGAACACCGTAACTGTGTTTGAATGTCAAGAACAAAAACTAAGTAGAATTATAAATGTTTCTTTTTCCAAAGCTATTGTAATTCCGTGACAGTGGACTGCAAATACGATGTACAAGGTATGAATGGATCCTTCAACCAAAACAACAACACATAAATGATTTCTTCATCATTCCAGTACCCTAAAATATATCTTATCCTTTCAGCTTGCACTTGTACCTACAACGGGAACAAATACCCCTATGGGCATATCATATACGACACAACGGATGGACATGGCAACTGTATGACAGCAGTTTGTGGGAAGAATGGAACCATTCACAGGGACACGTACACATGTTCAACTAGAAATCCGCCAACTTCTATTCCATCTCATCCAACACCTTCTACGAATGTTCCTACCTCTACACCATCCTCTACAGTGACAACAAATGTTTTCACTTTCTCAACACCAACACCAACTGGTGGGTACCTGAGACTGAAGCTTGAGTGACTAGTGACTAGTATGACATGGTTATATATCAGAGGAGGCTAATGAAGGGAGGACGGCTCATGATAATGAGTGGAAAATAGTGAATGGAATGGTATAAAACACATGGAAACCAGGTGTTTGTGTTTGAGATCATTCCATTGATTTGTTTCCAGCCATTACTATGAGCCTGTCCTCTCTATTGGCTGAGGACACTGCAAATTATGCACCTTCATTAGATTGTGTTAAATTATCACCAATTTAAAAGAAGAAAATGTATTTTTAAATGTTTTATTTAACTGGCTAAATGTAATGTAATCCCTGTATCTATAGAGCCAGCCACAACTTCAACAGAGACAACACCCTATACAACAACATTTACTACTACGTGTGGATATCCATGTGTTTGGTCACAATGGTTTGATACCACATTTCCTACACTTGGAACTCCAGGAGGAGACTCTGAAACCTACAAAAACATAAGAGCAGAGGGACACGATATATGTGAGAAGCCAAGCAAGATTCAATGCAGAGCCGAGAAGTACCCAAATGTTAGCATAAGCCAAGTGGGCCAAGTGGTGCAGTGTAATGTAGCAGAAGGGTTGACTTGCCGAAATGAAGACCAGTCAGGCCCATTCCCACTGTGCTTTAACTACCAAGTTCGAGTCCTCTGCTGTGATGAAAGTCTTTGCACATCTAAGCCTACAACCATTGCACCAACAACTACAAGGCCACCTTCTACTACAACAACAACTACAACAGCAACCACCTCCACTATATCAACAACCACGTTGACTACAAAAACCCCTAACTGCACAGTTTGTGAATGGTCACCTTGGTATAATGTGGACTATCCTCAATATGGTCCTGGAGGTGGCGACAATGAATCAATTAAAAAGATTATTCAATCTGGAAAAGATATTTGTGAAAAACCAGTGGATATCAAGTGCCAAGCAGTGCGATATCCAGGGGTCCCATTGTATGAATTAGGACAAAAGGTAGAATGTAATACAGAGGTTGGACTAATATGCCAGAACAAAGATCAAGGCATTCCTCCAATATGCCTTGACTATGAAATTCAGGTGAAGTGTTGTACGACTGTGAAATGTCAAACTACAACACCAGTACATACAACTACACCTACTGTCACAACTACAACAATGTCAACATCCACATTATCTACAACAACAAGTAAACAAACAACACTAACCACTCCTCCAAACTCAACTCAACCACCCACCACAACTACAACTCCTACCAGTACTCCAAACCCCATAACTACAATCTTAATATCGACTGCTTCAACCACAACAACAACTCAGCCTGGAACCCCTACAACAACTCCAACCACTACTCCTACATCAACCTCAACAGGAGTAACACCTACCCCCTGCAGTGGTGGAGAAACATGTGTGTGGTCAGACTGGATCAACCTTGGTCAGCCAACGTCTGGCTCTGAAGGTGGAGATAATGAATCCATTAAGAACATCATTGCTGCTGGTTATAACATATGTTCAGCTCCAGAGGCAGTTGAATGTAGAGCAAAACAATACCCTGGACTTCAGATCTCTCAGCTTGGCCAAGACGTGACTTGCAATCCATCCGTTGGACTGATTTGTAACAATAACAAGCAAGGTCTTCAGCAAAAGTGCTTCGATTACGAGATTCGAGTGAAATGTTGTCAATGTGGAACCACAACACCCATCCCAACCACCACAACAACCGTTATTGGCCCCACTACACCTACACCCACTACTACAACCTCAACGTCGACAGTTACATCTACAACAAAAACATCCACTCTGACTCCCAGCTCTACTACAACTCTAACCACTACTCCTACATCAACCTCAACAGGAGTAACACCTACCCCCTGCAGTGGTGGAGAAACATGTGTGTGGTCAGACTGGATCAACCTTGGTCAGCCAACGTCTGGCTCTGAAGGTGGAGATAATGAATCCATTAAGAACATCATTGCTGCTGGTTATCACATATGTTCAGCTCCAGAGGCAGTTGAATGTAGAGCAAAACAATACCCTGGACTTCAGATCTCTCAGCTTGGCCAAGACGTGACTTGCAATCCATCCGTTGGACTGATTTGTAACAATAACAAGCAAGGTCTTCAGCAAAAGTGCTTCGATTACGAGATTCGAGTGAAATGTTGTCAATGTGGAACCACAACACCCATCCCAGCCACAACACACCTAACCACCACAGTTATTGGCACCACTACACCTACACCCATCCCAACCACAACACCCATCCCAACCACCACAACAACCGTTATTGGCCCCACTACACCTACACCCACTACTACAGCCTCAACGACAACAGTTACATCTACAACAAAAACAACCACTCTGACTCCCAGCCCTACTACAACTCCAAGCACAACTCCTACATTAACCTCAACAGGAGTAACACCTACCCACTGCAGCATTGGTGCAGAAACATGTGTGTGGTCAGACTGGATCAACCTAGGTCAGCCAACGTCTGGCTCTGAAGGTGGAGATAATGAATCCATTAAGAACATCATTGCTGCTGGTTATCACATATGTTCAGCTCCAGAGGCAGTTGAATGTAGAGCAAAACAATACCCTGGACTTCAGATCTCTCAGCTTGGCCAAGACGTGACTTGCAATCCATCCGTTGGACTGATTTGTTACAATAACAAGCAAGGTCTTCAGCAAAAGTGCTTCGATTACGAGATTCGAGTGAAATGTTGTCAATGTGGAACCACAACACCCATCCCAACCACCACAACAACATTTATTGGCACCACTACACCTAAGCCCACTACTACAACCTCAACGTCAACAGTTACATCTACAACAAAAACATCCACTCTGACTCCCAGACCTACTACAACTCCAACCACTACTCCTACATCAACCTCAACAGGAGTAACACCTACCCCCTGCAGTGGTGGAGAAACATGTGTGTGGTCAGACTGGATCAACCTTGGTCAGCCAACGTCTGGCTCTGAAGGTGGAGATAATGAATCCATTAAGAACATCATTGCTGCTGGTTATCACATATGTTCAGCTCCAGAGGCAGTTGAATGTAGAGCAAAACAATACCCTGGACTTCAGATCTCTCAGCTTGGCCAAGACGTGACTTGCAATCCATCCGTTGGACTGATTTGTTACAATAACAAGCAAGGTCTTCAGCAAAAGTGCTTCGATTACGAGATTCGAGTGAAATGTTGTCAATGTGGAACCACAACACCGATCCCAGCCACAACACACCTAACCACCACAGTTATTGGCACCACTACACCTACACCCACTACTACAACCTCAACGTCGACAGTTACATCTACAACAAAAACAACCACTCTGACTCCCAGCCCTACTACAACTCCAACCACTACTCCTACATCAACCTCAACAGGAGTAACACCTACCCCCTGCAGTGGTGGAGAAACATGTGTGTGGTCAGACTGGATCAACCTTGGTCAGCCAACGTCTGGCTCTGAAGGTGGAGATAATGAATCCATTAAGAACATCATTGCTGCTGGTTATCACATATGTTCAGCTCCAGAGGCAGTTGAATGTAGAGCAAAACAATACCCTGGACTTCAGATCTCTCAGCTTGGCCAAGACGTGACTTGCAATCCATCCGTTGGACTGATTTGTAACAATAACAAGCAAGGTCTTCAGCAAAAGTGCTTCGATTACGAGATTCGAGTGAAATGTTGTCAATGTGGAACCACAACACCCATCCCAGCCACAACACACCTAACCACCACAGTTATTGGCACCACTACACCTACACCCATCCCAACCACAACACCCATCCCAACCACCACAACAACCGTTATTGGCCCCACTACACCTACACCCACTACTACAGCCTCAACGACAACAGTTACATCTACAACAAAAACAACCACTCTGACTCCCAGCCCTACTACAACTCCAAGCACAACTCCTACATTAACCTCAACAGGAGTAACACCTACCCACTGCAGCATTGGTGCAGAAACATGTGTGTGGTCAGACTGGATCAACCTAGGTCAGCCAACGTCTGGCTCTGAAGGTGGAGATAATGAATCCATTAAGAACATCATTGCTGCTGGTTATCACATATGTTCAGCTCCAGAGGCAGTTGAATGTAGAGCAAAACAATACCCTGGACTTCAGATCTCTCAGCTTGGCCAAGACGTGACTTGCAATCCATCCGTTGGACTGATTTGTTACAATAACAAGCAAGGTCTTCAGCAAAAGTGCTTCGATTACGAGATTCGAGTGAAATGTTGTCAATGTGGAACCACAACACCCATCCCAACCACCTCAATAACATTTATTGGCACCACTACACCTAAGCCCACTACTACAACCTCAACGTCGACAGTTACATCTACAACAAAAACATCCACTCTGACTCCCAGCCCTACTACAACTCCAACCACTACTCCTACATCAACCTCAACAGGAGTAACACCTACCCCCTGCAGTGGTGGAGAAACATGTGTGTGGTCAGACTGGATCAACCTTGGTCAGCCAACATCTGGCTCTGAAGGTGGAGATAATGAATCCATTAAGAACATCATTGCTGCTGGTTATCACATATGTTCAGCTCCAGAGGCAGTTGAATGTAGAGCAAAACAATACCCTGGACTTCAGATCTCTCAGCTTGGCCAAGACGTGACTTGCAATCCATCCGTTGGACTGATTTGTAACAATAACAAGCAAGGTCTTCAGCAAAAGTGCTTCGATTACGAGATTCGAGTGAAATGTTGTCAATGTGGAACCACAACACCCATCCCAGCCACAACACACCTATCCACCTCAGTTATTGGCACCACTACACCTACACCCACTACTACAACCTCAACGACAACAGTTACATCTACAACAAAAACAACCACTCTGACTCCCAGCCCTACTACAACTCCAACCACTACTCCTACATCAACCTCAACAGGAGTAACACCTACCCCCTGCAGTGGTGGAGAAACATGTGTGTGGTCAGACTGGATCAACCTTGGTCAGCCAACATCTGGCTCTGAAGGTGGAGATAATGAATCCATTAAGAACATCATTGCTGCTGGTTATCACATATGTTCAGCTCCAGAGGCAGTTGAATGTAGAGCAAAACAATACCCTGGACTTCAGATCTCTCAGCTTGGCCAAGACGTGACTTGCAATCCATCCGTTGGACTGATTTGTAACAATAACAAGCAAGGTCTTCAGCAAAAGTGCTTCGATTACGAGATTCGAGTGAAATGTTGTCAATGTGGAACCACAACACCCATCCCAACCACCTCAATAACATTTATTGGCACCACTACACCTAAGCCCACTACTACAACCTCAACGTCGACAGTTACATCTACAACAAAAACATCCACTCTGACTCCCAGCCCTACTACAACTCCAACCACTACTCCTACATCAACCTCAACAGGAGTAACACCTACCCCCTGCAGTGGTGGAGAAACATGTGTGTGGTCAGACTGGATCAACCTTGGTCAGCCAACATCTGGCTCTGAAGGTGGAGATAATGAATCCATTAAGAACATCATTGCTGCTGGTTATCACATATGTTCAGCTCCAGAGGCAGTTGAATGTAGAGCAAAACAATACCCTGGACTTCAGATCTCTCAGCTTGGCCAAGACGTGACTTGCAATCCATCCGTTGGACTGATTTGTAACAATAACAAGCAAGGTCTTCAGCAAAAGTGCTTCGATTACGAGATTCGAGTGAAATGTTGTCAATGTGGAACCACAACACCCATCCCAGCCACAACACACCTATCCACCTCAGTTATTGGCACCACTACACCTACACCCACTACTACAACCTCAACGACAACAGTTACATCTACAACAAAAACAACCACTCTGACTCCCAGCCCTACTACAACTCCAACCACTACTCCTACATCAACCTCAACAGGAGTAACACCTACCCCCTGCAGTGGTGGAGAAACATGTGTGTGGTCAGACTGGATCAACCTTGGTCAGCCAACGTCTGGCTCTGAAGGTGGAGATAATGAATCCATTAAGAACATCATTGCTGCTGGTTATCACATATGTTCATTTCCAGAGGCAGTTGAATGTAGAGCAAAACAATACCCTGGACTTCAGATCTCTCAGCTTGGCCAAGACGTGACTTGCAATCCATCCGTTGGACTGATTTGTAACAATAACAAGCAAGGTCTTCAGCAAAAGTGCTTCGATTACGAGATTCGAGTGAAATGTTGTCAATGTGGAACCACAACACCCATCCCAGCCACAACACACCTATCCACCTCAGTTATTGGCACCACTACACCTACACCCACTACTACAACCTCAACGACAACAGTTACATCTACAACAAAAACAACCACTCTGACTCCCAGCCCTACTACAACTCCAACCACTACTCCTACATCAACCTCAACAGGAGTAACACCTACCCCCTGCAGTGGTGGAGAAACATGTGTGTGGTCAGACTGGATCAACCTTGGTCAGCCAACATCTGGCTCTGAAGGTGGAGATAATGAATCCATTAAGAACATCATTGCTGCTGGTTATCACATATGTTCAGCTCCAGAGGCAGTTGAATGTAGAGCAAAACAATACCCTGGACTTCAGATCTCTCAGCTTGGCCAAGACGTGACTTGCAATCCATCCGTTGGACTGATTTGTAACAATAACAAGCAAGGTCTTCAGCAAAAGTGCTTCGATTACGAGATTCGAGTGAAATGTTGTCAATGTGGAACCACAACACCCATCCCAACCACCTCAATAACATTTATTGGCACCACTACACCTAAGCCCACTACTACAACCTCAACGTCGACAGTTACATCTACAACAAAAACATCCACTCTGACTCCCAGCCCTACTACAACTCCAACCACTACTCCTACATCAACCTCAACAGGAGTAACACCTACCCCCTGCAGTGGTGGAGAAACATGTGTGTGGTCAGACTGGATCAACCTTGGTCAGCCAACATCTGGCTCTGAAGGTGGAGATAATGAATCCATTAAGAACATCATTGCTGCTGGTTATCACATATGTTCAGCTCCAGAGGCAGTTGAATGTAGAGCAAAACAATACCCTGGACTTCAGATCTCTCAGCTTGGCCAAGACGTGACTTGCAATCCATCCGTTGGACTGATTTGTAACAATAACAAGCAAGGTCTTCAGCAAAAGTGCTTCGATTACGAGATTCGAGTGAAATGTTGTCAATGTGGAACCACAACACCCATCCCAGCCACAACACACCTATCCACCTCAGTTATTGGCACCACTACACCTACACCCACTACTACAACCTCAACGACAACAGTTACATCTACAACAAAAACAACCACTCTGACTCCCAGCCCTACTACAACTCCAACCACTACTCCTACATCAACCTCAACAGGAGTAACACCTACCCCCTGCAGTGGTGGAGAAACATGTGTGTGGTCAGACTGGATCAACCTTGGTCAGCCAACGTCTGGCTCTGAAGGTGGAGATAATGAATCCATTAAGAACATCATTGCTGCTGGTTATCACATATGTTCATTTCCAGAGGCAGTTGAATGTAGAGCAAAACAATACCCTGGACTTCAGATCTCTCAGCTTGGCCAAGACGTGACTTGCAATCCATCCGTTGGACTGATTTGTAACAATATCAAGCAAGGTCTTCAGCAAAAGTGCTTCGATTACGAGATTCGAGTGAAATGTTGTCAATGTGGAACCACAACACCCTTCCCAGCCACAACACACCTATCCACCTCAGTTATTGGCACCACTACACCTACACCCACTACTACAACATCAACGACAACAGTTACATCTACAACAAAAACAACCACTCTGACTCCCAGCCCTACTACAACTCCAACCACTACTCCTACATCAACCTCAACAGGAGTAACACCTACCCCCTGCAGTGGTGGAGAAACATGTGTGTGGTCAGACTGGATCAACCTTGGTCAGCCAACGTCTGGCTCTGAAGGTGGAGATAATGAATCCATTAAGAACATCATTGCTGCTGGTTATCACATATGTTCAGCTCCAGAGGCAGTTGAATGTAGAGCAAAACAATACCCTGGACTTCAGATCTCTCAGCTTGGCCAAGACGTGACTTGCAATCCATCCGTTGGACTGATTTGTAACAATAACAAGCAAGGTCTTCAGCAAAAGTGCTTCGATTACGAGATTCGAGTGAAATGTTGTCAATGTGGAACCACAACACCCATCCCAACCACAACACACCTAACCACCACAGTTATTGGCACCACTACACCTACACCCACTACTACAACCTCAACGACAACAGTTACATCTACAACAAAAACAACCACTCTGACTCCCAGACCTACTACAACTCCAACCACTACTCCTACATCAACCTCAACAGGAGTAACACCTACCCCCTGCAGTGGTGGAGAAACATGTGTGTGGTCAGACTGGATCAACCTTGGTCAGCCAACATCTGGCTCTGAAGGTGGAGATAATGAATCCATTAAGAACATCATTGCTGCTGGTTATCACATATGTTCAGCTCCAGAGGCAGTTGAATGTAGAGCAAAACAATACCCTGGACTTCAGATCTCTCAGCTTGGCCAAGACGTGACTTGCAATCCATCCGTTGGACTGATTTGTAACAATAACAAGCAAGGTCTTCAGCAAAAGTGCTTCGATTACGAGATTCGAGTGAAATGTTGTCAATGTGGAACCACAACACCCATCCCAGCCACAACACACCTATCCACCTCAGTTATTGGCACCACTACACCTACACCCACTACTACAACCTCAACGACAACAGTTACATCTACAACAAAAACAACCACTCTGACTCCCAGCCCTACTACAACTCCAACCACTACTCCTACATCAACCTCAACAGGAGTAACACCTACCCCCTGCAGTGGTGGAGAAACATGTGTGTGGTCAGACTGGATCAACCTTGGTCAGCCAACGTCTGGCTCTGAAGGTGGAGATAATGAATCCATTAAGAACATCATTGCTGCTGGTTATCACATATGTTCATTTCCAGAGGCAGTTGAATGTAGAGCAAAACAATACCCTGGACTTCAGATCTCTCAGCTTGGCCAAGACGTGACTTGCAATCCATCCGTTGGACTGATTTGTAACAATATCAAGCAAGGTCTTCAGCAAAAGTGCTTCGATTACGAGATTCGAGTGAAATGTTGTCAATGTGGAACCACAACACCCTTCCCAGACACAACACACCTATCCACCTCAGTTATTGGCACCACTACACCTACACCCACTACTACAACATCAACGACAACAGTTACATCTACAACAAAAACAACCACTCTGACTCCCAGCCCTACTACAACTCCAACCACTACTCCTACATCAACCTCAACAGGAGTAACACCTACCCCCTGCAGTGGTGGAGAAACATGTGTGTGGTCAGACTGGATCAACCTTGGTCAGCCAACGTCTGGCTCTGAAGGTGGAGATAATGAATCCATTAAGAACATCATTGCTGCTGGTTATCACATATGTTCAGCTCCAGAGGCAGTTGAATGTAGAGCAAAACAATACCCTGGACTTCAGATCTCTCAGCTTGGCCAAGACGTGACTTGCAATCCATCCGTTGGACTGATTTGTAACAATAACAAGCAAGGTCTTCAGCAAAAGTGCTTCGATTACGAGATTCGAGTGAAATGTTGTCAATGTGGAACCACAACACCCATCCCAACCACAACACACCTAACCACCACAGTTATTGGCACCACTACACCTACACCCACTACTACAACCTCAACGACAACAGTTACATCTACAACAAAAACAACCACTCTGACTCCCAGACCTACTACAACTCCAACCACTACTCCTACATCAACCTCAACAGGAGTAACACCTACCCCCTGCAGTGGTGGAGAAACATGTGTGTGGTCAGACTGGATCAACCTTGGTCAGCCAACATCTGGCTCTGAAGGTGGAGATAATGAATCCATTAAGAACATCATTGCTGCTGGTTATCACATATGTTCAGCTCCAGAGGCAGTTGAATGTAGAGCAAAACAATACCCTGGACTTCAGATCTCTCAGCTTGGCCAAGACGTGACTTGCAATCCATCCGTTGGACTGATTTGTAACAATAACAAGCAAGGTCTTCAGCAAAAGTGCTTCGATTACGAGATTCGAGTGAAATGTTGTCAATGTGGAACCACAACACCCATCCCAGCCACAACACACCTATCCACCTCAGTTATTGGCACCACTACACCTACACCCACTACTACAACCTCAACGACAACAGTTACATCTACAACAAAAACAACCACTCTGACTCCCAGCCCTACTACAACTCCAACCACTACTCCTACATCAACCTCAACAGGAGTAACACCTACCCCCTGCAGTGGTGGAGAAACATGTGTGTGGTCAGACTGGATCAACCTTGGTCAGCCAACGTCTGGCTCTGAAGGTGGAGATAATGAATCCATTAAGAACATCATTGCTGCTGGTTATCACATATGTTCATTTCCAGAGGCAGTTGAATGTAGAGCAAAACAATACCCTGGACTTCAGATCTCTCAGCTTGGCCAAGACGTGACTTGCAATCCATCCGTTGGACTGATTTGTAACAATATCAAGCAAGGTCTTCAGCAAAAGTGCTTCGATTACGAGATTCGAGTGAAATGTTGTCAATGTGGAACCACAACACCCATCCCAACCACCTCAATAACATTTATTGGCACCACTACACCTAAGCCCACTACTACAACCTCAACGTCGACAGTTACATCTACAACAAAAACATCCACTCTGACTCCCAGCCCTACTACAACTCCAACCACTACTCCTACATCAACCTCAACAGGAGTAACACCTACCCCCTGCAGTGGTGGAGAAACATGTGTGTGGTCAGACTGGATCAACCTTGGTCAGCCAACATCTGGCTCTGAAGGTGGAGATAATGAATCCATTAAGAACATCATTGCTGCTGGTTATCACATATGTTCAGCTCCAGAGGCAGTTGAATGTAGAGCAAAACAATACCCTGGACTTCAGATCTCTCAGCTTGGCCAAGACGTGACTTGCAATCCATCCGTTGGACTGATTTGTAACAATAACAAGCAAGGTCTTCAGCAAAAGTGCTTCGATTACGAGATTCGAGTGAAATGTTGTCAATGTGGAACCACAACACCCATCCCAGCCACAACACACCTATCCACCTCAGTTATTGGCACCACTACACCTACACCCACTACTACAACCTCAACGACAACAGTTACATCTACAACAAAAACAACCACTCTGACTCCCAGCCCTACTACAACTCCAACCACTACTCCTACATCAACCTCAACAGGAGTAACACCTACCCCCTGCAGTGGTGGAGAAACATGTGTGTGGTCAGACTGGATCAACCTTGGTCAGCCAACGTCTGGCTCTGAAGGTGGAGATAATGAATCCATTAAGAACATCATTGCTGCTGGTTATCACATATGTTCATTTCCAGAGGCAGTTGAATGTAGAGCAAAACAATACCCTGGACTTCAGATCTCTCAGCTTGGCCAAGACGTGACTTGCAATCCATCCGTTGGACTGATTTGTAACAATATCAAGCAAGGTCTTCAGCAAAAGTGCTTCGATTACGAGATTCGAGTGAAATGTTGTCAATGTGGAACCACAACACCCTTCCCAGCCACAACACACCTATCCACCTCAGTTATTGGCACCACTACACCTACACCCACTACTACAACATCAACGACAACAGTTACATCTACAACAAAAACAACCACTCTGACTCCCAGCCCTACTACAACTCCAACCACTACTCCTACATCAACCTCAACAGGAGTAACACCTACCCCCTGCAGTGGTGGAGAAACATGTGTGTGGTCAGACTGGATCAACCTTGGTCAGCCAACGTCTGGCTCTGAAGGTGGAGATAATGAATCCATTAAGAACATCATTGCTGCTGGTTATCACATATGTTCAGCTCCAGAGGCAGTTGAATGTAGAGCAAAACAATACCCTGGACTTCAGATCTCTCAGCTTGGCCAAGACGTGACTTGCAATCCATCCGTTGGACTGATTTGTAACAATAACAAGCAAGGTCTTCAGCAAAAGTGCTTCGATTACGAGATTCGAGTGAAATGTTGTCAATGTGGAACCACAACACCCATCCCAACCACAACACACCTAACCACCACAGTTATTGGCACCACTACACCTACACCCACTACTACAACCTCAACGACAACAGTTACATCTACAACAAAAACAACCACTCTGACTCCCAGACCTACTACAACTCCAACCACTACTCCTACATCAACCTCAACAGGAGTAACACCTACCCCCTGCAGTGGTGGAGAAACATGTGTGTGGTCAGACTGGATCAACCTTGGTCAGCCAACATCTGGCTCTGAAGGTGGAGATAATGAATCCATTAAGAACATCATTGCTGCTGGTTATCACATATGTTCAGCTCCAGAGGCAGTTGAATGTAGAGCAAAACAATACCCTGGACTTCAGATCTCTCAGCTTGGCCAAGACGTGACTTGCAATCCATCCGTTGGACTGATTTGTAACAATAACAAGCAAGGTCTTCAGCAAAAGTGCTTCGATTACGAGATTCGAGTGAAATGTTGTCAATGTGGAACCACAACACCCATCCCAGCCACAACACACCTATCCACCTCAGTTATTGGCACCACTACACCTACACCCACTACTACAACCTCAACGACAACAGTTACATCTACAACAAAAACAACCACTCTGACTCCCAGCCCTACTACAACTCCAACCACTACTCCTACATCAACCTCAACAGGAGTAACACCTACCCCCTGCAGTGGTGGAGAAACATGTGTGTGGTCAGACTGGATCAACCTTGGTCAGCCAACGTCTGGCTCTGAAGGTGGAGATAATGAATCCATTAAGAACATCATTGCTGCTGGTTATCACATATGTTCATTTCCAGAGGCAGTTGAATGTAGAGCAAAACAATACCCTGGACTTCAGATCTCTCAGCTTGGCCAAGACGTGACTTGCAATCCATCCGTTGGACTGATTTGTAACAATATCAAGCAAGGTCTTCAGCAAAAGTGCTTCGATTACGAGATTCGAGTGAAATGTTGTCAATGTGGAACCACAACACCCTTCCCAGCCACAACACACCTATCCACCTCAGTTATTGGCACCACTACACCTACACCCACTACTACAACATCAACGACAACAGTTACATCTACAACAAAAACAACCACTCTGACTCCCAGCCCTACTACAACTCCAACCACTACTCCTACATCAACCTCAACAGGAGTAACACCTACCCCCTGCAGTGGTGGAGAAACATGTGTGTGGTCAGACTGGATCAACCTTGGTCAGCCAACGTCTGGCTCTGAAGGTGGAGATAATGAATCCATTAAGAACATCATTGCTGCTGGTTATCACATATGTTCAGCTCCAGAGGCAGTTGAATGTAGAGCAAAACAATACCCTGGACTTCAGATCTCTCAGCTTGGCCAAGACGTGACTTGCAATCCATCCGTTGGACTGATTTGTAACAATAACAAGCAAGGTCTTCAGCAAAAGTGCTTCGATTACGAGATTCGAGTGAAATGTTGTCAATGTGGAACCACAACACCCATCCCAACCACAACACACCTAACCACCACAGTTATTGGCACCACTACACCTACACCCACTACTACAACCTCAACGACAACAGTTACATCTACAACAAAAACAACCACTCTGACTCCCAGACCTACTACAACTCCAACCACTACTCCTACATCAACCTCAACAGGAGTAACACCTACCCCCTGCAGTGGTGGAGAAACATGTGTGTGGTCAGACTGGATCAACCTTGGTCAGCCAACATCTGGCTCTGAAGGTGGAGATAATGAATCCATTAAGAACATCATTGCTGCTGGTTATCACATATGTTCAGCTCCAGAGGCAGTTGAATGTAGAGCAAAACAATACCCTGGACTTCAGATCTCTCAGCTTGGCCAAGACGTGACTTGCAATCCATCCGTTGGACTGATTTGTAACAATAACAAGCAAGGTCTTCAGCAAAAGTGCTTCGATTACGAGATTCGAGTGAAATGTTGTCAATGTGGAACCACAACACCCATCCCAGCCACAACACACCTATCCACCTCAGTTATTGGCACCACTACACCTACACCCACTACTACAACCTCAACGACAACAGTTACATCTACAACAAAAACAACCACTCTGACTCCCAGCCCTACTACAACTCCAACCACTACTCCTACATCAACCTCAACAGGAGTAACACCTACCCCCTGCAGTGGTGGAGAAACATGTGTGTGGTCAGACTGGATCAACCTTGGTCAGCCAACGTCTGGCTCTGAAGGTGGAGATAATGAATCCATTAAGAACATCATTGCTGCTGGTTATCACATATGTTCATTTCCAGAGGCAGTTGAATGTAGAGCAAAACAATACCCTGGACTTCAGATCTCTCAGCTTGGCCAAGACGTGACTTGCAATCCATCCGTTGGACTGATTTGTAACAATATCAAGCAAGGTCTTCAGCAAAAGTGCTTCGATTACGAGATTCGAGTGAAATGTTGTCAATGTGGAACCACAACACCCTTCCCAGCCACAACACACCTATCCACCTCAGTTATTGGCACCACTACACCTACACCCACTACTACAACATCAACGACAACAGTTACATCTACAACAAAAACAACCACTCTGACTCCCAGCCCTACTACAACTCCAACCACTACTCCTACATCAACCTCAACAGGAGTAACACCTACCCCCTGCAGTGGTGGAGAAACATGTGTGTGGTCAGACTGGATCAACCTTGGTCAGCCAACGTCTGGCTCTGAAGGTGGAGATAATGAATCCATTAAGAACATCATTGCTGCTGGTTATCACATATGTTCAGCTCCAGAGGCAGTTGAATGTAGAGCAAAACAATACCCTGGACTTCAGATCTCTCAGCTTGGCCAAGACGTGACTTGCAATCCATCCGTTGGACTGATTTGTAACAATAACAAGCAAGGTCTTCAGCAAAAGTGCTTCGATTACGAGATTCGAGTGAAATGTTGTCAATGTGGAACCACAACACCCATCCCAACCACAACACACCTAACCACCACAGTTATTGGCACCACTACACCTACACCCACTACTACAACCTCAACGACAACAGTTACATCTACAACAAAAACAACCACTCTGACTCCCAGACCTACTACAACTCCAACCACTACTCCTACATCAACCTCAACAGGAGTAACACCTACCCCCTGCAGTGGTGGAGAAACATGTGTGTGGTCAGACTGGATCAACCTTGGTCAGCCAACATCTGGCTCTGAAGGTGGAGATAATGAATCCATTAAGAACATCATTGCTGCTGGTTATCACATATGTTCAGCTCCAGAGGCAGTTGAATGTAGAGCAAAACAATACCCTGGACTTCAGATCTCTCAGCTTGGCCAAGACGTGACTTGCAATCCATCCGTTGGACTGATTTGTAACAATAACAAGCAAGGTCTTCAGCAAAAGTGCTTCGATTACGAGATTCGAGTGAAATGTTGTCAATGTGGAACCACAACACCCATCCCAGCCACAACACACCTATCCACCTCAGTTATTGGCACCACTACACCTACACCCACTACTACAACCTCAACGACAACAGTTACATCTACAACAAAAACAACCACTCTGACTCCCAGCCCTACTACAACTCCAACCACTACTCCTACATCAACCTCAACAGGAGTAACACCTACCCCCTGCAGTGGTGGAGAAACATGTGTGTGGTCAGACTGGATCAACCTTGGTCAGCCAACGTCTGGCTCTGAAGGTGGAGATAATGAATCCATTAAGAACATCATTGCTGCTGGTTATCACATATGTTCATTTCCAGAGGCAGTTGAATGTAGAGCAAAACAATACCCTGGACTTCAGATCTCTCAGCTTGGCCAAGACGTGACTTGCAATCCATCCGTTGGACTGATTTGTAACAATATCAAGCAAGGTCTTCAGCAAAAGTGCTTCGATTACGAGATTCGAGTGAAATGTTGTCAATGTGGAACCACAACACCCTTCCCAGCCACAACACACCTATCCACCTCAGTTATTGGCACCACTACACCTACACCCACTACTACAACATCAACGACAACAGTTACATCTACAACAAAAACAACCACTCTGACTCCCAGCCCTACTACAACTCCAACCACTACTCCTACATCAACCTCAACAGGAGTAACACCTACCCCCTGCAGTGGTGGAGAAACATGTGTGTGGTCAGACTGGATCAACCTTGGTCAGCCAACGTCTGGCTCTGAAGGTGGAGATAATGAATCCATTAAGAACATCATTGCTGCTGGTTATCACATATGTTCAGCTCCAGAGGCAGTTGAATGTAGAGCAAAACAATACCCTGGACTTCAGATCTCTCAGCTTGGCCAAGACGTGACTTGCAATCCATCCGTTGGACTGATTTGTAACAATAACAAGCAAGGTCTTCAGCAAAAGTGCTTCGATTACGAGATTCGAGTGAAATGTTGTGAATGTGGAACCACAACACCCATCCCAACCACAGCACACCTAACCACCACAGTATTGGCTCCCACTACAACGGCAACATCAACTCAGCCACCCACCACTACTTTTATTCCTACAACCTCATTTTCTGTAAATACTGGAGGAACAACAAAACCAACTATTCCACCCACAAAACCCCTTCAATGCTCTTATTGCTATTTCAACCATACTGTTTTCCCAATTGGTAAGTTTGTGCTTTTTACCTTTCCAAGTTTGAACCCTTTTTTACACTAGCAATTAATTCAGCCATTAGCAATGTTCCATTTGTATGAAACTTTTAATACTCTTCAAAATCCTTTCAGGCTCAATTGTTTATAATGTCTCTGACCATGATGGATGGTGCTACATTGCTTTCTGCAACAAGACTTGCCAAGTAGAACCCCATTCTATCAAATGTCATATAACAACTACTCCAGTTACTCCTACTACACCAACCACTACACACCTTCCAACAACAACAACAACAATACCACATACAACGGAAAGATCAATCACCACCCCAAAGGTTATTATTGAGAAAAACTGTGACCATGACCAACCTCCAAGAAAGGTATTTGCTCTGCTATAGATAATAACTTTTGTGCAACCATTCCATAGGAATTATTATTTACAAAAGGATGATTTTATTTAAAAAATAATTGTTTTATTTCATAGACATTTTCTGTAAGCCTAATAGTTTTCTGTGTTTGTAGAACGGTGAAAGCTGGATTCATAACCAGTGCACCAACGGAACATGCTCAGACGGGAAAATTTCTTATGAGCATGTACATTGTGAGACTCCGAAGCCTATATCATGTGAAAATGACTATCCTCCAATCAAAGTGTATGACGAATCTGGATGCTGTTTCCGCTATGAGTGTCAATGTAAGTTCACAACAAAAAAAAGAAAAAAAGTATTTTTTAAGTGACAAAATTCACTTTTACTATTGATTTTAGTTCAAAATCTGAAAAAGAATCCTTACTCTTGACTGGTTTAGAGTTATATAATATTTACCTTATTATAGAGTTATATTTATACGTAATATATGTATTTATATTGTAGTTTAGAGTTATCTAATACTGTAGTTACCAGCAGTAAATGTATATACATGTCTTAAATGTGAAACATTTCAGCATAGCACTATTAATTAATTCCACATCCGTGTCTTTTTAAATGCTAATTGTTTTCTTCTTACAAAGGTATCTGCTATGGTTGGGGAGATCCTCACTATGTCACCTTTGATGGAACATACTATGGCTTCCAAGGAAATTGTTCTTATGTCTTGGTCAAAGAAATCCTGCCAAAGTACAACTTCAGTGTTGTCATCGACAATTACTATTGTGATGCCCCAGATGGACTTTCCTGTCCTCAGTCTCTGACCATTTATTATCAATCTTACGAGATATTCATGACCAACAAGGACGTTGATGGAGTTTTCACAAGTCTGGTAATTAAAATATCTCAAATACATTCATTTAAGAGGGATTAGCTTTATGATTATCTTAGATATTGATTAGCTTCCATTTAAGATGGATATACTTCCTGTATGTATTAGATATAGGAGACAGTTCTAGAATACTATTGGGTATATAAATGTTGAATTATTGTAACCATTTTGTCCATCTCTTAATATTTTTGTTTTAGATTGATGTAAACCAGCGACCCATCATCCCAGCATATGAGAATAAGGACTTCCGCATCACAGACAATGGGATTGAGACCCTTTTAGTCATACCAGCAATTAATGCCAAGGTGTCTTTCACTGGTCTTATGTTTGCCATATACCTGCCCTGGGACAAGTTCAATGGCAACACTGAGGGACAGTGTGGTGAGTACAGGTGTTTTACTCACACTCTGTTACCATGATTACCCCATGATGTCTCATTGTCTAACAATGGTATTCAATATTATTCAGGTACATGTGACAACAACCGGACAGATGACTGCCGCTTGCCAAATGGGACTATCGATTCATCTTGTCCTGACATGGCACACTATTGGAATGTTGCTGACAATAACAGTCAGTGCACACCACCACCACCACCACCAAAGCCGACACCAATACCACCACCAGGCTGCAATCCACCTATATGTCATCTCATTAAAAGCAAGTAAGTAGCAATTAGTATTTGCAATGAACTTAGCTCCTCTGTGGGATCGATAACCTCTCAATCGGAATCATCTCAGTGCCAACAGTAACTTGACATACTAAAACACGGCAATCATTTGACAAAGCCTAATGACAAGACGAAGTGAATTGTTAAAGTATTTACTTTAACTGAAGCGTGGCATCTTTTTAAGGGTCTTTGAGAGGTGCCATAAGGTAATCCCTTACGAGCCATTCCTTCAGGCATGCATCTTTGATGTGTGTCATATGGATATTATCACCATTGGCTGCATCAGCATACAGACCTATGCTGATGCATGTGCACAAGAAGGAGTCTGTACTGACTGGAGAAATTATACAAATGGACAATGTGGTAAGTAGATCACTCCTCAAGGCCATAAAGTTCAGACAGCCTCTCTATGATGTAGTTTAATGGTTATTAACCCTTTTATCTCACCCGCTACAGACTTCACATGCGAGAAACCCAAGGTTTATAAGGCCTGCGGTCAACAAGTTGAACCAACCTGTAATGCTAGGTATGTATAATGCTGTTGTTGTTCAGTGGATGGGTATAATGTTGGGGGAAAGTCTCTCAGGTCTTGACACAATTTAAATATCTCTGCAGGTACAATTTCAAATTCATTCAGACTCAAAATGAATTCAGTGTCATGGGAGATAAACAAATGGAGGGATGCTATTGCCCCAATGGTACCACTCTGATGAGTTCCACATCAAACTACTGTATCCCCAGCTGTGGTAAGGACGGTTCAATAACACTATCGTATAATGAGGTTGTGGTGACTTACAGTATGGTGCTGTGATGGGAGCTACATCCTGCTGACCTTCACTTTGGGAAGAAAAAAGTGGTCATTGTTCATTGCTACTGTAGTTGTCTTTTGTAAGCTGATTCAACAAAAAAATTGTTTGAGCACAGCGTTTTTCACAGATACTTCAATGGTGTGGGTTTTAGTTTATATTGATTTATGTTGATTTTATCAAGTGCTTCCGGTACACACAGTACATTATCAAAACTAAGTGGTGGAATGTACTGTATTCAATTACTTTTTTTTTTATGTAATATTTTCTCTTTGGTTCATCAGATATTTGCCAATTGCATAATGGAGAATGGAAAGAGGTAAAATTGTTGTTGAATTTCTCTCTCAGGTTTTAGCAGAGAACAGAAACAATTAGATTCTGATATTCACATTAACATAATGTCGGTAGTTCACTTTTGACAATCATGTATAATAATGTATGCAATAATAATAATAATGTATTATATTTATATAGCGCTTTTCATAGAACCTCAAAGAGCTTCTGTAATGCAAGATTCCACATACTGAATGATGAACTTTGGTACTAAGTACTGGGGGTGTCAATACAAACCTTGTTTCTCATTGCAGGCTAATGAGACCTGGGTGAGCAACTGCCAGGAGTGTGTGTGTGACCCGTACAGTCTGGAAATCCAATGCCAGTCTGTTGCATGTCAACATCAGCCTCCTCTCACCTGTGATCAGGAGGGCCAAGTTAAGGTCGTAGAAACCGTTGACTGTTGTCAAAAGGACAAATGCGGTGAGTGACTTGTTTGGATAATGTCCTTTATATGTGGGCTTTTTAACATCTCCGTAAAAACATAACAGTTTTTGGTGACTACCTAATGTATCCAACCAATGTGGCCATTTGCATAGTTTTTGAAACAATTGTTATTTTTATTACAAACAGAGTGCGATGTCAAACGATGCTCTACTTCCAAGATAACTTGCCCAGTCGGATTCAAGACAGAGGCAACTATGGGAGTCTGCTGCCCAACTTATCAATGCGGTGAGTGTGCGTCTGCATGTGCTTGAGTGTGTGTGTACGTGTGCATGTGTGTGCTTACCATAGAAATCCCTACACGTTAGTTGCAGTATTGAATGATTATCCATGTTCTTTGCCCCACAGTGCCAATGGATGTCTGTGTGTTTAACAACACTGAATATCAGGTGAGAATGCATTCTATGCTAAGTTCATTTCTGCCAGTCCCACAACTTCTACACTATAAACACTTTGAATTGAACTTATTAAAAAAGGACAATGTTATTTTTAAGTTAAACTAAACAAATTAAACCCCTCCATTAATCAATTAGAGGCCTCTATCAGGGTCAATCCTTTTATGAGATTAGATAGGACACAAAAAGGATCTACATTCATAGATTTTCTCTTGAAGTATTGTATTTTCTCATTTCAGCCTGGTGTCAATGTTCCCGAGGACAAGTGTCAGAATTGTGTGTGTGGGGAAAGGGTGGATGCCCAAACCCATCTACATATCATTGAGTGTCAACCTATTGAATGTGACACTCACTGCCAGCAGGTAAGTGATCTCCATTAACACATCTACACCCTTTGGCCTGATATGTAATTCAACCAACTTAGTGTAATGTTTGATGAGTTCTTATCCATGTCTAAATATTATTAGAACCCTGACTCATCTGTGTCCACTATTGGGCTACCACTGAATAAGTGTAATTACTAGTGAATTACCAGGATCTCACATTGGTATAAGAGAGATCATGTGCACATCATAAAGTGTTCTTCCTTACAGGGCTATGATCATCAAGCCATTCCTGGTCAGTGTTGTGGGAAGTGTGTACAGACAAGCTGTGTGGTTATGCTGCCAGATAACTCCACACACACTATTCAGGTAAAATAGCATCAGGCAGCATTATTTATCTCTCACACAGATTTGCAAATAGTACTTTTTTCTACTATTCGTAAAACATATCAGTCCTATTTCACTTGGTTATTTAAAAACACCAACATGTAATTTTACTGTAGCACTAAAGTGTTATGCAAAATAACTATCTTACCAATGATACAGTATATCTTACATCATTTGAAGAATCTCCTGTTGATATCATTCACGTTCACCTCTACAGCCTGGTTCCGTCTGGATACCATCTGGAGACAACTGTGTCAAGTATGAGTGCGTAAAGATTTTGGACCAACTCATCCCAATCGAGGCTAAGACTATGTGCCCTGACTTCGACCCAGAAGAATGCATACCCGTGAGTTACAATAACCATCCTTCAAATGATCTGGGTCAGGGAAACTGGCCCATTTTAAAAACAACTTGACAATGTGCAAAATCATACTAAAATCATACAGTTTAAACATGCCCAGTCACTCAGACCAAGGCCTGTTGCTTAATATAGTATACCTACTGTGTATTTAGGTGAGGTTATTGACACCTGCTGCTCAAAGCGAACCATGCATGAGCACTGCACTGAAAAACATGTGGAGACAGTTTGGTAAACGCTACATCAGTGACATTTTCTTGTTTGTTCTTCAATATTCTCGTTTCTAAGGGAACTGAAGTCATTGCTCCAAATGGTTGCTGCCATGTCTGTGAGTGTCTTTTTAACACCCTCCTTTTTGACTGACATTTGTAAATCATTCTTGCCCTTTATCATGCATTGAAAAAAGTGTTCTAGCTATTGCCATGGTCCTCAGGATGGTTAACATTAATTCATTTGAATATGTCACTTTTGTGTGCAGGTTTTCCAATACCTAAGACATGCAACGTGACAACAGGCAAAGTGTACCTGGACAGAAAGGGCTGCAAGTCTGCAAATGAGGTGGAAGTGACAACATGCGGTGGATCCTGTGGCACCTACGCCATGTGAGTATTTTTATAATTCCTGAAATATTTCAAGAACACTAACACATTAATCCTCCCAATAAAGCAGCATTGGGCTGCCTGTCTAAATGCAAACTACAAATTATATTTTCAGTAATATGTTGTGTAACAATGGCTGTGTTTACAAAGGCAGCCCAATTCTGATATTTTGACCAATTATTGGCAAAAGAGCTGATCTGATTGGTCAAAACATCAGAATTAGGCTTGTGTAAACTGCTACCATCACTACTTCCACATAACGACATGGCCTCTCGTTTCTGTTTTCAGGTATTCCCTTGAGGCCAACATGATGGAGCGCTCTTGTAGCTGCTGTCGGGAAGTATCCACCACCAAGAAGGAAGTGGAGATGGTCTGCCCAGACGGGTCAAAGTTCAACCACTCCTACATTCACATCAATAAATGTGCCTGCCAGAGGACAGAGTGTGTGACCCCGGAGGCGACCCAGGTCACAAGGTCACGACGCGGGAGAAGATGAATGACTCGCCACTGCCGTCCCTTTACTGCTTAAATTAGTTCTCTATTTATGATAAACCTGCTCCCTTTCCTGCAAAGTAATCTGATAAAAGTAGAATAAATTGTTTCAGAAATTGTTTATGCCATTCAAAACACATAAATAAAGTTGACAATAGGCTATGCATATATACAACGCTCTTGTTTCCATTTCTTTTGAAATTCTGTCGAGAAATATTTGATTGCAGACACCCTGTTCCACAATGGCTTATCCTCTTCCAGACAAACAACCACAAAACACTTATTTTAATTTGAGATGGTGTTAGGTTAGAGAAACGGATCAGTAATCAGAAGGTTGCTAGTTTCAGAATCCTGGAACCACTTCCTACTGTTGTCCTTGGGCAACGTTCTTAGCTAACCTCTACATAGCTCCAGGTGCAGCACTGTAGCTGACTCTGTGCTCCTCTCTATACAGTACTGTTGTGTCTGGAGCAGCTAGAGATACATGTCTGCCTTAGATGGACCAATACAGTAATAAAGTACTTGTCCTAAATCATCTCTCATATTAAATAAAGTGGCAATAATTGGCAGAAAAATTATAAACATAATTTTACGCACGTAAACAATTTTTTTCAAACGTTTTCTAATAGTGTTTGTCAAACTGTGTGAACAGAAATGGGAAGGTCCCCACCTTAGTTGGGGGAAATTATACAACATTTTTGCTATTGGTTTGCTATTATAACCAGGCCTCTCTTACAGATGACTTCCTGATATCAGGAGGTGGCCAAGGCTACTTCAGAGGGTCCAGAGACCATGACTGAACATTAGTGTGTAACTCTAACCTGGCATCTAAGGAGCATGAATGAATCCTATGATTGCTGGTTAGAGGTAGAAGTGATGATTCACTGAACCCAGAGTTCTTCAATGTGGCAGATAGTGTGGTCCAAAAGGGTTACTTCACTAGAATTCTTTAACATACTATGAATAGACACGCACACACGCACGCACTGTACTGTACTGTACTCATATACTGGAGAGACTTGGGTCACTCTGTTTGCATGAACAAGATTAGATACTAACAGCTGCTGGGGCCAACGGCTCTGGCCATGGAGCGGGACATTTAACCGGGCCCGGACTGGGCCCCGGTGGGGTAAACGGCTCCGGCCATGGAGCGGGGAAAACAACCGGGCCCGGACTGGGCACCGGTGGGGCGGACTGCTCAGGCTCTGGAGCGGAGCAGACGGCTGAACCCGGACTGGGTACCGGTGGAGCGGACTGCTCTGGCGCTGAGGCGGAGCAGACGGCTGAACCCGGAATGGGCACCGGTGGAGCGGACTGCTCTGACTCTGGAGCGGAGCAGACGGCTGTACCCTGAATGGGCTCTGGTGGAGGTTCAGGGCGGCTGACCTTCGCTGGAGGTTCAGGGCGGCTGACCTTCGCTGGAGGTTCAGGGCGGCTGACCTTCGCTGGAGGTTCAGGGCGGCTGACCTTCGCTGGAGGTTCAGGGCGGCTGACCTTCGCTGGAGGTTCAGTGCGGCTGACCTTCGCTGGAGGTTCAGGGCGGCTGACCTTCGCTGGAGGTTCCGGGCTGGGGAGGCGCACCGGATGTCTGGTGCGTGGAGCTGGCACAGGAAGCACCTGGCTAGGCGCACGCACTGGAGGTCCGGTGCGTTGAGCCAGCACGGGTCGTACCGGACTGGGGAGGCGCACCGGGGGTCGGATGCGTGGAGTAGAGCAGAGATCCGGACCCGGACTGGACATCGGTGAAGCGGACTGCTCTGGCATGGTAGGTGCCGGACTGGGAAAGCGGACCGGAGGTCGGTGCGTGGAGCCAGCACTGGAAGCACCTGGCTGAGCGCACTCACTGATGGTTGGGTGCGGGGAGTAGAGCAGAGGTCCGGACCCGGACTGGACGTCGGTGAAGCGGACTGCTCTGGCATGGGAGTGGAGCCGACGACCGGACCCGGACTGGGCACCGGTGGAGCGACCTGCTCTGGCATGGGGGTGGAGTAGACGACCGGACCCGGACTGGGGATGCTCACCTTGGGCACCCTTAACTCCAGCTCCCTCCTCTCGCTCTCACACTCCTCCATATTTCGCCAACATAGCTCCATTATCCTCTCATACTCCTCCCTCTTTCGGTATTCCCCCACGCACTTCGTTTCCGGCCTCGGCGAAGACCACCTGGAAAGTGGGACTGGTGCCTCTTCCTCCACACCAGACCACCCCCATAGCCCCTCCCCAAAATCACCTTGGGGTTGCTTTCGGGCTCTTCTCTGTCTCGCGCCCCGTCGATAACGCTGCATTTCCCCTCTCTCCGTCTCTCCCCAGTTACACTGCTTGGTCTCGTACTGGTGGGTCGTTCTGTCACGATGTGGGTGTGGGAATGACCAAGGCGCAGCGCAGGGATAGTAGTTAGACATCTTTATTATACTATGTATAGATTGTATTTTACTATGTATAACAAGACCAAAAGACGAACTACTGAAAACACAAAAACCACGAATATAGAAACGTCACGCTCACAAAACAAAACACGAATGAACAGACGTAAATCACGCACACTTACTTCTCACCGTGACATGCGAAATATACGACAACGACCCACACCAGAGTGATGGACAGACTCAACATATATGGAATCCCTAATTAGTGCAGCTGCCTCTAATTAGGGATCCAACCCAAACCCCACACAGAAACAGAAAAGAACGACACTGTCAGACTCTGACCATAGCTACATAGAGAAACAAATAGGCTTCTCTATGGCCAGAGCCTGACACATAATTAGACCAGGCACAGTAAAATACCCATTAAATAATAATGGTCGAATAAATAAGCTAATGTATTTTATTCATATTTTTTTTTAAACATAGTGCTGTTGGGGAACCTCTCTTCACTAACATATATAGCCAATAAAACAGTAAACATATGTTGCTCGGCTGTGTGCTCCACACTGGATAGTTCATCCTGAGTCATTTCTCCCACTCTATTCAACATGTTTTCATATTACAATTACTTTTACATAAAGGTTCCTGTATCAACCTACTTCAATCTAACCTTTAGTAACACTTAACATTAAGCTGTCACCCATAAATCATCACAGTTTGTTTGAGTTATTCAGAGAACTCATCAACATGCACTGAATAATATTACTTCTGTTTGCTGAATTGAGTTTACTCTCAACCTCAATCTATTTACCCAGAGCTTTTGTAATAATGGTTCTATACAAAAACCAAGTATAGCTATGACGATAGAGCAGCCAAATACGCAACCCAGAGCTGCTAAAATAATCAAACATTGTTGAATCCTTTGGGTAAGGTGGAGCTGCACACAGCCTCTGGCAAGACCTAGGTGGGATGGGTGGGGAAGGATGGATAGGCTATTCAGTGAAGGCTTTGTTTGGAAAGAAACCACCTGGGATGTAGACACAAGGGCATATGCCATAGCCTAGGCTGTGTGAAAGACATTCAAAGGCTGGGCCAATTATCAGTCATAAATCAGTCAATAGCATTTCAGAAGAGCGCCCCAGATACGGTAGCGAGGTTTGAGGTCTGTCTGAATTCCAGATTGACCCCTATGAATATTCCATTGTCCAATGTAAAGATGGGTCAGATACGAAAAGTACTAACCTGCAAACCTGCAACACATTCTTCCATATAGCAGATTAATGTAGACATGATCATATGCAGATATGATCATTTCACACATAGGTCGGCAATAGATCATAAAATCCCTGTGTGTCAAGTTATATGATTGATTTAATAAAAAAATGATTCAACAAATGTTTATCAATTGACGGTACAATATTTCATGTCATGTGTTACATTCATGGCAGGAAAACCACTGAAACCAAGCAGGATTTGGCTTGACAGAACTACCAAAATTAAGGAAACACCAACATAAAGCACCTTAATAGGGCTTTGGGCCACCATGAGCCGGCAGAAAAGCTTCAATGTGCCTTGGCATAAATTCTACAAGTGTCTGGAACTCTATTGAAGGGATACGACACCGACAACCATCAATTGAACAGGAAAGGTTGGACAAAAAAGTTAATGTATCACATTTTCAAACATTAATATGGAAAACATAGATATGCTACTGAACATAAAAAAATTCTAATATGTTACTAAAGCTAAGTTCATTTTGCAATGTGTATGTGCTACATAGAAACTAGTTGAATAAATAAATAAAAATAACCCAAAAAGAATAGGTTGATACTGTTGATACACTTAGTGGCCATATGTGAAATCTGAAGTGATTAACATTGTAATAGTTGTAAAATAATAGTTATTATAGTTGTGAAAAAATGCACATCAGTGTGTCAAAATTTCAAAACAATAATGGATCATCTTTTTTCTATTTTTTTAATCAGGATGCAGTTCCTGGATCAGCTTGGTGAGTCACACTAGCAATGAATACTAACTATGAATACAATTAGCCAGATCGCTCCTTTAAGCAACAGCCGAGAGACAAATGTTTGCGTTTGGAATATGTGTGCTCAAGACACTGAGCCAATAGAGTGGATTAATGTATTATTAATACAGTGCCAGAGTTTGGGATGGCCATGGAGAAACACCATACTTATTTATTATGAATGTATCTGTAATTATACATTAAAATATACATTACATAAAGAAAAAAACATGTATTGTGTTGTGGACACCAGGAATAGTATATGCTGCTTTCGAGATAATGGGGATCCTAATAAAATACCAAATGCTCAAAGAGATACTGCCTGAGATAGATAGATACTGAATGAGGAAGGAAGTCACCTCTCTATGTAAAAAAGGAAATCACATAAGTGTTAAGTCAATTATCTTGTGCAATACAGATGTAGGCCTATAATAAAGGACAATTATGAACCCCTGGGTTTATAATAACAATAGGGGTACACAACAAATCACAATAATAGAATACTTAATGAAAATAGTTAAATCTGTATGTAAATCCTCATTCTTAGTGGACTGAAGAACCCTCATAAGACAGAACATTGGATTCTTAAAGTCGTCATTGAGTCATGTTTAACCTTTGGCCCCACCTTTGTGTTAGCTTTTAAGGTCCCTCCTCAGTACAGGTGGTTATAAAGACCTGATCCATCCTAACCACCTCTCATATCACCTGTGGAGGACCTGTTCACTACCCACAGGATCACCATGGGGATAACCAAGGATATACCGATATGGACGCTGATATGCCTGGCACTACTGATCAGATCAACACAAACAGGTTGGCAGAATATTATTTAATTTGCCTAAATTGTAATAAATGTTCTGATTGTTATTATTATAATATAATGATTCTACATTTTTTTAATCTACATATTATTTTATAAATCAGACTGATTGTTAATTACAAATAGTAAGTACTCAGGACAACACCAAATTATTATGATTATTGACACTTGTTAATTCAACAGGTCTATAGGTTTAAAAGCAGTAACCACAAGTTTAGTTTACGAATATACCAGATCAATATATGATTAGATGACTTTCAGATTTGATAATATAGGTACTTTATATAAAAATCTCATTATATAAAAAAAAAAAATGTGTTAACTATTCAGAAATGTACTAACACAGAGAACACTGATTACATGTAGTATACATACATTTGGAAGAATTCGACAGTAGGCATACAGTAGAGGGTTTTCCTGCTTTAGGGCAGCTCACACATTTACTACAATCACATGATTACATTACTGATTTAAGGTTTCTTTCCATTTCTGTTTCTTAAACATATTTGTTTATGAGATTGTTTCCGTCTAAATTTGGAAATGTTGCACATCTGAGGTAAAAAATCTGTAACCTTATAGAAATGGTTATCATTAGGGGTTGTTATCATGAGTGGTTTAAAGTGTTATAAATACATAAATCCCTCCCCCCCACTGGGTGTGTGTTAGTACTTTACAACAAAAATGTAGATCAGGAACGAAAACAAGAACACAATACAGACAAAAACTCAAATGTTTATCATTAAAATAATAGTTGTGGTAAGTACATATGTCTGATGTCTGATATTACTCAAATAATACTGACAGGAAACATCTGATGCCTAAATATGTAAAATAGGAACTGAACAGTCATCGGAATTCAATGTGTTTGGTTTAGACAACAGATGATACTTGATTAAGGCATCTTCAGGCCCGCTGTATGTGTCGGATGACATGTCAGCCACGGCTGAGCTTTCCCAAGGCTTTGACCCCACCTACGCGATTCATAGAACATCAGTAGTTTTGGCACAGAAGACCCTCAAACATTGATTTTACAATTGTCAGCCCCTTGCAGCTGTGTGACTAAATTGTCAAGTGAAACGAAGTGCCACATTAACTAGGCAGCTTTTGGTAAATTAGGGGCTCGATTCAATCCCTATCGCCTTACTTGAAACGTAAAGTTAATTTCCGATTGATCCGACATATGCAGCGTTTTTTTTAAAATACTCATGAATTGCTTTTATTTCAGTGAGCCCCACCACAACTGTAACAATCATCCCGACACTGACCACGACGATACCCACACTTTCAGGTAAATGTCTGACAGAATGCACACCAAATAAATGACTGGGTATCCATCAATAAGCTAAGAAGGAACCGACATTTGTATTCCTTGTCCCTCAGGAGTGAATGCCGCACACAATGACCAGGTCTGCAGCACATGGGGTAACTACCACTTCAAGACCTTCGACGGGGACTTTTTCCAGCTCCCATCCACCTGCAACCATGTTGTGACCTCACTGTGTCAGAGCAGCTATGAGGCTTTCAACATCCAGCTGAGGCGGCAAGTGGTGGACAACCAGCCCACCATTAGCAAGATCACCATGAAGCTGGATGGTGTAGTGGTGGAGCTATCCAAGGGTGTTGTTGTTGTCAATGGGAGGACGTGAGTTTCCTGGAAGCACCTCTCTTGAGGATTTTATGTCCTACGTTCTGGAATTTAATAAAACTTACAATCCTAATGTATAGGATGACCTTTAAGCATCTTCTTCCTCCTGCAGGGTGACCCTGCCGTTCAGCTTGTCTGGAGTCAGCATCGTGAAGACTACATCCAATGTGAAGGTCGTTGCCAAACTGGGGCTTGTTGCTGTTTGGAACAAGGATGACTCCCTAATGGTAAAATACCTGCTTTTCTAATATTCCTCTTCAATGTTTGTTTAGTTAATTAAAATGTTCTTTATATTAAAAGCATGACATCTTTGTCATAATTGCCAATGATCAGCAGTTGAGGGAGAGACACCTATTTTTGGCTGCACCTTAACTCATGTTGGTTGAAGCACTACCTACTCCCCTCCTGATATGTTAACATTGAATGGCAGTATTTCCTGAAGAGCGAGGACGAATTAAACAAGATCTGTGAAGATGTATAGGATCTGTGAAGATGTATAGGATCTGTGAAGATGTATAGCATCTGTGAAGATGTATAGGATCTGTGAAGATGTATAGGCTCTGTGAAGATGTATAGGCTATACACACACAGGCTAATACTCCAATGTTTATTTGATGAAGTGTTTGCACATATTTGTGCCTGTCAAAAAGATTAGATTTGTTTATTCTGTCACTCCCTAATTCAAAGACTAATAAAAATTAAGTTTATAAACATGGAGCCTAGCCAAGACTTTGAACACGTGAATGGTGCTGAACAGGATGACATTTTGTGGACTAAACACCTTTTGTCTGGTCCTTCTACAGATTGAAATGAACGAGAAGTACAGAAACCAGACCTGCGGACTCTGTGGTGACTTCAATGAAGTCCAAACATATAACGAGTTCATCATCAATGGTAAAAGAAATCAGACCAAACTATTGAAATGTAACTACATTACAAACTGTAGGTGGAAAAGCTAATTGTAAATGTTTGTGTTGTTTGCAGGTGGGAAACTCTCTAGCTCTGACTATGGAAACCTCTGGAAACTGGATGGCCCTCTGGAAGTCTGTGAGGAGCCTATGCTAACTTCTGCGGAGAGTTGTGGAGATGAGGTATCCAATTCAAACCACAGAAGAAGAATACAAAACAATGTTAATATAAGTTAGAAATGGCAATCAATCCATGTGATCCAACACACGTTTTCTGTATGGTAACCTTTTGTGGTTTGTCTCTATTCGTAGGACTTTTGTCAGCAGCTGTTCTCCAGTGCAGCTTTCAGTAGCTGCACTAATTATTTGGACATGGACTCCTTCGTCAAGACCTGCCTGGCTGACCTGTGCCACTGTGATAACAACACCAGCTCCTTCTGCCTGTGCAACACCATCTCAGAGTACTCCCGTCAGTGTGTTCACGCAGGGGGCAAGCCCCAGCAATGGAGGACTAAACAGTTCTGTGGTAAGCATTCAGATACTCTTCAACATGGCTGGCCCCAAACCTCCAAATGATCATGTTCACAATCTCTGTTACAGAAACAGTTCAATCACAATGTTTCTCTTCTCAGATAAGACATGTCCCTTCAACATGGAGTACCAGGAGTGTGGAAGCCCCTGTGTTGACACCTGCTCCAACCCAGAGGCCAGCCAGTTGTGTGAAGACCACTGTACAGACGGCTGCTTCTGTCCTCTAGGTAACTCACAGGTTCAACTTTGGTGTACAAGTTAACCTTAATCACAACATGAAAACACCACATTGTTACCCATTCTGCCTTTGATAATGAAATAAGTAAATATTGGATGTTTCTCTCAGTTACTTCCTGGAGTCAATTAAGTTCTCTGTGTAAAGAACACATTCAAATAACACTCCTTACTGAATGAAGTGTTAGCAATCTCCTAAACATTGGAAATTATATAACTTAAACTCAAATCTACTAAATGTTGTCTTAAAATTCTATCTGATCTCTCACCAAATAGGTACTGTTTTCGACGATGTCAGCAACCGTGGCTGTATTCCAGTGACTGAATGCTTCTGTGTCCACAATGGACAAGTATACAAATCTGGAGAATCTTACACCAGCAAATGTAAAGAATGGTAGGCCAAGAACATCATCTGATTTAAACATGAAATATCCCATTCCTCTTTTTCATTAATCATGCCAAAATATACAGTGGGATTATCAAAACTATATCCATGTAAATATTCCTAGAATACTGTATGAATGCAGTTGTGAGATGAGCCTGTATAAATGTTACCTTTAGCACCTGTGCTGGTGGTCTGTGGGCCTGTACGGACAAGGACTGTCCTGGGACCTGCTCTGTGGAGGGAGGATCCCACATCAACACCTATGATGGGAAGGCATACAACTTCCATGGGGACTGCTCTTACGTTCTGACCAAGGTCAGTGGAAACTCTTGATATGTTTTCAGTGCAAACTAAGGTGCAAAGGTAAGGTAAATTAGCTTTTCCTCAAGCCTTATGTTGACGTAGACATGGGTCCAAAGGGGTCATTCAAGTGAGTCACTCTCGTTTCATGTTTTTGTCTTTCAGCAATGCAATGGAACTGAATTCACCGTGCTGGGAGACATTGTGAAGTGTGGGCTGACTGACACTCAAACCTGTTTGAGGGCTGTTACCCTAGCCCTCTCCAGCAGATCCACCGTAAGGCAACTCTCCAAATATGTTTCTGAGAAAATAACACAATGACCTGTCAAATCATTTGTAAGCTAAACCTCTTCTTAAGATCATTATACTGGCTTGCAAATAAAAGTCCCTCAATCTTTTTGTCTAAACACACAATAACCTTATTTAAAATTGCCCTGATTTGGCAAATATTGCCGGGCTGTTTGCAATCGTCTAAAATGCTCATGCATGGTAGTGTTTGTGTCTTCAGGGGATTGTTCAAAAAATATATATGAACAAATTTGAATTTGATATAATATATTGTCTTATCTAATTCACAGGTGATCCGAGTCCAGTCATGTGGAAGTGTTTTTGTAAATCAGATTCTTTCTCAGCTCCCACTCTATACAGGTGAGATAATCCATTTCTCAGCTCCCTCTCTATACAGGTGATATAATCCATTTCTCAGCTCCCACTCTCTACAGGTTAGATAATCCATTGTAATGCCAAATTAAATTGTAGTGTGGATCAGTGTGTAAACTCCATATCATTTCTATTCACTAGATGAAGCCTTAATGGTGTCCCTGTATTTATTTCATGTATTGCAGCTGAAGTGACCGTCTTCAAGCCCTCCTCATTCTACATTGTTATCCAGACAACTCTTGGAGTTCAACTTCAGATCCAGCTTTCACCAGTTATGCAGATCTACATAACTGCAATCTCATCCTACAAAGGAACAACCTGTGGTATGCTTCAGATTCATCCACCAGTTTCATAACTTTTTCTTCGGCATCTCTATTCATAAAAATCTAAGAACATCATATGGCTTCAATTATTTTTCCACAGGCCTTTGCGGAAACTACAACGATGTTCAGGCAGATGAGTTCAGAGTCATCAGTGGATTGGTGGAGGGCACAGGTGTAGCTTTTGCCAACACATGGAAGACCATGGCCAGCTGCCCTGAAGTCAAGAGTAGCTTTGAAAACCCCTGCAGTTTGAGCATTGAAAATGGTACGCATTTATTACGCCTACACTGCCTTTCAAAGGTTTGGGGTCACTTAGAAATGTCTTTGTTTTTGCAAGAAAATCACATTTTTAGTCCATTAAAATAACATCTAATTTATCAGAAATACAGTGTAGACATTGTTAATGTTGTAAATGACTATTGTAGCTGGAAACTGCAGATTTAATATGGAATATCTACAAAGGCGTACAGAGGCCCATTATCAGCAACCATCATTCCTGTGTTCTAATGGCACGTTGTGTTAGCTAATCCAAGTTTATCATTTTTAAAGGCTAATTGATCATTAAAAACCCTTTTATTATGTTAGCACAGCTGAAAACTGTTGTGCTGATTAAAGAAGCAATAAAACTGGCCTTCTTTAGACTAGTTGAGTATCCGGAGCATCAGCATTTGTGGGTTCGATTACAGGCTTAAAATGGCCAGAAACAAAGAACTTTCTTCTGAAACGTGTCAGTCTATTCTTGTTTTGAGAAATTAAGGCTATTCAAAGAAAGAAATTGCCAAGAAACTGAAGATCTCGTACAACGCTGTGTACTACTCCCTTCACAGAACAGCTCAAACTGGCTCTAACCAGAATAGAAAGAGGAGTGGCAATTTCTCTCATGGATTAGCCTTCATTTCTCAGAACAATAATAGACTGACACGTTTCAGAAGAAAAATCTTTGAAGCTTTTCTTTCAAAAACAAAGACATTTCTAAGGGACCCCAAACTTTTGAACGGTAGTGTACATAGTAATCACTTGTTGAATGATTATAAGAAAGTTATATAAGAAAGAATATGCTTATGTTGAACAAAATATTATTGTCTTTTTCACAGAGAAATATGCCCAGCACTGGTGTTCCATGTTATCAGATCCTAAAGGAGAGTTCTCCCCTTGCCATTCTGAAATAAGACCTGACATCTACAAAACCGTAAGTTAAGAAGGATGCAATCACAAAATAAAACCATTAAACTCTTATATGAGGAGGTTATAGTCCTGACACACTTTGACTCTTTTTCCAACAGAACTGCATGTATGACAGCTGTAACTGTGAGAAGAGTGAGGACTGCATGTGTGCTGCCGTCTCCTCTTATGTCCACGCTTGTGCTGCCAAGGGCATCCAGCTCAGCGGCTGGAGAGACAATATCTGCAGTGAGTAGACAGCACGGCACCATGGAGACCTCTCGTCATGTGTCATTATAATGAGTGCTGCAAATCGATTAGAATATAATTATTTTACTGACAGAACAACCGTAGGGTTAAGTTACTAAATACAAATAACCTGTAGACATAACTGCACAAATACAAAGATATAAGGAAACCAAAAGTATTCTTGCTAATACTACTCTTATCTAATTACTTTCCTCAGATAAATTTGCCACCTGCCCCAGTCAAACATTTTATGCCTACAACATGACCAGCTGTGGACGCACCTGCCGCTCCCTGAGTATGACAGACCAATCTTGCCTGGTGGAGTTTGTTCCGGTGGACGGCTGTGGCTGTGCAGAGGGCACCTACATGGACGAGGCTGGCCAGTGTGTTGCCCCCACCAACTGTCCCTGCTATGACAAGGGCTCAGTGGTCCCTGCAGGAGAGACTATCAGCAGAGATGGTGCCACCTGGTAATCACCTCCCTCATACGTATAAAACTAGGAGAGCAAAATAAACACAAGTACTAGTGAAACTTTATGGATATATTCAAAACTGTGTATTAAATTATATCATAACAATGATATTAGCTGTTTCTTTGATTATCTATCTATAACTATTAATACTGTAACTATATTACAGCATTTGCAGGCATGGGACACTGATTTGTACTGGGGGAGCAAGACCATTTGGTAAGTTTTATGTTCTTTGCTTCCAATTTAGTAGCTATTTCTAAAATATATGGCTCGGTATGATTTAACCCTTTACATGCATCCTTCACAAAACAGGTACATTTGAAATTAACCAAGAGGATTCTAGCAGTTCATGTAAGACAATGTGATTAATGATGATGAATGTGGATGTTTCTGAATATATTACAATTATATTCTGCTTGTTTGAGAATGGAATATATATATTTTTTACTTGTATTCTTATTCCATATACCCCCAGTATGCACACTGCCTATGGTTTTCTTCAACTGCTCAACTGCACCTCCAGGAGCTTCAGGGTCAGAGTGTCAGAAGAGCTGCACGACTCTGGACATGACCTGTGTGAGTCCCTCATTCACTCTAAATGGGATTGTCACACACTGTCTACTATTCAACAGTTTTGTGTTGAATGAACATAAAGCTTGGACCCCCCCCCATCATGACTTATTTGTGTACTTTGTTGAATCACTTTAGATCAGCACAGAGTGCACATCAGGCTGTATGTGCCCCACCGGACTGGTGTCTGATGGGAAAGGAGACTGCATCAAGGAGGAACTTTGTCCTTGTTCTCACAATGGAGCTACTTACCAAGCTGGAGAGACCATTAAGGTTGACTGCAATACATGGTATGCCTGTTTTATGTCTTACATCTCAGTGGGAGAAAACATAAAGAACATAGACTTTCAAAGAATGAAAAAACTGTCAGGCAATTTTATTGACATTATGTGTGTGTGTGTGTTGTTCACAGTACATGCAAGGACAGACAATGGCAGTGTACCACAAATCTTTGTGATGGAGTTTGTGCAATCTACGGAGAGGGTCACTATATCACCTTTGATGAGAAAAGGTTCAACTTTAATGGAAACTGTGAATACACTCTCCTTCAGGTTTGTGTCTTTATTTGGTAGAATTGTATCAGCATTGAAAAGTGTGAAGTTAAACCATATTAATAATATTCACCTTTCGCACAGGACTACTGTGGCACTACTAATGGCAGTGGCAGCTTCAGAGTGCTCACTGAGAACGTTCCTTGTGGAACTAAAGGCACCACCTGCTCCAAGACCATCAAACTCTTCCTGGGGGTAATGAGCAACTTGACTTCACACAATACTGAACATTCCATCCCTCGTGTAAAGAACAATCAACAAATCATCAACCGAACATCAAGTTGAGATCCGATTTCAGACCAAGTTATGTATGAAAACATCTTTCTCTATTTCAGACCAGTGAGCTCATATTGGCAGATGGGACCGCTCAAGTTGTCAGGAGTACTCCAGAAGAGCAGTTTCCTAAACAGATCAGCCTTCTGGGAAATTATCTGGTCATTGAAGTCAAAAGTGGTCTAATCCTAATGTGGGATAAAAAGACCAGTCTCTTTATCAAGCTTAGCCCACAATACCAGGTACATTAAGATGCTCTGATGAAGAACTGAACTCAGTTTTCAGTCAAAACTGATATAACCAAGACTTTTATAGAACCCTGCCAACCCAATCATTTTAATTAATGATCTCTTTTCTTCAGGGGCAAGTGTGTGGTCTGTGTGGAAACTATGATGGCAACGCAAACAATGACTTCATCACTAGAGCCCAGGCAACTGTTGTTGATCCGGTGGAGTTTGGAAACAGCTGGAAAGTTTCATCAAGCTGCCCAAGTGTATACGCTGTAGTACACCCGTGTGCATCCAACCCGTACAGAGCGTCTTGGGCCCAGAAACAGTGCAGCATCATTAACAGTGATGTCTTCGCAGCCTGCCAGAACCAGGTATGGATATATTCAACTACGATATACTACTAGTGAGATATGTGGATTTGTCTTTTGTGTACAAAGAAATGTACTTCACCATGTACCCTGTGACTATTGTATATCTTACAACACCTTGCTGTGCTTTTAAGGTGGATCCCTCTCCTTTCTACGATGCTTGTGTGAGAGACTCATGTGCTTGTGACAGTGGTGGAGACTGTGAGTGCTTCTGTACCGCAGTGGCAGCTTATGCAAAGGCCTGCAATGAAGCTAGAGCATGCGTAGCCTGGAGAACCCCCCGAATTTGCCGTAAGTTTCTTCACAATCAACAGTGATGTCTGAGTAAAATCAAGTTTGTATAGAAAAATGTTTGGTTCTGGTCTGGAATGTGACTTTCAATTATATTAAGGGGCTTGTCAATTCAGTACTGGACCAGGTTGGGACATCATGTAGGACAACTGATCATGGAAAGGGATCATTATTCTAGTTCAAATAATGAAAAGTTTTTGTCCACCATATTTTGTCCACCACATACAGCACTGTTCTGTGATTACTACAACCCTACTGGAGAATGTGAGTGGCACTACAAGGCATGTGGAGCTCAGTGTATGAAGACCTGCAGAAACCCTTCCGGAGAATGTTCTAGTTTAATTCCAGCATTGGAAGGTATGGATATGACCGTCTAACTCATATTTTGTCTCACGTGGATATGACTTCTGAATAACAATTTAAATTGGAACCGACTCCGACAATGGTTATAAAACTACAAGCTGTGTGTCTGAGCAGCCTCAGGCTACATTTACACTGACTCATGTTATCCTTAACAAGACTTGACCTTTTGTAACCTCTTGGCTATTGTGCTTATTACAGGCTGCTATCCTAACTGTCCTGAGGCTCAACCTTACTTCAATGAGGAGACAATGAAGTGTGTGGTGAGGGAACAATGTGGCTGCTATGACAATGAAGGAAACCAGTACCCCAGTGGACAGAATGTTCCGGCACCAAACTGTGAAACATGGTATGTTTAAATCCTTCAGTACACAGTCCCTGCACTATTTCAGAGCATATTCTGAATGTTGTTACTGTGAAAGTACTAGTTATTCTCTGTTGTATTAATTCTGGGAAAGAGGGTAGGGATTGGCAAATATTGGATAGGTCATACTAGTTTTTCCATAGTGATGCCAGTTCTGGCTGTATGACAATGTGAAAACTTGGCCTGCTCCCTGTGGATTTCACTTACTTTATTACCAAGCCCTAACTAGTTGGACCTCTATAATAGTATTTTGAAAAAACCTGGGAATAATTAAAACGATTAAATTATTTTTCTTATTTTAAAGCACCTGCACAATGACTGGAGTGAGCTGCAGTTATGATGTAAACGGTAAGGATGACGTCCACAAATTAAAGTAACATATTTAGCAACGACCAAGGCAACATTGACTGAATCTAATTAAAAAATACTATTTTTATTGCAGATTGTACATGCTTGTATAACGGTAAACAACACCCATATGGAGCGACCCTCTACAATACAACAGATGGGATTGGTAACTGCATAGTTGCTGTTTGTGCCACGAACGGAACCATTACCAGGAACATTTACCCTTGTCAAGTAACCACAACTCCTGTACCAACCACAACATCCCCTCTGACCACAACAACTGTCCATGCTACAACAACACAGGCCTCTGCAACAACACTAAAGCCCACAACTGTCTTCCACTTCTCAACACCTGGTGAGCAGAGAAACTCTTGAATGATTAAAGCGGAGCCAAATGTTTGCTAAATACCATACTGATAAATGGCAACCTTGATGGAAAATAATAGCAATTTGTAAGTAAGGTGGTAGTAGAGGTCTTCTTTGGTCCAAAAAGTTGGAACCAGAACCAAACAGACCCGAGGAGAATCAGAGCAGGACCCGAACGGACACGATAATTGTAAATGTCCAGTGTAGCTCAGATGGTAGAGCATGGCACTTGTAATGCCTGGGTTGTGGGTTCAATTCCCACAGGGGACCTGTATCGGGGGGGAAAAGTATGAACATGTATGACTTACTAACTGTAAGTCGCTCTGGATAAGAGCGTCTGCTAAATTACTTAAATGTCAATAAAGGGGGATTGGACCTGAGTGACAAACAAATGATATTTACAAGCCAAGTTGCTCCTCTGGTCTCTATATTTTGCCTAATCCTTCTATAAGTCAATATATTTACTGTATTAGCGTAAAATAAATATGGTACAGGCTATGCAGAGCTGTTGTCAGGTCCACTCGGGTCTATCAGCTGTAATTACATAGACCCAAGACCCGATGACAATCAAACAGGACTCGATCCGGACCCGAAAAATAAGTTTGAATTTTGGACCCGTACTCGCTCAGGTCCCTGGTGGGGTTTTGGGTAATTAGGTTAGGGTGGAACCATGAGGACCTCTGGGTGGTAGTGATGAGTTTAATTCATATTGACAATATGTTAAAATTGAATATGAATGATAAGTATTGTAAATACGAGCTATTTGGTAAATTTAAATGTTATTTTTCTGTTCTAGTTAACTAAAGATATATATTTTTCAAAAACAGAACCAACATCTACTACGACTTGGTCATCCACAACAATGGTGACCACACCCACAACATTAAATCCTTCAACATCAGGAGCAAGTACAGTCACAATTCCCAAACCGACAACTGTAACGACAACAACAAAGGTACCTTCAACAAGTGGAGAAGTAGCTACCTCGACCACAGCTGAAACTTCAACAAAGGAAGAAACCACAACTGAGACAATTACATCTACAAAGCCACCTACATTTGTCACCAATGGTACAATAACCACGACATACCATGTTACCACTAAACCTTCAGTGACTTCGATTGCACCACTTACAAAAACACTACCTTACATTACAGCCACATTGTGGCCTTTAACATCAACAACACAGCCCTCAAAAACAACAGAAGTAGTCATCACGAGTGGAATATTGACAGAGACTCCCTCCAAAATTAACAATACGACTACATCCGGGATATTCACACACACCACAGCCTCATCATCTACAACTGTAATTGTTGAGACCTCTACCTCAACATCACAGCCAACAACAACTGGTGAGGAATCAACAGGGCCAATTGTCATAACTTCCAAACCCACTACTTTAACAACAACTACATCTGCACCCACAACATCTGCAGAGGTAACTACACTTACCACAGGTGGAACTACAACAATTGAAGGAACCACTACTGAGACAATTCCATCTACATCCACAAACCCACCTAAAGTAGTCACCACCGGCCCAACAACCACTTCCACCACCGTAATTGTTGAGACCTCTACCTCAACATCACAGCCAACAACAACCAGTGAAGAATCAACAGGGCCAGTTGTCGAAACTTCCAAACCCACTACTCTAACAACAACTACAATTGCACCCACAACATCTGCAGAGGTAACTACACTTACCACAGGTGGAACTACAACAATTGAAGGAACCACTACTGAGACAATTCCATCTACATCCACAAACCCACCTAAAGTAGTCACCACCGGCCCAACAACTACTTCCACCACTGTAATTGTTGAGACCTCTACCTCAACATCACAGCCAACAACAACAGGTGAAGAATCAACAGGGCCAGTTGTCATAACTTTCAAACCCACTACTTTAACAACAACTACATCTGCACCCTCAACATCTGCAGAGGTAACTACACTTACCACAGGTGGAACTACAACAATTGAAGGAACCACTACTGAGACAATTCCATCTACATCCACAAACCCACCTAAAGAAGTCACCACCGGCCCAACAACTACTTCCACCACTGTAATTGTTGAAACCTCTACCTCAACATCACAGCCAACAACAACTGGTGAAGAATCTACAGGGCCAGTTGTCATAACCTCCAAACCCACTACTTTAACAACAACTACAATTGCACCCACAACAACTGCAGAGGCATCTGCACCTACCACAGGTGGAACTACAACAATTGAAGGAACCACTACTGAGACAATTCCATCTACATCCACAAACCCACCTAAAGTAGTCACCACCGGCCCAACAACTACTTCCACCACTGTAAATGTTGAAACCTCTACCTCAACATCACAGCCAACATCAACAGGTGAAGAATCTACAGGGCCAGTTGTCATAACTTCCAAACCCACTACTTTAACAACAACTACAGCTGCACCCTCAACATCTGCAGAGGTAACTACACTTACCACAGTTGGAACTACAACAATTGAAGGAACCACTACTGAGACAATTCCATCTACATCCACAAACCCACCTAAAGTAGTCACCACCGGCCCAACAACTACTTCCACCACTGTAATTGTTGAGACCTCTACCTCAACATCACAGCCAACAACAACTGGTGAAGAATCTACAGGGCCAGTTGTCATAACTTCCAAACCCACTACTTTAACAACAACTACATCTGCACCCTCAACATCTGCAGAGGTAACTACACTTACCACAGGTGGAACTACAACAATTGAAGGAACCACTACTGAGACAATTCCATCTACATCCACAAACCCACCTAAAGTAGTCACCACCGGCCCAACAACTACTTCCACCACTGTAATTGTTGAGACCTCTACCTCAACATCACAGCCAACAACAACTGGTGAAGAATCAACAGGGCCAGTTGTCATAACTTCCAAACCCACTACTTTAACAACAACAACAATTGCACCCACAACAACTGCAGAGGCATCTGCACCTACCACAGGTGGAACTACAACAATTGAAGGAACCACTACTGAGACAATTCCATCTACATCCACAAACCCACCTAAAGTAGTCACCACCGGCCCAACAACTACTTCCACCACTGTAATTGTTGAGACCTCTACCTCAACATCACAGCCAACAACAACTGGTGAAGTATCAACAGGGCCAGTTGTCATAACCTCCAAACCCACTACTCTAACAAAAACTACAATTGCACCCACAACAACTGCAGAGGAAACTACACCTACCACAGGTGGAACAACAACAATTGAAGGAACCACTACTGAGACAATTCCATCTACATCCACAAACCCACCTAAAGTAGTCACCACCGGCCCAACAACTACTTCCACCACTGTAATTGTTGAGACCTCTACCTCAACATCACAGCCAAAAACAACTGGTGAAGAATCTACAGGGCCAGTTGTCATAACTTCCAAACCCACTACTTTAACAACAACTACATCTGCACCCTCAACATCTGAAGAGGTAACTACACTTACCACAGGTGGAACAACAACAATTGAAGGAACCACTACTGAGACAATTCCATCTACATCCACAAACCCACCTAAAGTAGTCACCACCGGCCCAACAACTACTTTCACCACTGTAATTGTTGAGACATCGACCTCGAAATCACAGCCAACAACTACTGGTGAAGAATCTACAGGGCCAGTTGTCATAACCTCCAAACCCACTACTTTAACAACAACAACAATTGCACCCACAACAACTGCAGAGGCATCTGCACCTACCACAGGTGGAACTACAACAATTGAAGGAACCACTACTGAGACAATTCCATCTACATCCACAAACCCACCTAAAGTAGTCACCACCGGCCCAACAACTACTTCCACCACTGTAATTGTTGAAACCTCTACCTCAACATCACAGCCAACAACAACAGGTGAAGAATCAACAGGGCCAGTTGCCATAACTTCCAAACCCACTACTTTAACAACCACTACATCTGCACCCTCAACATCTGCAGAGGTAACTACACTTACCACAGGTGGAACTACAACAATTGAAGGAACCACTACTGAGACAATTCCATCTACATCCACAAACCCACCTAAAGTAGTCACCACCGGCCCAACAACCACTTCCACCACTGTAATTGTTGAAACCTCTACCTCAACATCACAGCCAACAACAACTGGTGAAGAATCAACAGGGCCAGTTGTCATAACTTCCAAACCCACTACTTTAACAACAACTACAATTGCACCAACAACAACTGCAGAGGTAACTACACCTACCACAGGTGGAACTACAACAATTGAAGGAACCACTACTGAGACAATTCCATCTACATCCACAAACCCACCTAAAGAAGTCACCACTGGCCCAACAACTACTTCCACCACTGTAATTGTTGAAACCTCTACCTCAACATCACAGCCAACAACAACAGGTGAAGAATCAACAGGGCCAGTTGCCATAACTTCCAAACCCACTACTTTAACAACAACTACAATTGCACCCACAACAACTGCAGAGGCATCTGCACCTACCACAGGTGGAACTACAACAGTTGAAGGAACCACTACTGAGACAATTCCATCTACATCCACAAACCCACCTAAAGTAGTCACCACCGGCCCAACAACCACTTCCACCACTGTAATTGTTGAGACCTCTACCTCAACATCACAGCCAACAACAACCAGTGAAGAATCAACAGGGCCAGTTGTCATAACTTCCAAACCCACTACTTTAACAACAACTACATCTGCACCCTCAACATCTGCAGAGGTAACTACACTTACCACAGGTGGAACTACAACAATTGAAGGAACCACTACTGAGACAATTCCATCTACATCCACAAACCCACCTAAAGAAGTCACCAACGGCCCAACAACTACTTCCACCACTGTAATTGTTGAAACCTCTACCTCAACATCACAGCCAACAACAACAGGTGAAGAATCAACAGGGCCAGTTGTCATAACTTCCAAACCCACTACTTTAACAACAACTACATCTGCACCCACAACAACTGCAGAGGCATCTGCACCTACCACAGGTGGAACTACAACAATTGAAGGAACCACATCTGAGACAATTCCATCTACATCCACAAACCCACCTAAAGTAGTCACCACCGGCCCAACAACCACTTCCACCACTGTAATTGTTGAGACCTCTACCTCAACATCACAGCCAACAACAACTGTTGAAGAATCTACAGGGCCAGTTGTCATAACTTCCAAACCCACTACTTTAACAACAACTACATCTGCACCCTCAACATCTGCAGAGGTAACTACACTTACCACAGGTGGAACTACAACAATTGAAGGAACCACATCTGAGACAATTCCATCTACATCCACAAACCCACCTAAAGTAGTCACCACCGGCCCAACAACTACTTCCACCACTGTAATTGTTGAAACCTCTACCTCAACATCACAGCCAACAACAACTGGTGAAGTATCAACAGGGCCAGTTGTCATAACCTCCAAACCCACTGCTTTAACAACAACTACATCTGCACCCTCAACATCTGAAGAGGTAACTACACTTACCACAGGTGGAACTACAACAATTGAAGGAACCACTACTGAGACAATTCCATCTACATCCACAAACCCACCTAAAGAAGTCACCACCGGCCCAACAACTACTTCCACCACTGTAATTGTTGAAACCTCTACCTCAACATCACAGCCAACAACAACAGGTGAAGAATCAACAGGGCCAGTTGTCATAACGTCCAAACCCACTACTTTAACAACAACTACATCTGCACCCTCAACATCTGCAGAGGTAACTACACTTACCACAGGTGGAACTACAACAATTGAAGGAACCACTACTGAGACAATTCCATCTACATCCACAAACCCACCTAAAGTAGTCACCACCGGCCCAACAACTACTTCCACCACTGTAATTGTTGAGACCTCTACCTCAACATCACAGCCAACAACAACTGGTGAAGAATCTACAGGGCCAGTTGTCATAACCTCCAAACCCACTACTTTAACAACAACTACAATTGCACCCACAACAACTGCAGAGGCATCTGCACCTACCACAGGTGGAACTACAACAATTGAAGGAACCACTACTGAGACAATTCCATCTACATCCACAAACCCACCTAAAGTAGTCACCACCGGCCCAACAACCACTTCCACCACTGTAATTGTTGAGACCTCTACCTCAACATCACAGCCAACAACAACTGGTGAAGAATCTACAGGGCCAGTTGTCATAACCTCCAAACCCACTACTTTAACAACAACTACATCTGCACCTTCAACATCTGAAGAGGTAACTACACTTACCACAGGTGGAACTACAACAATTGAAGGAACCACTACTGAGACAATTCCATCTACATCCACAAACCCACCTAAAGAAGTCACCACCGGCCCAACAACTACTTCCACCACTGTAATTGTTGAAACCTCTACCTCAACATCACAGCCAACAACAACAGGTGAAGAATCAACAGGGCCAGTTGTCATAACTTCCAAACCCACTACTTTAACAACAACTACATCTGCACCCTCAACATCTGCAGAGGTAACTACACTTACCACAGGTGGAACTACAACAATTGAAGGAACCACTACTGAGACAATTCCATCTACATCCACAAACCCACCTAAAGTAGTCACCACCGGCCCAACAACTACTTCCACCACTGTAATTGTTGAGACCTCTACCTCAACATCACAGCCAACAACAACTGGTGAAGAATCTACAGGGCCAGTTGTCATAACCTCCAAACCCACTACTTTAACAACAACTACAATTGCACCCACAACAACTGCAGAGGCATCTGCACCTACCACAGGTGGAACTACAACAATTGAAGGAACCACTACTGAGACAATTCCATCTACATCCACAAACCCACCTAAAGTAGTCACCACCGGCCCAACAACCACTTCCACCACTGTAATTGTTGAGACCTCTACCTCACAATCACAGCCAACAACATCTGGTGAAGAATCTACAGGGCCAGTTGTCATAACCTCCAAACCCACTACTTTAACAACAACTACATCTGCACCCTCAACATCTGAAGAGGTAACTACACTTACCACAGGTGGAACAACAACAATTGAAGGAACCACTACTGAGACAATTCCATCTACATCCACAAACCCACCTAAAGTAGTCACCACCGGCCCAACAACCACTTCCACCACTGTAATTGTTGAAACATCTACCTCAACATCACAGCCAACAACAACTGGTGAAGTATCAACAGGGCCAGTTGTCATAACCTCCAAACCCACTACTTTAACAACCACTACAATTGCACCCACAACAACTGCAGAGGTAACTACACCTACCACAGGTGGAACTACAACAATTGAAGGAACCACATCTGAGACAATTCCATCTACATCCACAAACCCACCTAAAGTAGTCACCACCGGCCCAACAACTACTTCCACCACTGTAATTGTTGAAACCTCTACCTCAACATCACAGCCAACAACAACAGGTGAAGAATCAACAGGGCCAGTTGTCATAACTTCCAAACCCACTACTTTAACAACAACTACATCTGCACCCTCAACATCTGCAGAGGTAACTACACTTACCACAGGTGGAACTACAACAATTGAAGGAACCACTACTGAGACAATTCCATCTACATCCACAAACCCACCTAAAGTAGTCACCACCGGCCCAACAACTACTTCCACCACTGTAATTGTTGAAACCTCTACCTCAACATCACAGCCAACAACAACTGGTGAAGAATCTACAGGGCCAGTTGTCATAACTTCCAAACCCACTACTTTAACAACAACTACATCTGCACCCTCAACATCTGCAGAGGTAACTATACTTACCACAGGTGGAACTACAACAATTGAAGGAACCACTACTGAGACAATTCCATCTACATCCACAAACCCACCTAAAGTAGTCACCACCGGCCCAACAACTACTTCCACCACTGTAATTGTTGAGACCTCTACCTCAACATCACAGCCAACAACAACTGGTGAAGAATCTACAGGGCCAGTTGTCATAACCTCCAAACCCACTACTTTAACAACAACAACAATTGCACCCGCAACAACTGCAGAGGCATCTGCACCTACCACAGGTGGAACTACAACAATTGAAGGAACCACTACTGAGACAATTGCATCTACATCCACAAACCCACCTAAAGTAGTCACCACCGGCCCAACAACTACTTCCACCACTGTAATTGTTGAAACCTCTACCTCAACATCACAGCCAACAACAACAGGTGAAGAATCAACAGGGCCAGTTGTCATAACTTCCAAACCCACTACTTTAACAACAACTACATCTGCACCCTCAACATCTGCAGAGGTAACTACACTTACCACAGGTGGAACTACAACAATTGAAGGAACCACTACTGAGACAATTCCATCTACATCCACAAACCCACCTAAAGTAGTCACCACCGGCCCAACAACTACTTCCACCACTGTAATTGTTGAGACCTCTACCTCAACATCACAGCCAACAACAACTGGTGAAGAATCTACAGGGCCAGTTGTCATAACCTCCAAACCCACTACTTTAACAACAACTACAATTGCACCCACAACAACTGCAGAGGCATCTGCACCTACCACAGGTGGAACTACAACAATTGAAGGAACCACTACTGAGACAATTCCATCTACATCCACAAACCCACCTAAAGTAGTCACCACCGGCCCAACAACTACTTCCACCACTGTAATTGTTGAAACCTCTACCTCAACATCACAGCCAACATCAACAGGTGAAGAATCTACAGGGCCAGTTGTCATAACTTCCAAACCCACTACTTTAACAACAACTACAGCTGCACCCTCAACATCTGCAGAGGTAACTACACTTACCACAGGTGGAACTACAACAATTGAAGGAACCACTACTGAGACAATTCCATCTACATCCACAAACCCACCTAAAGTAGTCACCACCGGCCCAACAACCACTTCCACCACTGTAATTGTTGAAACCTCTACCTCAACATCACAGCCAACAACAACTGGTGAAGTATCAACAGGGCCAGTTGTCATAACCTCCAAACCCACTACTTTAACAACAACTACAATTGCACCAACAACAACTGCAGAGGTAACTACACCTACCACAGGTGGAACTACAACAATTGAAGGAACCACTACTGAGACAATTCCATCTACATCCACAAACCCACCTAAAGAAGTCACCACTGGCCCAACAACTACTTCCACCACTGTAATTGTTGAGACCTCTACCTCAACATCACAGCCAACAACAACTGGTGAAGAATCTACAGGGCCAGTTGTCATAACTTCCAAACCCACTACTTTAACAACAACTACAATTGCACCCACAACAACTGCAGAGGCATCTGCACCTACCACAGGTGGAACTACAACAATTGAAGGAACCACTACTGAGACAATTCCATCTACATCCACAAACCCACCTAAAGTAGTCACCACCGGCCCAACAACCACTTCCACCACTGTAATTGTTGAGACCTCTACCTCAACATCACAGCCAACAACAACTGTTGAAGAATCTACAGGGCCAGTTGTCATAACTTCCAAACCCACTACTTTAACAACAACTACATCTGCACCCTCAACATCTGCAGAGGTAACTACACTTACCACAGGTGGAACTACAACAATTGAAGGAACCACATCTGAGACAATTCCATCTACATCCACAAACCCACCTAAAGTAGTCACCACCGGCCCAACAACTACTTCCACCACTGTAATTGTTGAAACCTCTACCTCAACATCACAGCCAACAACAACTGGTGAAGTATCAACAGGGCCAGTTGTCATAACCTCCAAACCCACTGCTTTAACAACAACTACATCTGCACCCTCAACATCTGAAGAGGTAACTACACTTACCACAGGTGGAACTACAACAATTGAAGGAACCACTACTGAGACAATTCCATCTACATCCACAAACCCACCTAAAGAAGTCACCACCGGCCCAACAACTACTTCCACCACTGTAATTGTTGAAACCTCTACCTCAACATCACAGCCAACAACAACAGGTGAAGAATCAACAGGGCCAGTTGTCATAACGTCCAAACCCACTACTTTAACAACAACTACATCTGCACCCTCAACATCTGCAGAGGTAACTACACTTACCACAGGTGGAACTACAACAATTGAAGGAACCACTACTGAGACAATTCCATCTACATCCACAAACCCACCTAAAGTAGTCACCACCGGCCCAACAACTACTTCCACCACTGTAATTGTTGAGACCTCTACCTCAACATCACAGCCAACAACAACTGGTGAAGAATCTACAGGGCCAGTTGTCATAACCTCCAAACCCACTACTTTAACAACAACTACAATTGCACCCACAACAACTGCAGAGGCATCTGCACCTACCACAGGTGGAGCTACAACAATTGAAGGAACCACTACTGAGACAATTCCATCTACATCCACAAACCCACCTAAAGTAGTCACCACCGGCCCAACAACCACTTCCACCACTGTAATTGTTGAGACCTCTACCTCAACATCACAGCCAACAACAACTGGTGAAGAATCTACAGGGCCAGTTGTCATAACCTCCAAACCCACTACTTTAACAACAACTACATCTGCACCTTCAACATCTGAAGAGGTAACTACACTTACCACAGGTGGAACTACAACAATTGAAGGAACCACTACTGAGACAATTCCATCTACATCCACAAACCCACCTAAAGAAGTCACCACCGGCCCAACAACTACTTCCACCACTGTAATTGTTGAAACCTCTACCTCAACATCACAGCCAACAACAACAGGTGAAGAATCAACAGGGCCAGTTGTCATAACTTCCAAACCCACTACTTTAACAACAACTACATCTGCACCCTCAACATCTGCAGAGGTAACTACACTTACCACAGGTGGAACTACAACAATTGAAGGAACCACTACTGAGACAATTCCATCTACATCCACAAACCCACCTAAAGTAGTCACCACCGGCCCAACAACTACTTCCACCACTGTAATTGTTGAGACCTCTACCTCAACATCACAGCCAACAACAACTGGTGAAGAATCTACAGGGCCAGTTGTCATAACCTCCAAACCCACTACTTTAACAACAACTACAATTGCACCCACAACAACTGCAGAGGCATCTGCACCTACCACAGGTGGAACTACAACAATTGAAGGAACCACTACTGAGACAATTCCATCTACATCCACAAACCCACCTAAAGTAGTCACCACCGGCCCAACAACCACTTCCACCACTGTAATTGTTGAGACCTCTACCTCACAATCACAGCCAACAACAACTGGTGAAGAATCTACAGGGCCAGTTGTCATAACCTCCAAACCCACTACTTTAACAACAACTACATCTGCACCCTCAACATCTGAAGAGGTAACTACACTTACCACAGGTGGAACAACAACAATTGAAGGAACCACTACTGAGACAATTCCATCTACATCCACAAACCCACCTAAAGTAGTCACCACCGGCCCAACAACCACTTCCACCACTGTAATTGTTGAAACCTCTACCTCAACATCACAGCCAACAACAACAGGTGAAGAATCAACAGGGCCAGTTGTCATAACTTCCAAACCCACTACTTTAACAACAACTACATCTGCACCCTCAACATCTGCAGAGGTAACTACACTTACCACAGGTGGAACTACAACAATTGAAGGAACCACTACTGAGACAATTCCATCTACATCCACAAACCCACCTAAAGTAGTCACCACCGGCCCAACAACTACTTCCACCACTGTAATTGTTGAAACCTCTACCTCAACATCACAGCCAACAACAACTGGTGAAGAATCTACAGGGCCAGTTGTCATAACTTCCAAACCCACTACTTTAACAACAACTACATCTGCACCCTCAACATCTGAAGAGGTAACTACACTTACCACAGGTGGAACTACAACAATTGAAGGAACCACTACTGAGACAATTCCATCTACATCCACAAACCCACCTAAAGTAGTCACCACCGGCCCAACAACTACTTCCACCACTGTAATTGTTGAGACCTCTACCTCAACATCACAGCCAACAACAACTGGTGAAGAATCTACAGGGCCAGTTGTCATAACCTCCAAACCCACTACTTTAACAACAACAACAATTGCACCCACAACAACTGCAGAGGCATCTGCACCTACCACAGGTGGAACAACAACAATTGAAGGAACCACTACTGAGACAATTGCATCTACATCCACAAACCCACCTAAAGTAGTCACCACCGGCCCAACAACTACTTCCACCACTGTAATTGTTGAAACCTCTACCTCAACATCACAGCCAACAACAACAGGTGAAGAATCAACAGGGCCAGTTGTCATAACTTCCAAACCCACTACTTTAACAACAACTACATCTGCACCCTCAACATCTGCAGAGGTAACTACACTTACCACAGGTGGAACTACAACAATTGAAGGAACCACTACTGAGACAATTCCATCTACATCCACAAACCCACCTAAAGTAGTCACCACCGGCCCAACAACTACTTCCACCACTGTAATTGTTGAAACCTCTACCTCAACATCACAGCCAACAACAACTGGTGAAGAATCTACAGGGCCAGTTGTCATAACTTCCAAACCCACTACTTTAACAACAACTACATCTGCACCCTCAACATCTGAAGAGGTAACTACACTTACCACAGGTGGAACTACAACAATTGAAGGAACCACTACTGAGACAATTCCATCTACATCCACAAACCCACCTAAAGTAGTCACCACCGGCCCAACAACTACTTCCACCACTGTAATTGTTGAGACCTCTACCTCAACATCACAGCCAACAACAACTGGTGAAGAATCTACAGGGCCAGTTGTCATAACCTCCAAACCCACTACTTTAACAACAACAACAATTGCACCCACAACAACTGCAGAGGCATCTGCACCTACCACAGGTGGAACAACAACAATTGAAGGAACCACTACTGAGACAATTGCATCTACATCCACAAACCCACCTAAAGTAGTCACCACCGGCCCAACAACTACTTCCACCACTGTAATTGTTGAAACCTCTACCTCAACATCACAGCCAACAACAACAGGTGAAGAATCAACAGGGCCAGTTGTCATAACTTCCAAACCCACTACTTTAACAACAACTACATCTGCACCCTCAACATCTGCAGAGGTAACTACACTTACCACAGGTGGAACTACAACAATTGAAGGAACCACTACTGAGACAATTCCATCTACATCCACAAACCCACCTAAAGTAGTCACCACCGGCCCAACAACCACTTCCACCACTGTAATTGTTGAAACCTCTACCTCAACATCACAGCCAACAACAACTGGTGAAGTATCAACAGGGCCAGTTGTCATAACCTCCAAACCCACTACTTTAACAACAACTACATCTGCACCCTCAACATCTGAAGAGGTAACTACACTTACCACAGGTGGAACTACAACAATTGAAGGAACCACTACTGAGACAATTCCATCTACATCCACAAACCCACCTAAAGAAGTCACCACCGGCCCAACAACTACTTCCACCACTGTAATTGTTGAAACCTCTACCTCAACATCACAGCCAACAACAAGAGGTGAAGAATCAACAGGGCCAGTTGTCATAACTTCCAAACCCACTACTTTAACAACAACTACATCTGCACCCTCAACATCTGCAGAGGTAACTATACTTACCACAGGTGGAACTACAACAATTGAAGGAACCACTACTGAGACAATTCCATCTACATCCACAAACCCACCTAAAGTAGTCACCACCGGCCCAACAACCACTTCCACCACTGTAATTGTTGAAACCTCTACCTCAACATCACAGCCAACAACAACTGGTGAAGTATCAACAGGGCCAGTTGTCATAACCTCCAAACCCACTACTTTAACAACAACTACATCTGCACCCTCAACATCTGAAGAGGTAACTACACTTACCACAGGTGGATTTACAACAATTGAAGGAACCACTACTGAGACAATTCTATCTACATCCACAAACCCACCTAAAGAAGTCACCACCGGCCCAACAACTACTTCCACCACTGTAATTGTTGAAACCTCTACCTCAACATCACAGCCAACAACAAGAGGTGAAGAATCAACAGGGCCAGTTGTCATAACTTCCAAACCCACTACTTTAACAACAACTACATCTGCACCCTCAACATCTGCAGAGGTAACTATACTTACCACAGGTGGAACTACAACAATTGAAGGAACCACTACTGAGACAATTCCATCTACATCCACAAACCCACCTAAAGTAGTCACCACCGGCCCAACAACCACTTCCACCACTGTAATTGTTGAAACCTCTACCTCAACATCACAGCCAACAACAACAGGTGAAGAATCAACAGGGCCAGTTGTCATAACCTCCAAACCCACTACTTTAACAACAACTACATCTGCACCCTCAACATCTGCAGAGGTAACTACACTTACCACAGGTGGAACTACAACAATTGAAGGAACCACTACTGAGACAATTCCATCTACATCCACAAACCCACCTAAAGTAGTCACCACCGGCCCAACAACTACTTCCACCACTGTAATTGTTGAGACCTCTACCTCAACATCACAGCCAACAACAACAGGTAAAGAATCAACAGGGCCTGTTGTCATAACTTCCAAACCCACTACTTTAACAACAACTACATCTGCACCCACAACAACTGCAGAGGTAACTACACCTACCACAGGTGGAAGTACAACAATTGAAGGAACCACTACTGAGACAATTCCATCTACATCCACAAACCCACCTAAAGTAGTCACCACCGGCCCAATGACATCTTCTACAACTGCTATCATTGTAACTTCAAGTTCAACATCACCGCCTTCAACAAGAAGCCCAGAAACAACAGAGCCAGTTGTCATCACAGGCACATTAGAAACAACAAGAAATCCTTTACCAACACCACAAGTGATTATTACATCTACATCACAAGTAGTCACCACCAGCCAGTGCACTTGCAATGTTAATGGGACACAGTATCTACCAGGTAACATGTTATAAATATCATTCAGACATTCAAAATGAATGACTTTTCACTAATCTTTTAATTAAATTTCATTTGCAAACTGAAATGTTGTAACGCTTGCCTTTCTCATCAATTAGGGAACCTAGTGTATAATGTGACCGATGCTTCAGGGTGGTGCTTCACCGCTTACTGCAATTCAACGTGCCAAGTTGAAGTGGAATCAAATCCATGTCCTTCCTCTACACCACCCACTTTATCACCCACAATGTCAGAAGAGACTACGACCATGCCACCAACAACTCAATCCTCCCCAGACTGCACTAGCATTCAACCACCAAGAAAGGTAACTTTTGCCCAAAGAATATTAGATTTTGTTTTTGTAATAACAAAATGGGTGAATGGGTATATTTGTTTTTGTGTTGTAATAATTGTATGTTCAACCCTGTGCATGTTTGAGTAATTGCTTTCCCTTATCAAATCAATGGCAGAATGGAGAGTCTTGGCAGCTGAATAGCTGTACCACAGCAATTTGCCAGGACGGCATTGTTGTCCAGCTACCAGTAAAATGCAAGCCAGTGGAGCCACTACAGTGTGAGAACGGCCGTCCGCCTGTCAAGGTCTATGATTCAACTGGATGCTGCTTTACATATGAATGTGAATGTAAGTGACAACAAAGAATATAACACCCCAAATATTTGAATTAAAATAAGACATTGTTGCTCATTAGTTTTCAATGTCCTCTGTCAACAGCTTAGATAATTATTAACTCATATGTTATCATGTTGCAGGTGTATGCAGTGGATGGGGTGGATCTCACTACATGACATTTGATGGAGTATATTACAATTTCCAGGAGAACTGCTCATACATCTTAGTGAAAGAAATAAACCTTAAATACAACCTTACCATTATTGTTGATAACCACTACTGTGGAAACGCTGACAGTGGATTCTGTCCTCAGTCCCTTATCATTCACTACAAATCCTATGAAGTGATTCTTACCCAGCAGAGATCTGGTGAAATAACAGAAAATACGGTAACTATTAAAACATATATATAATTCTCATTGCTTGTAGTATCTAATATCCATAATAGTTTTATGTTTTATTGTCATGTTACTGCTTTCAAGAGAACACATGACTCAACAATCTAAATGTGTATTCATTTCTACGCAAATGCAGGTATATGTCAACAGTAAACGAATCTACCCAGCTTACAGAATGGGTGACATTGCTCTAACAAGTACTGGTGTGGAGGTCGTGCTGGAGATCCCTGATCTTAAGGTTCAGGTGTCTTACAAGGGGTCATCGTTTAGCATCAACCTTCCTTACTCCCTCTTCCAAAGCAGCACAGAGGGCCAGTGTGGTGAGTGTTATTAAAGAGGGTCAATATACATTTCACAGTTTCAAACTTTCACTAGATGCTACTATCTAGACCCCCCTATAGAAATAGCATACAACTAGGGATCTATGACCTGGCCTTGCTAACTAGGTTTTACCTTTCTTAATGTCCGTATTTTTCAAGGTACCTGTGATAATTCCCAGAAGAATGACTGCCAGTCACCTAATGGACAGGTAGAGAGCTGCTCAGTCGCAGCTAGCCATTGGCTGATTCCCAACAAGGACTGTCCAACTCCTCCAACAGCACCACCCACTACCACCACGGCAACCCCAAGCACATCCCCTACCCCCTGCAAGACAGCCATTTGTGAAATCATGAACAGCAAGTAAGGAACATATCAAACTAAGTTTGAAAAAGAGAATAAGCACAATGAATGCCTAAATGATCATTCACTTCCTAATGTGTTTTTATAAACTGTAATGTACATTTTCTGTCATGTTAATTTGCTTGTATTTGAACCTGTTTTTAATCATAACACAGGTACAATTCGATTGGCAAATCTTTTTAAAGGTTGCACTTCATCCATCTCTTTAAATCACTCTATGTTATTTTCTGTCAAAGGGTCTTTGAGGCATGCCATGAAGCGGTTTCTCCTGACGCCTTCGTTCAGGCCTGTAGATCAGATGTCTGCAACAATGATAATTCTCGCTGCTCTAGTCTGGAGGCGTATGCATCTGAATGTGCAAATAAAGGGATCTGCATTGACTGGAGGAAGTCCACCGATGGAGAATGTGGTGAGCTATCTTAGCACAGATGTCATGCCACAAATTCATAGACTAATGTGTAACATTATCAGATGTCCTAGGCAGCTACGTTTTTTCTTTATTTTTTGCTGGTGTTTAGCATAACTGTGAGCTATTTTTGTCCTGCAGAGCATACATGTCCAGCCACTAAGGTGTACATGCCATGTGGTCCAGCAGTTGAACCAACATGTAATACCAGGTAAGCTTTAGTCTGATTGGTTGTCATATGACTTTCCTTTATATGAGCCTTCTTTCAAATTAACGGTCTCCTGCATAATCCCAAACCTCTTTTGCATGCAGATATAATGAGAAGTATTTGAACAATCAAACCCAAATGACCAATAAGACACAGGAGGGTTGCTTCTGTCCATCTGGAACCGTCTTGTTCAGCACCTACTCTGATACTTGTGTGGTCTTCTGTGGTAAGAATGGGTTATGGGTCATTTTGCAGGTAGCTATCAATATGAGAATTAGACCTTTCTGTACTTTGAAACCTTGAATTAATCATGAATCTGGCTTTATTTGTAACGGAACGGTTAACAAAATGTGTTGATGTGGAGGTGTGAAAAACTTGACCCCAACTATGTGAGACAACATTTTTAAACACACCCTGTATTTATTTTTCAGGCTGCACCGGACCTGATGGCAACCCAAAAACGGTATGAATTTCCTCCATCTAAATATTCTCCAGATATTCATTCTCACATAGACATATCATGAGATGCATATCACGTGAGTCAAGGGAACTCACATACTTAGGATGGATACTTTTCATTGACATAGTATAGGTCTTGGCCTCTTTATTCCTTTCAATGAACAGACCAGATGAAAGCATTTAATATCTGAACAACTACCTCCAAACCATTTCTTATGAACTGCCATGGTTAAATCCAGTTCATTGCAGAACAAAAACAATTGAGTTCTTTTCATGAGTTGACCTGACATTACCCTGTTTTTCCCTTAAGCCTGGCGAGACATGGGAGAGTGGTTGCCAGCAGTGCACCTGTGACATGGACTCCATGGTTGTCCAGTGCCAGCCTATCACTTGCCCCACACCAGCCATACCCATCTGCGAGGAGACAGGATACAGACCGGTGAACAAGACAGAAGGCTGCTGCCAGAACTATACATGTGGTAAGTGATGGAACAGAGACCCTTCAGGAAGTCATTAGAAAGCCATCTCTTACTCATACAGTACTAGACCAAGATTATATGAAGTGTTCTGTAGGGTCATAGGGGGATAGTTGACCCTCTATCGGCTTGCCTTTAAATCAATTCTCATTGGTTATCTCTGTAACAGAATGCGATGCACTGCTTTGTCCGAAAGTCATGATGGACTGCCAGCCAGGGTGGGAGGCAATTATAAGCACATCCATCTCAAGCTGCTGTCCAGAGTATACCTGTGGTCAGTCCCCTTGATTTGCTTCATCAGTGGTTTAGTTAGTTCATTGACTTTGTAATTCCCAGGTATCACTGTTTTGAGTTACATTTGTTTTAACTATGATATGAATCACTGGTATCACTGACTGATTCCTTCTCAATGTGTGTCTGTTCAGTTCCTAAGGGTGTATGTGTCTACAATAACATTGAGTACCAGGTAAGAATAAATCATTTCAAAGAAATTACATTGAGAAAAAAGATGAAACCCACTCACTGCTCTTGCCAGTATCACTGGTCTTTATTCATCTTTAAGGGAAGCTAAATAAAGAGCAGTGATACTGGCAAGAGCAGTGTGAGAGTTTCTTCTTTTTTCTCATCTTATTCAACTGTTACCATGCACCTGCAACAAAGATATCTCAGATGTGTGATTGCCTTTTGAATAGAAAAATTACATTACAATTACATTCAACAAGCTTCTGAAAGATACACAAATAGCTTGAGAGAAGCTGTATTGTGTTTCCTGCTCTCATAATTGCTCACATTCTACTAAAGAACTGCTCCCATTGCACTCTGACCCTGCTCTATTCAAACAGTCTGTTATAGTGGATGATAACTTGTGTCTCTCTCTTTCACTCCAGCCTGGTGCTGAAGTTCCTAAAGGAACATGTGAGAATTGTATCTGCAGCTCGACCATGGATCCTAGCACCAAGCTCAACAACATTGTGTGCACAAATATCTCCTGTGACACTACATGCTCACAGGTAGTCATGTCTCTCTTAACAAAGATGATAAATGCATTTACCCATTTATAAAAAAAAAAAACTTGCAGTACTTATGAAGTAAGTTACCAATGGTTTTACTAATGTACTCTCCATCCTCGTCTTAGGGCTTCCAGTATCAGGCCATACCTGGTCAGTGTTGTGGGGAGTGTGTACAGACAAGCTGTGTGGTTAATATGCCAGATAACACCAAACACACTATTCAGGTGAGTAAAACAAGAGTGTGTATGAGGATGCATAATCTGATCTGATCTGAACCTCCATCATAATTATTCATCATCTTCTCCTTGTGCGACAGGTGAACCAAACATGGTCACCACCTGGTGACAAATGTGTGAAGTACACATGTGAGAAAACTGATAGCCAATATTTACCAGTGGAGGTGAAGACTGTGTGCCCTGCATTCCGCCCAGAGAACTGTGTCCCAGTGAGTTTCTGTCCTACCTCGACTCCATCGTGGGGACAATTAACACAGCAGTTACACTTGTTTTCCATTCTCACTCAGAACTTTACTATCATTCCTAGATGTTTCA
>CM042381.1:29629923-29744923 GCA_023634145.1 Thymallus thymallus
AGAATGCCCTCTGGAAAAGTGACCAGCACAAACACCTCAAATCAGTAACTTGGCCCTAAAATCATGGATGATCATCAAGACGAAACACTCAAAGTAGATCGCTATCAACAACTGTAGACAGGCTTGGTTGTCGAGCCAATAAAAAGTTATGATCTTCCTCACTTCCACCCTGTAATTCCTTCTTCCTCACCTCATCAAAGATCTCCAGGTAGAATGAGTCTACTCCAGGTGGGACAGTGCACTGGACAACTTTGTTCCATCGTGGATTCTTGGCACCATTATGGGCTGTTGGTGTTTCATAAACAGCATACCCTAGTCGGACCCTGCAGTAAGGGTCCATGCGTGTCATACCATAGTTTTTAGCAAGCTTGGCCTGAGGAGAAAAGGGACATAACAGTGATTCACAAGAAAATATTCCCACTGCATTAATAATATTGTGTTACGCAATAAGTTTTGATACTAGGGAAAGACCAAGCAGATGCACGGACAGTTAAAAACACCCTACCTGCACTACAGTGATGCTAAGTCGTCCTACAGTGCCCAGGGATCCCCCATACTGCAACTGCTGCGCTGCTTGGGCATCCAACTGAACTTGTTGCTGCTGCTGGGTGGGAGCAATACGCAGGAAGTCTTGGGGCAACTCCCCAATGTATACCTAAAAAGACGAAAGGAGGGGAAGAATTGTGAGTGAGGACTAGATGAAGAATAGGGTCACACTTATGAATATGTCCCATCGATCTTTATGTACAGGTGGCAGCTCACTCGCTCTTCTGAGCCTAGGCTAATTATTCACCAAAGAAACGCGAACACCAACAAAATAACATTACAATGTAACAGTTCAGACTTCGTGAGTGTGTGTGTCTGTGTCAGGCTGTGTGATGTAGTGTGTGCTGTGTGAGGATTCTGAGAAAATGTGTGTCTGTGTTAGGCACTGTGTGTGTGTGTGTGTGTGTGTGTGTGTGTGTGTGTTGGTGGGGGTGCTGTTTGAGTGTGTGGGGATGCTGTGTGGAGTGTGTATGCAGGTGGCACAGGGTTGGGCCTATTTGGCACTGTAGGCCTAATATGTTGGGCTACTAAATACAGCATAAATGTGATATATACCGCTAACAGTTGCTAATTGATAAATACTAAATAGAAGCCTGCTTTTTGTTCATGATAATGTAATTAATCCCAATAATATGTACTCCTAATACCCTTAGTGTGTGTATGTGTGGGCTGCAGCTTACTCCTCAGTGTAAACTCCCAGTTCTGCATAAAACATCGATATATTCCATACAGACTAATCACCATATTAAGTATAACATTTTTATAAATCGTACAAAAAGTTATTCTAATTCCATAAATTGTTACAAACTCAGTTTTGAATAAAACGTTAGGATTTGTTAATAATTTGACCATCCCTACTTTAAATTATTGGGGTTTAATTACTGTAATTGTGTGTTCCATACAGCCTCGTTTGCATATGGCGTGCCCATTTAGCATAATATAGCATTTTAATTTCATACATTTAATTTTATTATCTCTGTGTTCTACATCAAACCTGAAAATGTCAAAACAATATGACCACACTATCTTGAGTTATTGGACAACAAGTGTCTTGGTCCCTTATATTGAGAAGGCTTTTCAGTCCAGCCATCGCTGTCCTATAGAGGTGGTTCAGTAAAATATTGCTTAATACCTCATGCCTAGGCTTCAGCTCAGATGGCTAACAGACGACACTGGTTTACCAGTGTCCTGAAACTCAAATCAAACTAGTTTCAATATGAGCAAATAACATGAACTAATCTGGCTATATGGACGCTAGTTAAAGAAAGGCTCCTATGGCTGGTGAATACAGTAGTTAGCTAGATAACTGGCTAGTTGATTTTAGATTTAACCAGTAGCTAGCCTAATGTTAACTATGTCATTGTGGTTATTGCTCATGGCAATCTACCTTTAGGTAGATAGCTAACGTTAACGTTAAATCCAGAGACTTGCCAAACGTCTTTAGGCAGCCTTCTAAATGAACGTTACCTGGCTGACGTCAAAACGACCGAGCCACCCAGCAAGCTAGCTAGCTCGTTGAAGCCAATGTAGCTGGAAGTTAAGTTAGCTACTGTAGCTGGATAACGTTTGGTTAAATTAACTTACGTTACAGTGGTTTGCATTAAAACGTTGCAGCTAGCTAGCTAGCTAATTAAAACGAGTGGTTATTGAAGCTAAAAACGTGTTTATACGTGTTCGTTAGATAACTTAGCTAGCTAGCTACTATAGCTTGTTAGCTAACGTTATTAGTGGTTATATTTACCTGTCCTCGTTGGGTGCTGATGGTAGTACTCATTCCGCGTTGAAGTGTGTCGGTTTCACAGATAACGAAAGCCTACTGTAACCGTATAGCGTTTAGAAAGGAAAGCAAAAAGTAAACAACTAAAGCTCGCCAGCGATCCGACTGTGTCTCGCCAAGATGCAAGAATCCTATCAAGGCTGGTTTGATGATCAGCTGACTTCACTTCGTTCCGCTTCTGATGGGTGCGTTTCAGGACATCACTAGGCGTGCCGGTGGCCCGGAGTAACATATAGCGCATCTCAATCGTCCAGAAAAGTCAATAGTTTATCTCCTTCATTTTCGCAAAAACATTTTTTTTACTTTAATCTCTCTAATTTCTTTACCAACGTTCATAGACGAAAAGCAGACGAGGAAGGCATAGGTAGGCTATGAACTTATGTCCCTCCTATTAGATTGAAGTGAGTTGAGTATAAAAGCTTGTTCACATTGCAGGCCTTAATGCTCCAATACATTTTGTTTTTCAAATCCGTTTGGGAATACTGACTGTCCAAACAGGAAGTTACAAGTGACCCACATCAGATTTCAGACAGCAGTCTTTAGATGACATGACCAAGCTAGTTGTAATAGTAATGATTGGTTTGCGGTGCAGTGGCAGTGGCGTAGGCAGATTTGTGGTGGTGCTCGTGCTTCTTCCTATCACTCAGAAGTTATGTTGCAAGCTAAGGTGACAACAATGTCTGCCGTGTACGTTTCCCAGTTGCTTTTAATGTTCAAAATCATAGTGTAAGAACACTTTTAAAGCCTCAAAGGATAAGATGATCCAACATTCAAAACAAGCCCTTTTTGGCCACAGAAGTCAACTAGCTAGCTAGCTAGCTGTTTAGCATTCTAGCACATTCACTCATTTGTTTGTAAAGAATTAACAAGCTAGTTAGCTAGCACATGTTCAACAAAGTAACTAGCAAGCAACAAGATAACCACATGAGGGCAAATACATTTGATGGTCAGACAAGTCACATGGCCAGGAATCAGATTTGTGTCTGACTTCAAACCACCTTTTTATTTTTTTATTTTTTATTTTACCTTTATTTTACTAGGCAAGTCAGTTAAGAACATATTCTTATTTTCAATGACGGCCTAGGAACAGTGGGTTAACTGCCTTGTTCAGGGGCAGAACGACAGATTTTTACCTTGTCAGCTCGGGGATTTGATCCAGCAACCTTTCGGTTATGGGCCCAACACTCTAACCACTGCCGCTACCTGCCGCCCCACCTATGATATATCTGATTCCATCTGTGATGAAACAAAGGCGTGGTTGAATTTACTCTGCTATTGGGGAAGCCAAGCCAAGAAAAAAAAGCCATACAACCTTTTTGTTGTGATAATTGCGTTGTTTGCTCTATAACCTGTTAGTTCATATGCCTTGACACAGTGATATATAGGCCCAAGGCCAAAACATTAAGACACAATAGCAGAGTAAATTCAACCGCGCCTTTGTTTCATCACAGAGCAGAGATCTGTCTGGTGGAGTCCAAAAAGCATATTGGATGCAACAACAGTTACCTACAGCACGGTCAATCAAGTTAAATGTTTTCAAAACATTTAACGATTTAGAACACTGGAGAGTTTCCACAAGTCGCAAAGAAAACAGGAGCTGCCTCCACTATTCCAGAACCATTTCAACCTCAACATCATTAAATCACCTACAATATGCTTAGTCTAATACAGTGACAACTAAAAGATTCCAAAACCAAATGAGTCCAGTCAACATAAGTTAAATATCATGTGGTTGTCCGTGTGTGCGTAAGTAGAAAAAACATGTTGACTCACCCTACTTGTAGAGAAACGCCTATGCCATCTTCCTCTCTTTCATGTTGCCTAAATGATCTATGACTGTCATACAGTATGCGCGTTTAGTTTTTGTTGTCCTAGGCTACCTGGCTGAAATGCTTGCTCGCTAGCCTAACTTCCTTTCATGGGCAACATTTAGCCAGCTAGTTAACATTAGCCTACTACATCTTGCTACACTGAACAAAAATATAAACGCAACATGTAAAGTGTTGGTCCCATCTTACATGAGCTGAAAGATCTCCAAAATGTTTCATACGCACAAAAAGCTGCCCCGAGGAAGGAGAAGAGAATGAGGCCTGATGGATCATTATGCCACAGAGAGGTTCAGAATAAAAGCCAGTCAGCTTGTCTTCTCCACCGTGGGCAGAGAGGGGAATATAATGAAGGAGCTGAGTCACTCATAACACCAGCGACTTGAAGTGGGGGGGGGGGGGGGGGGGATGGGGTGGAAGTAATTTCAAGGCTCAATCACTCCTCTGGGGGCAACTTGCTACACCCCTCCACACTCTTCTTGAGCCCTGGTATACTCTAGTGAGTAACAATAGTGAATAGTAAGCAACATTAATAAAAGGCCTGTGTTCAGCTCTTCTCTCCATCGGCGGACTGTGTAAAAGCCAGAGTGATGCTGATAACCGGGAGAATGAACCATAGAGCTGGCAGAGACGGCCCTAGAGGGGAGATCAGACACTGAGAGGTTTTACTAAGCCACTCAGCAGTCAGAACATATTGTATTTGACTGAGCCTGGACAGTTATTTTGAAACCAGGAATCTGCATTGTCCCTTTATTTAACGAACTCTCTTGCACTGACTCTATGCACACACACTAGACTCTACCCACACACTCACACATACTTACACTGACACCTCAACACACACATACACTGAGTGTACGAAACATTAGGACCACCTTCCTAATATTGAGTTGGACCCCCTTTTGCCCTCAGAACAGCCTTAATACATGGACTTTACAAGGTGTCAAAAGCATTCCACAGGGATGCTGGCCCATGTTGACTCCAATGCTTCCCACAGTTGAGTCAAGTTGGCTGGATGTCCTTTGGGTGGTGGACCATTCTCGATACACACAGGAAACAGTTTAGTGTGAAAAACACTCAAACCGGTGTGCCTGGCACATACTACCATTCCCCGTTTAAAGGCAGTTCAATATTTTGTCTTTCACCCTCTGAATGGCACACATACACAGTCCATGTCTCAATTGTCTCAAGGCTTAAAAATCCTTCTTTAACCTGTCTCCTCCCCTTCATCTAGGTGAAATCAATAAGGGATCATAGCTTTCACCTGGATTCACCTGGTCAATCTATGTCATGGAAAGAGCAGGTGTTCCTAATGTTTTGTACTCAGTGTATATACACACACACACACACACACACACACACACACACACACACACACACACACACACACACACAATTTCACACTCACCACATCCACTGCTGCTACTTCTCCACATACACTGCTGCTTCACCTCAGTCTATTATCTATCCTTTTGCCTAGTCATTTTACCCCTACCTATATGCACACAGCTACCTCAAATAACTTGTACCTTGACACATCGACTCGGTACTGGTACTTCCTGCATATAGCCATGATATTTTGACATGTTATTGTTATTTGTTATTCACTGTGTATTTATTCCTCGTGTCACTATTTCCATTTATCTTTATTTACAGTGTATCTCTGCATTGTTGGAAAATGACTTGTTAGTAAGCATTTCACTGTTCGTCTACACCTGTGGTTTACGAAGCATGTGACAAATAAAATTTGATTTGATGTTGTAGTGTAATGTTGTCAGCCGTTTAGTATTCAACATCCATCCATGTCTATTCGACGTCCATCCATGTCTGAGGATGTCAGGAGATGACCTGAAACCGGAAAAAAGTCAGTGCTGGTACCTTCAACTAGGTTTGGGTTTGGGTTTTGTGGAAGGGATGGTGGGTTGGCATAAGCATCTGCCTATTGTTCAAAAGATTGCATGTTTGAATCCAGAAATGGAACGTTTTTTATTTTATGCCTATCCCAAACCATAACCCTTACCTTAAAAATGTATTAAATAACTAAATTAGTTAATGCCTAAACTTAAACCTTAAACACTTTGAAATTTGACGTTTGAGAAACATGGATGAACGTCTAATTCTGACGTGAGACTGTGAGAGCTTGTTGGATTAGTGATGCAGATGGAAAGGAGATCCCTCAAGGAGAGGAGGAGTGTAATTAAACACATATCTACTGAGGCTGAGATTATTCCTTGAAAGTGCTGACGGGTTGTGCTCTGTGTGTGCGCGTGTGTGTGTGTGTTTGTTTTTGTGTGTGTGTGATGCCTGTAGCCTGTAGTTAATTGATTTATCTTTCCACCAGGGCTCAGCAAAGGGTTGTCGTGGATGTTTTCCCTTTAGAAACAGATAGAGAAGGAACAATCCACCTGTTTCTTTTGAGTCTTTAAATTTTTTCTCTTAGTAAACCCCAAATCATAATGTTTTGGCACCAAGTGGAGCCTGAGCCCCCTGCTCATCTCAGTGTGTGATTAGGAGTGGGCCTGAGGAGTGTGACTCTCTGAGCCCTCTTTAATAGCTTCCCCATGGCCCTTATAAGCTTTTCAATTAGGGGCGGTGTAGGGTTTAGCAAGCCACGACGCTGGTTCTAGCCTGCCCAGGAGCACTCATGTCACATGGGGAGATATGAAGCCACCCCCCCCCCCCCCCCCCCCAATTAGGAGAAATTGCATGGCAGCTTAGACTACCATCTAGACAGTTCAGAGAGGGCTGAAGATTCTGAGAAATCCTTATTGTTTCACCAATGGAAATTAACATGCAGTGAAATTATACATAGAGCAGCACAGAGAAATGCAGAGACAAAGAAAGCGTAAGAAGAAAGAGAATAAAAAGATGCTTCCTTTTTATAACACAGCAGGATTATGTCTAAGGTGGAGTGGTTAAATAAATTATTTTCATTGTTAGGCCAGACAAAATGTATCTAATATAAAAAAGTGAACAAACAAATATACAGCGGGTGAAATAAGTATTGAACACGTCACCATTTTTCTCAGTAAATATATTTCCAAAGGTGCTATTGACATGAATGTTGGTAACAACCCAAGTAATCCAAACATACAAAGAAACCAAAACAAATAAGTTCAGAAATTACGTTATGTGTAATAATGTGAAATGACACAGGGAAAAGGTATTGAACACACTTACTGATATTTATTTAATACTTTGTACAAAAGCCTTTGTTGGTAATGACAGCTTCAAGGCGCCTCCTGGATGGAGAAACTAGTCGCATGCTTTGCTCTGGTGTGATTTTGGCCCATTCTTCCACACAAACAGTCTTCAAATCTTGAAGGTTCCGTGGGCCTCTTCTATGAATCTTGATCTTCAGTTCTTTCCATAGATTTTCAATGGGATTTAAGTCAGGTGATTGGCTGGGCCATTCTAGCAGCTTTATTTTCTTTCTTTGAAACCAATTGAGAGTTTCCTTGGCTGTGTGTTTGGGATCATTGTCTTGCTGAAATGTCCACCCTCGTTTCATCTTCATCATCCTGGTAGATGGCAGCTGGTTTTTGTCAAGAATGTCTCGGTAAATTTGCCCATTCATCCTTCCTTCAATTATGTGAAGTTTGCCAGGACCATTTGCTGAAAAGCAGCCCCACACCATGATGTTCCCACCTCCAAACTTCACTGTTGGTATGGTGTTTTTAGGGTGATGTGCAGTGCCATTTCTCCTCCAAACATGGTGTGTATTATGACATCCAAACAGTTCAATTTTGCTCTCATCTGACCACACTATGACCACACAATGGCTTTTCCAAATGTTGTGCAGCAAACTATAGACGAGCTTCAACATGCTTTTTTTTCAGCAATGGAGTCTTCGTGCTGAGCGTGCATACAGGCCATGGCGGTGGAGTGCATTACTTACTGTTTTCTTTGAGACAACAGTACCTGCTAATTGCAGGTCTTTTTGAATCTCTCCACAAGTGGTCCTTGGCTCTTGGACAACTCTTCTGATTATTCTTTTCACTCCTCTGTCAGAAATCTTGCGAGGAGCACCTGGTCGAGGCAAATTTGTGGTGAAATGATTGTCTTTCCACTTCCGTTTTATGGCCCCAACAGTGCTTACTGGAACATTCAGAAGCTTAGAAATGTGCCTATAACCAATGCCATCATTATATTTTGCAACAATTAGGTTGCGAAGGTCTTGAGACAGCTCTTTGCTTTTACCCATCATGAGATGTGTCTTGTGTGACACCTTGGCAGTGAGACCGTTTTGTAGGCCATCAGTTGGGACTGAACCAGCTGATATTAATTTGCACTGACAGGGGGCTGGATTGATTTTTAATTACTGATAGTTTTCAGCTGTTGTCTTGGCTTTCCATGGCTTTTTGCACCTCCCTTTCTTCATGTGTTCAATACTTTTTCCCTGTGTCATTTCACATTATTACACATAACTTAATTTCTGAACTTATTTGTTTTGGTTTCTTTGTATGTATGGATTCCTTTGGTTGTTACCAACATCTGGTGAACATTTCATGTCAATAGCACCTTCGGAAATATATTTACTGAGAAAAATGGTGACGTGTTCAATACTTATTTCACCAGTATTTTGTGTATGTTGCACTATTTCACCAAAAGAGGGCACATATTCTATCTTTTCATTGGCATCATCGAGTGTGTGTGTGTGTGTGTGTGTGTGTGTGTGTGTGTGTGAATGAGAGAAGAGGAGAGGAAGTAACATGGACCCAGAATACACAGCAAGGGGTGTGGGTCCCAGAGGATTCTGGGCTAGGGAAAGGCTGAATGACCTTTGAACCAGCAAAGGACCTGACCTATCAGACCCCTAAGCCCACGATCACTCATACACAAAGAGAGCGGGAAAGGAGGAAGAGGGGGAAAGAGCAAAAAGTCAAATAAAAGAGGACGAATATGAGTCCCAGCAGTATGAGTCCCAGCATTATGAGTCCCAGCAGTATGAGTCCCAGCAGTATGAGTCCCAGCATTATGAGTCCCAGCAGTATGAGTCCCAGCAGTATGATTCACAGCAGTATGAGTCCCAGCAGTATGAGTCCAAGCAGTATGAGTCCAAGCATTATGAGTTCCAGCAGTATGAGTCCCAGCATTATGAGTCCCAGCATTATGAGTCCCAGCATTATGAGTCCCAGCAGTATGAGTCCCAGCAGTATGAGTCCCAGCAGTATGAGTCCCAGCATTATGAGTCCCAGCATTATGAGTCCCAGCATTATGAGTCCCAGCAGTATGAGTCCCAGCAGTATGAGTCCCAGCAGTATGAGTCCCAGCAGGATGAGTCCCAGCAGAGCCAACACATACTCAGGAAAGTCAGGGAGAAAGAGAGGTTGAGAAAGAGAGAAGGAACTCTGTCCACCCTGTCAAACATTTCATCTCTCACACTCAGTTTACAATGCATCTATTACACTCAGCCTACAATGTATTCCTTGACCCTAAACAAGACCTCTTCCAAAAAATAAATGCTTTCATACAATCTTTTTAGGTCTTGTAGAAAGTTACTTTTTGTAATTCTACATGTTGGCTCCTGGAAATGGTCAGTGAGATGAACTGGGTGGTAAAGAAAAACGCTCTCTTTACAAATGAAAGCCGTGGTTAAAGACGCAGTTTGGCATCTTGTATCATCTTGAATCTTTATTCTATATCTCACATGTGTTTGGCTTGTTTGGGAATTTTGTACCTGGTAAGTTTAGACCACTTTAACACTATAAGAGACAATGCTATGTTGTTGAATTCACTCTGAGTGATGTGCAGTGGATAGTGCAACCAAAGCCTACACAAAACACTGAAGAGTGGGCAGCATTGTTTTGAAGATACACAAAGTTGTACTCACTGAGGTCACATACATATGCACATTGACCTCAGAGAGGAATTTCCACCATATTGCTTATACCTATACACTCCTATCAGGTCTATACAAGTGACTAGAGACTGGTCTAGAGGGTTAGGGTTTGGGACTCTGGGCTAGAGGTTCAGGACTAGGGGGTTAGGGCTAGGGGGTCAAGGCTAGAGGGTCTGGGCAAGGGGGTCAGTGTTAGGGGCTAAGGTTGGATACGTTCGTCTCACACAAGTGTAAGGTTTGTTTCTCAGTGTGTCCTTTCTCGCTGGTAGGTTGTTCAGGCCTAATTTGGCAGACTTAATGAGATCTGATGTGCCTCTGCTGGTCCATTATCTCTTAATAAGGCCTAGTTAAAGTAATTATGGTACAGTGGTCCTGAGCAGTTGACAGGCCTCATCATTACACTGATGAAGGTGGGCAGTCCAAGGACGGGTAGAGGAAAAAAGACACGTGAACATGTGTGAAGGAATAAACGTTTTGTAGGAACTTTATCGGATGCATTCCGTTGTACTCAGTTGAGGGAATTAACTGTAGGAGCACTGAGGTTTCAGATACTCATAATACTGTCTTATGATGATGGTGTTCTGTTGCCTGCGTATTTGTCTCCCCCTTCTGGTGGTTTTCTATAAGCGGTTTCTTCCTATTGTGACCGTGACCTTGACCTTACCTGCCATGTGACCTCAGTACACAGGAAGTTTGTTTCTCTAATGGCAGACGCAAAAAAGTAGGGAATGGGATGTCTCGCTTTCTCTTCTGTCTCTGGAAGAGGGTGGTTGATACTGAATACAGCACATTTGTAATCTCTATCAATCTACAATGTGTCTTATGCCTTTGGTAGCATTGTTGGTATGTAATATATTCTTTAAAGGTGCAATTTGCAGAATTTGTTACAACATTTGCTGGTTGCAAAAATTCTAATCGTTTTAGAATAGTGTAGAAAATCATTGTACCATCTAAACAGCTGTGAAATATATTTTATTGTATTTTCAGCTGTTTGACGCTTATGTACAAAACCAAAAGTAAAAGACGCAAAAACTAAACTTAAGCACGGGAAGCATAGAACTAAAGCACATAGAACAGATCTACTGCTTCTTAGACTTGCTTTCAATGAGAATAGATCTATAACTCACATTTCTATGTGAATTTGGGTGGGTTTCCCAAAAGTTACATATTGCAGCTTTAACTACTTACATCATATAGTTATTTTGGTGAATGTGATGACATGGTGAAACATGCTAGTTATGGCTCTATTGGCTTACATTATAATTCTGTATACTTCCTGTTGTTTTCTCATGCAAGACCATGCTAGCTTTGTATAATCATTCATCTGAGCTACCTAGGATGACGATGAAAAATCCAGTTGAATTAAAAACACATTGATTTGCCTTTTTGCGTTGTGGGATAATAAGGAGTACAGCAACACTTTCCTTGCTTGGGTTTCCTGTCTTTTTTAATCTGGGTTCACAAAGGTGCTCATGTGTTGACCTATGACCATTACTTGGAAATGGGAGAACAGGAGAACCCTTCTCATCATTATATTAAGGTTAAAGGAGAACCCTTCTCATCATTATATTAAGGTTAAAGGAGAACAGAACAGACAGTGATTATGAAAGGCATGATTATGATGATGAGGAGGAGGAGGAGGAGGAGGAGGAGGAGGAGGAGGAGGAGGAGGACAGGGTCAACCCCTACAGATACAAAGATACAGGCATGCTCTTATACACTGCACTGTTTTCTGATAGTCTCTTCACTATAGTCTCCCCTCTCTGAATCTTTGAACACTTCCACAGTTGGGGGAAGCTGGGGAATCACAGAGTGTTTGTGTAATGGACCGCAGCATCAGTCTCTGTAGTATTACACAACGTAGACAGAGCCGGGAGGTCTCACATAAATGAGATAAATGTTGAATCATTGGTCCTTTACATAATCTGACGGCTGTGGTTTCCATTTTTAAATACAGTTTGATTCAACTCATCTCCCTCTCATTTGGGTTTAAATAGACAGAGGGCTCCTCCTCTGAGTTCCTGAGTTAACTTACTGTGAAATAAGAGAGCCACCCTCATCTCAGTATCTTTGAGTAGACTATCCCCACACTATCAGTGGTTGAAGATGCTATCATTTAAGAAGAAAAGGAACAGCTACACACTAGTAGCTCAAATTCAATCGATTGCAGAGAAAGGAACACAGCGTTGCAGGTTCACCATTGATTGCCATGGTATCACCACTGTTACTTTAAAATATATAAATGGAGAAAGCTCAGGAGGAAGGCTGGAGACCTGAGCAGCGGCACTGTTGACGGTCCAGGAGGTCGGCCCAGCCTGGAGCCCAGGGGGGGGTGGGGCTATGGGGGTGGTCGGGGATCGAGAACGAGGAGCCCCGGCCACTGCACTCGTGGGGGTACTGTCAGGCTCTGACTGAGGCCAGGTCTCTGGCTCCTTCTAGGGAGAGCTGTAGGGCCACAGTCGGGATCTGACAATAGACTGGGGTGTTTTCTGTTTAGTTAATTTCAATCCCCAATTAGAGGCAGCTGTCTCGAGTTGTCTCTAATTGGGGATTCTATTTATGTTCCATGGTTTTCCACCTGCGTTGTGGATTCTTGTGTGTTTCATTCCTTTTTGTGTTCACGCCAATTCACAGGCACTGCCTCTCCTTTGTTCGGTTTGGGATTATTTGACGGAATAAAGGAATGTCTATTTACTCAGCTCTGCGCCCCGTGTCCTGTTTCATCACGATCGTGACAGTCAATAAGGGGCATTGTGTGAAGATGGGTGAGAATGTTGTTTATTTCATCTATTTTGAATTCAGGCTGTAACAACAAAATATCATCTAAGTCAAGGAGTCTGAATACTTCCTGAAGGCACTGTATGTCTCAATGGGACTCTGGACTACTGCGTCTTAGCATCTGTGGACTATGATTTCAGTGTTCTAGAATATTGGACCGTTGGCTTTCATACTTTTCTCATTCTAAGCGCAGCTCAAGCAATTCCTCCAGCTGTCAACACATTCAAATGAATAGAGGACGAGTACTGGAGACATATTGGTTGGGAATTATGCGTCCCCTGCGGATTGTGGGGAGGTGGGTGTTTGAGCTGTGTGTCCCCTGCGGATGGTGGGGAGGTGGGTGTTTGAGCTGTGTGTCCCCTGCGGATTGTGGGGAGGTGGGTGTTTGAGCTGTGTGTCCCCTGCGGATGGTGGTCTCAGAGACCAGTAATTATGTTAAAATGGGACGCTGGACTATCGTGTCTCCTCGTCCATGGACTATGATTGACTCTTTAAGCGATAATCCAGTCCCATTATGACATAGCTACTTGGCACTGAGCCAACCGTCCGCAGGAGATGTTCCCAACCAACATGTCTCTGGTACGTGTCCTGTATTCATTACAATGTGTTGACAGCTGGAGAAATGACTTGAGATACACTGAGAATTAGAAAGGCAACGGTCCAAGTCCAATATTCAAATCAATCTTTATTGGTCACATACACATGTTTAGCAGATGTTATTGCGGGTGTATCGAAATGCTAGAACACTGCCGTGCATACGTGTTCATGTTTTGGACAACTATAAACTTTTTACTACAAGTACAATGTACAGTAGAGAATCAGTGTACCATCTAAATCGCTGTGAAATATATCCATCTAGCTTGTTAACTAGCCATATTGCTCACTATGTCACCCGTATTGCACTGTCCATGATACCTGTACCGACAGCATCTGTCACAACCTGAGAATAAGCTGAGAACAGCAGGTGTTGTTTGATGTGTGACAGTGTCAGCAGTAGTACGGTACATTTCTTTAAACATTAGTAGTACATTTAATTTTTCCAGTGTCAGAACTCAGCGATCTCAGTGCAGCAATCCGAACTGAGAGCCAAACAGTGATCCAATGGCTCTTCTACTGATTTATGATCTCTCTGAGGTCAATGTGCATATATGTATGTGACCTCAGTGAGTACAACTTTGTGTATCTTCAAAACAATGCTGCACACTCTTCAATGTTTTGTGTAGGCTTTGGTTGCACTATCCACTGCACATCACTCAGAGTGAATTCAACAACATAGCATTGTCTCTTATTGTCTTAAAGTGGTCTAAACTTACCAGGTACAGAAATAGTAACAGTAATGGTCCCTAAAAACAGTTAAGGGAAATTTAGATCTAGCCAACTCGGAAGTCTCTTATAAGTTAATACAAATTCGGAGAATGTCTGGAGTGTGTTGGAGGCCGTTGGTTGAAATTCTTCTGGAGAATCGGATGGTCTCATCCTCCTTTGACACTTGCAAATCATGAGCCAATCACCACAGAACGCAGGGTGTTCCCAAAGCATACTTTTTGGTGCCCATGTGGACAGAAAATCCACTTTTGAATATGATGAATTGCAGGCGATATCCTCATTTGATTTCTCCTCCCTGTAAAATGTTGTGGGTAACAGTGCAACACATTAGATTAAGGGAGACAGGGCTGGTCTAAATTGCCAGTTGGGTCATGGGCTGGAGGCATTCCAATTGGAACCGACTCTGAAGGTTGTTGGTTGTATATACTGTAAATTGAGCTTTTGCGTCACCTCATAGTCATATCACAGCACATAATACTGTACGTGCATATTCTCCATCTACGTCATAGTCTCTCGGTGGATACATCATCATTACTTTCTGTTAACAGTGAAGAGCAGCCTGAAGATCATCTAGACTAACCCTATTAGAGAGGGGGTATGAATGAAAAAGGGGTGCACTGTCATAAGAACGCCTCATTCACTTAATATTCTTTATTCCGTTAATGGACCCTGCCTCAGTAATTGATGGCCAGTTTGTGGGTGGATGTTGACTTTGTCATAACCCGGCACAGGGGAGGGATGGATATAGAAACGTAACGAGCTTCTTTTGCTGGTGTAATCACTTCACTTAATCCGATTTAAGCATATTAAAAGCTCCAATCTGCATGAAAATTAGATTTCTCGCTGTGGGAGCACATGGGCTTTTATTGGTATTCAGTTAAAGGTGTACTCTGAGCTACACGTGAAACTACACTTCCACTTTATGACCAATAGGTGGCACTATGAGTCACTAGAAATCCAGAGGTTTGCATCCGGATAAGTGCCTTTTCCACCGGGGGTTGAGTAGAACCACTGCTGAAAAAGTGTGTGTGTGTGTGTGTGTGTTAATGTGTGTACTCTGCTTTAGAACAAGTGTGTGCATGCAGTGCAGCAGGGATTCTCTTCAAGTGTGTGTTCAGTACAGCACAGGTAAACAAATCAATCCTGGGCAGGAAGTGTGTGTGATTGTCCCCTACCTCCTGCAATCGCTCTGTTGTCTCTGTAATCTGCACAGTTCCACAGTAAGGTCACTCCATCAGTGTTATGCACATATTTAGGCTTATACAGATTTAACTCTGTGAGGTTATGGTATATCTGTTATACTGAAATGACACAAGGCCATGTGCCTATGCCTTTATAATGTGAGGGAATGATTGAGTTGACATCTGCAGAGACACCTCTCACCTTTCACAGACATGCACAACAACATATACACGCACGCACGCACGCACGCACGCACGCACGCACGCACGCACACACACACACACACTAGCTCTCCTAGTGTTCACCCAGGGGGTAATGGACTGTCTGTGCTCAGCTGAAGAGGTCTGCTGGCCTCTCCAAGGTGTCTTTCATCAGTCTGGGTAAATACAGGGGGAGGAGATGAAGAGAGAGAGTGAATGGGGTAAAAGGCAAGGGATGGATGGATGGAAAGATGGAGTGAGTGTAATCAAAGAACCATAGGGAGATAGTCAAAGCAGGAAAGCCCTCACTGCATCCCAACCTCTGTTCTCTCTCCCTCACCTTCTCTCTCTCTCCCCCTTCAAGAGTCATGGAAAACAGAATCACTAGAACTAGAAATGATTCCTTTGCTCACAAGCCATTGTCCTCATAATAACGTCTATCAGGGTAAACTGTGAGAGAGTACATTTCTTCAGCACTTGGAGAAGGGTGGACAAGGGTCACCACAGAAGAAAGAGAGAAAGAGGAACACAGAGAAGAGTGGGATAGGGAGAGGGACTCACACACACACTGCTCACCCACACACACATACACTGCTCACCCCCCCCCCCCTCTCTCTGCATCTCTCTGCATCTCTCTCTCTCTCTCTGCATCTCTCTCTCTCTCTCTGCATCTCTCTCTCTCTCTCTCTCTGCATCTCTCTCTCTCTGCATCTCTCTCTGCATCTCTCTCTGCATCTCTCTGCATCTCTCTGCATCTCTAAGGCGTCTTTAATGTAATCCATGACTGTGATCTGGTATTGCAATTAGTATGTCTGGAAATTACATGGCGGGTGTTCTTTATAAATAAACAGAAGAGCATGTTTGTCTCGCCTCACAGACAGAGGGGCCCAACCCACATTTTGGTATAGAATACAGTGGTGTTCTGAAACTATCCCCCCTGATAAACCTGAGTGCACAATGGTAAATAGCATCCAGTGGTTTTAATGTGGTTGCCGAAGCATCACCAACAACATCACCATAATCTAAAATGGATAAAAAAGTAGCCTGAACAATTTGTTTTCTATTTACAGAGGACAGACAGGCCCTGTTTCTGTAAAAAAACCTAACTAGAATTTTAACTTTTTTCCCAATTCACTAACATGTTTTTGAAAGGAGAGCCTATCATCTAACCATACGCCTAAATATTTATAAGCAGAGACCTGTTCGATTTGAGTACCATCCAGGCTAGTAATTGCAAGAGTGTTTCTAACTGAGAGTTTAGACCTAGAAAAAGACATAACATTTGTTTTATTAAGATTTAAAACAAGTTTGAGCTGTAAAAGAGACTCCTGTAGTATCTTAAAATCGGACTCCAACTGCATTAATGTTTGTTTGGCTGTTGGAGCAATAGAATAAATCAGTGTCATCTGCATATAAATGGAATTTACAATATTTAAAATCATCACCAATGCTGTTAATATACAGTGAAAACAATAAAGGGCCAATTATTGAACCCTGAGGGACCCCTTTAAGTAACTGTAACGGTTCGGACTTGACCCCATCGACCAAGACAGCCTGAGTTCTATCTTTAAGATAAGCATAGAACCATCGGCAGGCATCAGTACCCAGTCCAATAGCTGACAGCTTATGTAAAAGGATAGCATGGTCTACAGTGTCAAAGGCTTTAGACAAGTCTACAAATAACGCAGCACAGTGCATTCTATTATCTAAGGCATTTCCAAGTACCACATTTAAAACCAGGCAATCATATTGCTTTGGGACAGAGGTAGATATGGACACAGAGACATTTAAGCAACATTTTACATAAATCGCAATTCCACCCCCCCTACCAACTCTATCAGCTCTAAAAAATATTGTACCCAAGCAGCTGAACATCTGAGTCAGGCACAGAAACACACAACCACGTTTCAGATACAACCAGTACGTCAACATTTGATTGTATGACCAGAATTTCAATAAAGTCCAGCTTTTGGATCAGGCTTCTAGCATTCAAATGAATTATTCCAATGCCATTTTTGAGGGAGTTCATAGCAGCCAGAGTTGGCCTTATAGCATCGCTGGAAGAGCATTTTATGGGGACAAGATTACAACTAACAATACCTCTCTGTATGCGAATAGTAGGCCTACTCGCAATACGATGATTGGACAGTAATCTAGGAATTGCACAACGGTTGTTTATAGTAGGTTGTTCCAAACTTGCAGTTAAGGAACTAATTAATGAAACTTGGGGAGGAGCAGCGAACATGGACTGACATGGCAGCATACAATCCCGGAAATCAGCCCTCGAAAACAGTGCACATCAGGCAAAGGCCTTACATGAGGCTAGAGTTAGAGACATGTTTGTCGAGAGGATGCTGGAGCCATACCTGTTCGGATGTAGCTAGTCTCGAATAAATAGTTCTGGTCGGTCCGTGAAGGCCGCAAAGTTATCCACAAATGGAATTCCCATCGAACAGCAATAACCCTTGAGCAAGGTGTGTAGTTGGCGTATACGACTGAAGACTATATCCATGTAGCGGGGGGAGGGAAATGGGCCAGAGATGGCACACGACTTTCCCGATTCCAGTAGCGTATTGATCAGTGTTTTAAAATCCTCTCTCATTTTCTCAGATTGCTGTAGCTTAATGTCATTAGACCCAACATGTACAATGACGGTTGAAGCAGTGGAGTGTTCGCTAATGAGTAGCGGTAGAACGGAATTCATGTCTCAGCATTCTGGATACACACACTTCGGACCATGGATAGATAGGTAGGTAGGTAGGTAGGTAGGTAGGTAGGTACTTTATTGATCCCCGAGGGGGATCTCGTAGTGGGTTCATTTCTTAAATGAACCCACTACGAGAACCAAAGGACTACAGATGGGGTTTTTGGGAAAATGGCGGGGCCTCTCCCGGGTGATCTGCCTCCTAGGTTGAGTGGTGCTAACAGCTGAGCCTGATGGCCTAGCGGTGGGCATGGAGCGAAGATGAGTGTGGTTACGTACTGCCACTTGGGAGTGAGACGTCAGCAGTGGAGATATCGCGGAGGAGCAACCACAGATTTAGTGGAGTGCACTTCCAGGTCTCCCAGTATGCCAAACCTGTTCTCCAATTGAAGCACCTCCAGAGCATTTGATGGATTCCGTTTCCTGGAGTGCTTTTTTCCTCGGACAGAAATCCAGGCCTCCCGAGGGGTGGAACAGACCATCCCTTTCGGTTTAGCTCCTAGCCTGGGCCATGGTTCATCCAATGGTGCAGAATGAGGTTTCTCCATCACAGACTTCCCTGAAGTGGAGGTACCGATCCAGGGGCAGGTGATGTCTTCCACTCTCGATGTGGTTTGTGCCGTCATGGAGTCCAGAAATTCTTCACCCTCCTTTATTTGGCTCAAAACAGACACTCTCCCCTCCAGTTCGGTGACTCTCTGGCTCAGGTAATGGCAGGTGGTACATCCAGGGGTGTGTGAAGCCATGAGGGACCGGTGTTATTTACGCCCGGGGGCTAGCAGCTAGCAGTTTGTTTTATCGTCTAACCAGCCTTCAAGGTGAGTAACTTTTAAATAAATAGATCCTCTAACTACAGTATAAAAGGGAAAAAGTACTAAGTGCGACACACAAAATAAAAAATAATATACTAAGTGCGACACACAGAAGACTTGCAGGAACAACTGCTACCATATGATTATCACAACCTCTTGGTTCACCAACAACATTCAATGTGTTGTGCGCCACCTACTGATTGAGTATGTGGGTATCTGTCTTGCAGAATGTATTTTAGGATGCGCTCCTGTTTCTTTGATACATTGAGCAGTAACAGGTTGCATTGATGTATAAAGAGAGAGGATAGCTCAGCCTCATCCCACATTGCCAGATGGAGAGACACATTCATCATCCTCTACATGAGTGCTTGGGAGTGAACATGTCCTATTTCTCTGCTAGGCTCTCAAAATAGTTTTAGACTCGAAATAAGAGAGCTCTGTCGGCGCATTTGTCAAAACTGAATGGCTGTGTGTGATACAGTCTATCCATCAATATCTATCCAGTCACCTCATCTGCCCTACTGTAGTCTCAACTGATTCTTTCACAAGATGAATGTGGTGTGTCAGGGAAGGGTTATGTGTTGTTTCATTTACCTTAAACTGTCAAGGTCTCTGATTGTTCTATATGTTTAAAAGCTGTAGGATAGATTGTGTGTATGTGTGTGTGTCTCCCAAAGTCTGAGCTTGTCTTTGGCATCTGTTCCATAGTGTTGTACCAATAAAGATCCAATCAGGAACAAATGTACATAATGATTTAAAAAAGACAAGGAAAAGTATACCAGTTGATGTTTGTCAGCAGAGCAGTGAGGATACAATCAGACTACTTCTGAGAACCTCCACCTGGAACACTGAGGAAGGAGGACATGAAGACCTTTCAAGTAAATAACAATCACATGGCTTCCAAACCTTTTTTATGAAATAAAACACTTTATAGAGTAGTTCTTTAATACTACAGCCGTGGCCAAAAGTTTTGAGAATGACACAAGTATTGGTCTCCACAAAGTTTGCTGCTTCAGTGTTCTTAGATCTTTATGTCAGTAGTTACTATGGTACACTGAAGTATAATTACAAGTATTCCATAAGTGTCAAAGGCTTTCATTGACAATGACATTCAGTTTATGCAAAGAGTCAATATTTGCAGTGTTGACCCTTCTTTTTCAAGACCTCTGCAATCCGCCCTGGCATGCTGTCAATTAACTTCTGGGCCACATCCTGACTGATGGCAGGCCATTCTTGCATAATCAATGCTTGGAGTTTGTCCGAAGTTGTTGGTTTTTGTTGTGGGATCGACCACAAGTTCTCAATGGGATTAAGGTCTGGGGAGTTTCCTGGCCATGTACCCAAAATGTTTTGTTCCCCGAGCCACTTAGTTATCACTTTTGCCTTATGGCAAGGTGCTCCATCATGCTTGAAAAGGCATTAGTCGTCACCAAACTGTTCTTGGATGGTTGGGAGAAGTTGCTCTCAGAGGATGTGTTGGTACCATTCTTTATTCATGGCTGTGTTCTTAGGCAAAATTGTGAGTGAGCCCACTCCCTTGGCTGAGAAGCAACCCCACACATGAATGGTCTGAGGATGCTGTACTGTTGGCATGACACAGGACTGATGGTAGCGCTCACCTTGTCTTCTCCGGACAAGGTGTTTTCCGGATGGCCCAAACAATCGGAAAGGGGATTCGTCAGCGAAAATGACTCTACCCCAGTCCTCAGCAGTCCAATCCCTGTACCTTTTGCAGAATATCAGTCTGTCCCTGATGTTTTTCCTGGAAAGAAGTGGCTTCTTTGCTGCCCTTCTTGACACCAGGCCATCCTCCAAAAGTCTTCGCCTCACTGTGCGTGCAGATGCACTCACACCTGCCTGCTGCCATTCCTGAGCAAGCTCTGCACTGGTGGTGCCCCGATCCCGCAGCTGAATCAACTTTATGAGACGGTCCTGGCGCTTGCTGTACTTTCTCGGGCGCTCTGACGCCTTCTTCACAACAATTGAACCTCTCTCCTTGACGTTCTTGATGATCTGATAAATAGTTGATTTAGGTGCAATCTTGCCAGCAGCAATATCCTTGCCTGTGAAGCCCTTTTGTGCAAAGCAATGATGACGGCAGGTTTCCTTGGTTGACAGAGGAAGAACAATGATTTCAAGCAACACAATCCTTTTAAAGCTTCCAGTCTGTTATTCTGACTCAATCAGCATGACAGAGTGATCTCCAGCCTTGTCCTCGTCAACACTCTCACCTGTGTAAACGAGACAATCACTGACATGATGGCAGCTGGTCCTTTTGTGGCAGGGCTGAAATGCAGTGGAAATGTTTTTTTGATCATCCTTGAGATGTTTCTACAACTTGATTAGAGTCCACCTGTGGTAAATTCAATTGGTTGGACATGATTTGGAAAGGAACACGCCTGTCTATGTAAGGTCCCACAGTCGACAGTGCATGTCAGAGAAAAAACAAAGGTTGAAGGAATTGTCCGTAGAGCTCCGAGACAGGATTGTGTCGAGGCACAGATCTGAGGAAGGGTACCAAAAAGGGTCCCCAAGAACACAGTGGCCTCCATCATTCTTAAATGGAAAAAGTTTGGAACCACCAAGACTCTTCCTAGAGCTGGCCGCCCGGCCAAACTGAGCAATCGGGGGAGAAGGGCCTTGGTCAGGGAGGTGACCAAGAATCCGATGATCACTCTGACAGAGCTCCAGAGTTCCTCTGTAGAGATAGGAGAACCTTCTAGAAGGACAATCATATCTGCAACACTACTTTACGGTAGAGTGGCCAGACGGAAGCCACTCCTCAGTAAAAAGGACAAGACAGCCCGCTCAGAGTTTGCCAAATGGCACCTAAAGGACTCAGACCATGAGAAAGAAGATTCTCTGTTCTGATGAACTCTTTGAACTCTTTGGCCTGAATGCCAAGCATCACGTCTGCAGGAAACATTGCACCATCCCTACAGTGAAGCATGGTGGTGGCAGCATCATGCCTTTTGAATGTTTTTCAGTGGCAGGGACTGGAAGACTTGAGGGAAAGATGTATGGAGCAAAGTACAGAGAGATCCTTAATGAAAACCTGCTCAAGAGCGCTCAGCACCTCACACTGGGGCGAAGGTTCACCCTAAGCACACAGCCAAGACAACGCAAGAGTGGCTTCGGGACAAGTCTCTGAATGTCCTTGAGTGTCCCAGCCAGAGACCGGACTTGAACCCGATCTAACATCTCTGGAGAGACCTGAAAATAGCTGTACAGCAACGCTCCCCTTCCAAACTGACAGAGCTTGAGAGGATCTGCAGAGATGAAATGGGAGAAACTCCCTAAAATACAGGTGTGCCGAGCTTGTTGCGTCATGCTCAAGAAGACTTGAAGCTGTAATCGCTGCCAAAGGTGCTTCAACAAAGTACTCAGTAAAGGATCTGAATACTTATGTAAATGTGATTTTTCTGTTATCTATTTGTAATACATTTCCTTAAAGTTTTATTAACCTATTTTTGCTTTGTCATTATGGGGTATTGTGTTTAGATTGATGAGGAAAAACAATTTAATCAATTTTAGAATAAGGCTGAAAGAAGTCAAGGGGTCTGAATACCTTCCGAATGCACTGCAAGGAAATCAGTCAATTGGAAAAATGTATTAGGCCCTAATCTATGACTTTCACATAACTGGGAAGGGGCACATCCATGGGTGGGCCAGGCCCAGCCAATCAGAATGAGGTTATCCCCACAAAAGGGCTTTATTACAGACAGAAATACTTCTCAGCAGCCCACCACAGATGTTCCTGCAGGCGAAGAAGCCGGATTTGGAGGTCCTGGGCTAGTGTGGTTACACGTGGTCTGCGTTTGTGAGGCTAGTTGGACGTACTGCCAAATTCTCTAAAATAATGTTGGAGGCTGCTTATGGTAGAGAAATTAACATTCAATTCTCTGTGGTGGACATTTCGTGCAGTCAGCATGCCAATTGCACGTTCCCTCAAAATTTGAGACATCTGTGGCATTGTGTTTTGTGACAAAACTGCACATTTTAAAGTGGCCTTCTATTGGACCTAGCACAAGGTGCACTTGTGCAATGATCATGCTGTTTAATCAGTTTCTTGATATGCCACACCTGTCAGGTGGATGGATTATCCTGGCAAAGGAGAAATGCTCACTAAACAAATTTGTGCACAAAGTTTAAGAGAAATAAGCTGTTTGTGCATATGGAACATTTCTGGGATTTTGTATTTCAGCTCATGAAACATGGGACCAACACTTTACATGTGTTTATATATTTTTGTTCAGTATATTTCCGTTTATACTGAATCTACAGAGCCAAAACAACAACATAAATAATCATTACAGAGGACACTGTAAGTGAATGTCAATGAGGAGTTAAAAATAAAATATATTACAACCTTTTTGCAGTGCAGGTGCTACAAGTGCCTCCAGAGTGTTGTGTTAATCTATTGCCATAAGTATGTATTTGCACTAGATCACTTCACATCACTCTTCTTACCTTTCATGTTGCTATGGTGGTACATTTTCCTTGCACCAAAATTATCTTTAAGAAACATTTTTTGTCCCACTGCTGTTGCTTGGCAGCTGGACAGGTCTGTGATGGACTCACCTGGAGTCCTAATTCACTTTACTGGGTAATGGGCCAATTTGGCTGACAAACCCTTAAGGAAGCATTCTGCCCAATCAGAGCAAAGCCGTCCTGATTGTCTGGAAATCCATTTCTGTTCCCTGTAATTTGAGAAAAGGATTGAGGAGAGTCTAGCCATTATTGAAGGAGGGACACACACTAACACTATGAAACACTCATGCGCACACACGCACATATACACACTCACACAGTCCATCCCCTGAAATTTCTGTTCAAATACACTCATCTCAAAATCTAAAGTGTGTTCTGTCCCTCAGAAACCTGATGAGTGTTGAGGTGTGTCGACCAACCATTTCCTTCCTAATAGAACGGCCCCAAAAACAGACTAGACAATCAGCCATACTGTCAGTGGGCTGACAGCCTCCTTTCTATGCCATGGCTCAGTGTCCAACATGACAGCTCCCATGTTGGAGGTTTAAGACATATCACAGAACACCCACTGCTACAACTTCATGTTATGTAACACATCCCTGAGCCAGACCGCTGATCTGTGTGCTGTGTCTGTCTATTGCCCTCTATCGTAGTGGATCAGCCATCTGTGGGGATAGTGAAGTCAGAGCACAGCAGCAATCAGTCCCTCTCATCCTGGTTCCTGCTTCATCGTTCCTCCCCTCTGAACTTCCTCTGCTCTCTCTGGCTCTAATTGAGTCTGTTTTGCCTCTTCTGCTCTGCCGGATCTGTAGAGCATCAACCACTGGCTGGAGTAGTGGAGAGAGAGAGAGAGAGAGAGAGAGAGAGAGAGAAGCTGGCAAAGCTCATCAGCCCCCCTATCAGGATTAATTTCCTTCAGACCTTGCTTTGGGAAATTAATGGGTGATAAGTTCTCCGCTCTGTATTCCCTCTCCCGAGCTGACTGGCACTCTTCCTTCTTGTTCTCCTTCACTCCCCATCCCTCTCATTCTGTCTATCTCTCTCTCTGGATTTATTGCCCATTGTGCCTGTGCTGTTTAAATGGCCACTGAGAGGTTCTGCAACCAGCTGTTAGAAAGTGGAGCAGTCAGCAGGATCTGATCTGCCTCTCTCGATCCCCAGCTTCCGTGATTTCTCTTTCCTCTCTCCTTCTCTATCCTCTCTCCCTCCATCTCCTTCTATTTCCTCTCTCCCTCCATCTCCTTCTCTCTCCCTCCATCTCCTTTCGCTCCTCTCTCCCTCCATCTCCTTCTCTCTCCTCTCTCGCTCCAATTCCTTCTCTCGTACGTTCCTCTTCTCCTCTTTGTTTTCTCTCATTATCTCCCCCACTGATAGATTGATCTGTTCTGTCTGTTCTCTGTTAACACGTGTTCTAGAGCATTTGGTCCTGCCTTTTCCCAGCACCATAGTCAAGCTGTGGTGGACTATCAGCCCTCCACCACCCTATGGATGGAAAAAGATACCCTGCCTTTACACTCCATAGAAAACAATGGTGGTGTCAATCATTTCCTTAATGATTGTCACAAGGAAACTTGCAGTTTGTTTCCTACGTGATCTCATTAAAAAGTTTCATTAGGCCCGCTCCACACTTCCCACTTCTCCTCCTCCTCCTAATAAATGGCTCATATTTAGAACCATATGCCGTTAAATTGGAAGTGAAAACTTTGAAAAGGCTCAAAGCTGTTTTACTAGATCAAAACACACTTCGTCACTGTGTTGATATGCCGCTTGAAGATAAAACAGCCGCTTTGCACCATCACCCTCCTCCAGTCTTCTGACTCACATACTCCAGCACATTGTTAGGTACTTTGCCCAGAATAGCAGTTAGTGTATGAGGTCCAATGGCACAGTAAAGTGCACCACCCAACTAGAGTACAGTAGGACGATGTACTCTCACCTACCTGGGACACCTTGCATGGCAGAGTTGCTGCTTTTCTTAAGGAAGTGATATGGATGGGAAGGAGGGAGTGAAAGCCAGAGAGCCTTATTGAATACATCAATCACTTCCTTGTTGCGAGCTGTGTTGTTTCACTGCTAATGGATCTTTTCCACAGCACTGTAAATCAACGCATACACATCGAGACGCAACACCCCTTTGTACTCTGTGTGTGGAAGAAACACTCCTTCACAGGTAAAGGTTCTACTCTGTGTCTGGAAGAAACACTCCTTCACAGGTAAAGGTACTACTCTGTGTCTGGAAGAAACACTCCTTCACAGGTAAAGGTACTACTCTGTGTCTGGAAGAAACACTCCTTCACAGGTAAAGGTACTACTCTGTGCTTTCCTTTTCTCTCCCTCTTTCTCGTCATTCCTGTTTCGCTCAAGGGCTTTTTCATTCACGAACACAGCAGCACAAACACTATTCAGGTGTACTCTGTCTCTGCCTCCCACTCTCCCCTTTCCCCTCTCTTGTAATGGGGCAGTTACTCAGCTCAGTGGGCTGGCATTAATCCCTGACTTGTGTCAAAGTCACTGAAAGTTCAAAGCTGGCTGGGAGGCCGTACTTCCTCTTCACAGTACAGTAGTGTCCGGAGCACCTTGAACTTCAGATGACTTCCCAGACTTCCAGAGCCCCACTGTGATGGCTGCTTCTGAATTTGAAATCTTAAAATACAAATTATTTGTTTTCTCTAAAATGACTATAGTTCCCTTCTGAATCTAGATGTCAGAGGACTTCATTTTCTACATATAGTAAATTAACTGAGTTAAATTAATCCAACACTAACTGTACTCTGCTCTTACACATCCTTTCCACTATTGATTTCGTGCAGCTGTGGTATCCTAACCACTCCTTCTTAACTTCTACACCTCCAGGTTTCCTCATTTAATTAACTGGCCTTTCATTGTCCGTGGTGTGGAAGCTGAAGTAATGAGTCAGATTGATTCACACAGTGATAGTTCATCCCTGGTCTTTGTTAGGGAGGCTGACTTCAGCCTGAGCCTGATCCCATCTCTCTCCTCTCTCCGCAGGGTGACTCTCACACCTTGCTCCCTCCTCGCCTGGCTCTCCATGCCTCACTAACCCCGGATGGAGCAGCAATTGCTGAAGACCCTCAGGCGGAAAAGGTTAATTACAGGGAGGAGCTAGTTAGTGAACTTTGACTTCTGTCCACTGCAGCCATTGTCTCCATTGGTGTAGTCTCCCTCTGCAGGCTGTGTATGGTTATTTATGGCAGGTCCAAGTAGATATCTCTCTCTCTCTCACACTCTGTTTCTCTATATGCCTCTTCACACTTGGACTCTCTCTTTCTTGCCCCTTCTCTCTTCACACAGAAGATATTCAGCTCTGTAATTACTGTAGAGAGAGAGAGAGAGAGAGAGAGAGAGAGAGAGAGGGAGAGAGAGAGGGGGGAGGGGGGGTCAGAGGTGACGTGAGCGTTGGTCCTCGTTGCAGAGCATGCAGCCATTAATGATGTATGAATGGAGAGTACCAGTGGGACCTGGCAAGGAGAGATAGTAATGACAGGGAGCTAATTAGCGTTTAGCAAGATGCCTCTACCACCGCATGCTTCTTTTTGACCTTATAGCGACTCTCTTTACCGGTCTCTCTCTCCCTACATACAGGCTGTCAATCAGCCACTCAGAACTGATGACCTCGTCATTATGTTAGTAGGAAGCTATGTTAGGGCCATAGCTACTGTGTTCCCTAGCCATTTACAGTACACAGCAGCAAAGCCAATTTGCTAGCTCACTGTACTACAACAGATGTCTACAACAGAGCGGTGTAGCAAATATTGTATTATTACCTTTTGTAGGATATTTGTGAATTATACTGAAGTTACTAATGTGTTTTGACAATTAGGATGGGAATCCCTAGTCCATAATGAAATATAACCTATACGTAACTAGACAACATACAAGCAATTCAAAACATATATGACACAGGTCAAAAACCTCTACTATTTGAGCTGATAGAGTTGGGTCACCCCTTCCACAATATACTGTACGTAACTTCCATTTCTCCACAGTGAGTCACAATCAGCTACAGAATAGCATTGAGGCAGTAGCTAGGCTATCGTAGGCTAAGTGCTTTTCCCAAGAATTCACATCCCTTTCTCATTCACAGAACCAATAGGTAAGCAATATACTGTACTGTATGATCTTCACTGAAAGAAAACATGTTTCCGACTTCACAGTTTTTTTATATTGACTTATTTTCACATGGGAACTTTTTACTCCAGTAAAATAGAGTTAGGTACGACACAATATATTATTCTGTATAGATGTTCTATTTGGTCTGATAAACCAAAACATACAACTTACAAAGGTGATAACATGCTGTTGCTCTCCCTTCTATAGTTAGCTTGATAATGAATGAACAAACCAAAATAAGTTAGTTCTCAAAGTCATTAGCACACAGTTCTGACAATGTTGAAGGTTGACTTTCTCAACACCACCCCCTGGTCCACTGATACCCTGGTCAGGTTGTGGGTCAGCCCCTTTCCTCTAAACCCACACACACTCATTAAAATAGGCTGAGCATAAAATAGCTGAGTCTAGCTTGTTTGGCATGTGGCAGGGCTAAAAGGAGGAACATCTCAGAATGGAGAAACAGCTTAGTCTTTGTCAAGGCTAGGCAGTCCTCTGGAGGTGACGCTATCACGGACACTTAAAGATGCAAGCTTAGTAGTTTTACTCTCCCTCCTTCCTCTCTCCCTCCCCCTCCGTCTGCCCTGAATCTTACGAGGTCAGAGCACTCATTTTGCATAACTTAGTCCACTGCATAAGTGAAGGATGAAGCTGCATATTCCCAGCTTTAAAATGTGTTTGGTCATTAAATACACTCATTGATAAGTAGAAACTATGGAGCAGTGTAGCTGATCTAGCCTTTCCTGCAATTCTACACATTTTGCTATGGGGTGGAGAGAAACATTTGCAGTTTCCTGAAATTCTATACATTTTACCTTGACTTATGCCATGTTCATACAATATCTGGGTGACTAACAAAACAATGGGGCCATTGGATGTCTGGAGCCCACTGGAGGTCTGGGGCCCACTAGAGGTCTGGGGCCCACTAGAGGCCTGGGGCCCACTAGAGGCCTGGGGCCCACTGGAGGTCAGGAGCCCACTGGAGGTCTGGGGCCCACTAGAGGCCTGGGGCCCACTAGCAATCTATAAAATGTTAGCTGACATTGAGTGACTGTCATCGACTGGCATAACAAGAGGAAAACTGCTGATGCACTACCAAATTTAGAAATTGCAACCTTGTGTATTCTAACTCCCAACAGTAACTAGAGACCACGACTGAGTTCCTTTTTGGGGTTGCACTGTGCATGGTCTGTGTATAGGCAGAGGTGGCACTCTACATAGATACATATTATTCATAGACCAAAGGTACACCTGATGCCCAGGGGGTCCATTCAACTAAAGACATAGAACTGAATAGATATTGATGGGTGTCAATGGCTTCATTAAGAATCGTATTTGTTCAGTCAGTGCTGGTGAATGTGATTAACTGTGTGTGTGTGTGTGTGTGTGCGTGCGTGTGGGTGTGTGTGTGTGTGTGTGTGGCACTATGGAGGGATGTTGTCCGAGGACATGCTCGAGCAGTCGATGGTCTTGCTACACTGCTGTTGTCAGGTTGGCTAAATGGAGCACTTTGGACAACGTGGTTAGGTGCAGCTCTGGCCACTGCTCGGCTGGCGCGTGGACTGGTGAAGAGAGCCGGGCTTTTAAAGGGATGCCCGCTGTGGCAACGGTGTGGCTTCAACTCTGTCAGCTGCTGGGCAGACTGGCACGCTGGAGGCTGCATTGATGGCTGGACCAGCTGGGGTCCGGTTCACGTGCATCAAAGCTGGGACCGAGAGACTGAAAAATAGCTTCTATCTCAAGGCCAACAGACTGTTCATCACTAGCACGTTAGAGGCTCCTGCCTGTAGACACAGACTAGAAATCACTAGCCACTTTAAGAAATGGAACACTAGTCACTTTAATAATGTTTACATATCTTGCATTACTCATCTCATATGTATATTGTATTCTATACTATTCTACTGTATCTTAGTCCTTGCCGCTCTGACATCGCTCGGCGGCCATGACACCCAAGCCGTTTAAGGCTGCTGCACTGCCTGGTATACAGGATACGTCATGGGCGGCCTCTCCATGGCCATGGCATGTGGCATGAACTGCATCCTATCACTACTGGTCATAGTCCAGGACAATTGAACCAATCTGGCTCGAAGGACCATGAAAAAGAGCGCTACCAACTGGTGGTGGTCTCGAAAGAGGTGCCGGTTTAGAATTTCAGTACAACTGTCCCAGCGTCTGGGTAAGAGGACGGAAATTACCAGTAGGAGACCGATGTACAGAACATACATTTATTGACACGCTCTTTTCAGGCACACACACACAGCAGACAGGAAGTGGACAAGTGAAAGTGTATAGTAGTAGTAGTTTGAGGAGGGTCCAGTGGAGAGAAAGAGAGAAAGTCCAGTGGAGGACGGGGTCCATAGTTGAGTGATCTAGCTGTGTGAATGTCCTATTAAGTACCTTACTGTGATAATTTTTTACCATTTTAATTTAAAACAAACAAAAAAAAGCAATTTCTCAAGCAAGAATTTTGCTAGGACTATCTGGGAGTGGTCTGAGTGGGGAGGAAGATTAACCGTATACACTCGTACCCATATATGGGTAGAGAATGGCAGATTTGGACATTAATAAGCGCCTAAATTGGAACGTAGTGTCTGTACAGTAACATGCTATACATTACGTCATATTTCTGGCTCTGCGCTTCACAGAGCTGTATGGGTTTTGACTGACAGATGTTCTGAACTTGAGCATCACGTTCAACAAGACGCTGCCCCGTCCCTCCCGGTTATTGGGCAACGTTTGCGCATTTTTTAATGTCTGAGAGAGGGAAATTCTGTAAATTAAGAGGACTCTATGTATTTTGAAAGATGAACCATTGAGCATTATAATAAATACTGTTTTGAGATCATACAACCAAGCCAAACACCTGTGAGTCCAAATGTGCACTTCATCATAAAACTCTTTATTACCTATCGTTAATGCTGTCTTTGGTGTGCTTGGTGTGCTTATCAATGCACAGCTTTTTTTTGATTTAGTCATACAAAAGTGTTACATTGTGTGAAGTTTAAAATGCATTCTGTCATTACTAAATGTGTAATGTGATATATTTTAACATAAAAAATGTTTGACACAAAAATAACATTTGATTAATAAAATATTGAATTAGTCGTCTTCCTCAAATTAAAAGGGATGATGAAGCAATCTTTGCAAGAGGGAGGGATTCTGATTTCATTGGTCCTCGACTAGTGGCTCAGTCATTTCCTTCAGGGTAAGTGGAGTTAGTCGTGAGTTAGATGGTGTTGCCAAAGAAATGTACCTGGCTAAAAGGTGAGACACTTTCATATGACCGGTTATCCCGAGTTGAACCCAGAATTGACCAAAGTTACCCTGCCTACTCCTCAAACCTGCTTTGTAGGACACCTCTCCGGTGAATTGGATTCTAGAGTTATGTTTATTCATGGTTCTTAAAATGGAAATTGGGTTCTGTTATGCTTTACTAATGTGTAGGTATTTTCACCTTGCAGAATTCAGAGGACATTTTTTAATTACTTCCATTATATAACCCCAATTTTAGAAGAGGCATTCTCCAGATTATTTCCACATTCTTGGATAGTGGCAAGTGAATGAACGGAGAATGAGTCTGCCCGTCCCCTGCCACGTAACTAACTACTGGAATACTATACAAAATACCATGTCAGTGTATTTCCAGTGGCTGTTTTCCTGCAGCCTCCTCCTGTAATAAGAATGGAATAATGCTATTGTCATGGTGGTAATTTGATTTATTGCAGAGAAAGTATGTACAATGAGATGATCTGCCCCTCTTGCTCATAATTATTTTTGTGCTGGCTACCTTTGTGTTGCTTTGTATTTTGGTCCCTCAGGCAGACTAGAATTTAGTTCTTTAATTTACGGGACACAAAGGACACAATAGGACGCTGGCATTGAGGGGGGGGGGGGGCGGGGGGGGTGAGAGGGTGAGGTCAAAAGAGGAAAGGAGTGGAAAGAAGGAGGCAGAGAGAAATTAGTCAAACGCAGACGTCGGGAGGTTAAAGTCACCCAGAACTGTGAGGGGAGAGCCATAATCAAGAAATGAACTTATCAAGGTGTCAAGCTCATTGATGAACTTTCCAAGGGAACCTGGAGGGCGACAAATGACAAGGATGTTAAGTTTGAGTGGGCTAGTGACTGTGACAGCATGGCATTCAAATGAGGAGATAGACAGATGGGTCGGGGGAAAAGAGAGAATGTCCACTAGGGAGAGATTAGAATTCCTGTGCCAACGCCACGCTGACCAGATGCTCTCGGGGTATGCGAGAACACATGATCAGACGAGGAAAGAGCAGTAGGAGTGGCAGTGTTTTCTGTGGTAATCCATGTTTCTGTCAGCACCAAGAAGTCAAGGGATTGGAGGGCAGTTTAGGCTGAGATTAACTCTGCCTTGTTGGCAGCAGAACGGCAGTTCCAAAGGCTGCCGGAGACCTGGAACTCCACGTGGGTCGTGTGCGCAGGGACCACCAGATTAGAGTGGTTGCAGCCACGTGGTGTGAAGCATTTGTATGGCCTGTACAGAGAGGAGAGAACAGGGATAGACAGACACATAGTTGACAGGCTACAGAAAAGGCTTCAAAAACATTAACTAAACATATGGGCAAGAGAGAGAGCGGGGCCTCCCTCACTTACCTTCCTCGACTAAATCCTGCAGAACAACTCGGCAGAGCTGTCTTTGTTTCAGGGACAGTCTTCGTTTTGGTGACGTCTGCCGCAAGCAGCTGCCAAGGAGGCTGTGCTATTTACACTAAGCTAATTGCCTAGAACAGGTGTAGCCACTCCCCCTCCTATTAAGTTGTAATCTGCAGAGAACAAAAGAAGTGGATGGACCTGCACCCACTTTGAATGGGTAGCAATCAATAAACACTTATTAAGCAAATTAGCAGTTCACACAGACTAGGTAGCTTACTAACTGGGACAGACAGTCAAAACCAGCACAGTTTAAAGGTTCAAACAAATTATACTTAGCCTGCTTGGAGAATGAAGCAGGGTCCTTCCAAGACTACAGTAGATTTATGCTCCACATGGTGAGAAGGAAATAAGTAAGTACTGCAATGATGCCCATCTATTCAAAGGATTAACCAACACAAAGCCTTAAGCGGGTAGGTCACAAGACATGGTTTCCCCCTGTTCAAACTGATATTCTGTCTGCCAACTTTAGCATTAGCCTTTGTTTTTATAACACATTCTCTTAAAACAAGAACATAACTCTTTAATAAGCAGAAAATCGTGCCGTTAGCCGCTTTGAAATATGAATGGACAAGGCAGGCAATACGCTTGACCTAATCTTTACTAGATGCTGTTCTTCTACTAATCTCACTGAAACTCCCCTCCAAGTCTCCGACCACTACTTTATATCCTTTTCTCTCTCGCTCTCCTCCAATACTACTCACTCTCTCCCGCTACTCTCTCCTCTTCTATCCTATCATCTCTTCCCTGCTAAATCCTTCTCCCTCCTGTCTCCTGATTCTGCCTCCCGACCCTCCTCTCCTCCCTTTCTGCAACTTTTGACTCTCTATGTCCCCTATCCTCCCGGCCGGCTCAGTCCTCCCCTCCTGCTCCGTGGCTAGACGACTCATTGCGAGGTCACAGAACAAGGCTCCGGACATCCGAGCGGAAATGGAGGAAAACTAAACTCCCGGTCATCTTTTCACTCTCTCCGCTCTACTTTTTCTTCCTCTGTTTCTGCTGCTAAAGCCATTTTATACCACTCTAAATTTCAAGCCTCGGTCTCTAACCCTAGGAAGCTCTTTCTCCTCCCTGCTGAATCCTCCCCCACACCCCCCTCTTCCCTCTCTGTGGATGACTTTGTCAACCATTTTGAAAACAAGGTTGATGACATCCAATCCTCATTTACTAAGCCTGTTGACACCACTGGTCCTGCTCACACTGCCCTACCCTGTGCTCTGACTTCTTTCTCCCCTCTCTCTCCAGATGAAATCTTGGGACTTGTGATGGCCGGCCGCCGAACAACCTGCCCCCTTGACCCTATCCCCTCCTCTCTTCTCCAGACCATTTCCGGAGACTTTCTCCCTTACCTCAACTTGCTCATCAACTCATCCTTGACCGCTGGCTGTGTCCCTTCCATCTTAAAGAGGGCGAGAGTTGCACCCCTCCTCAAAAAACCTACACTTGATTCCTCCAATGTCAACAACTACAGACCAGTATCCCTTCTGTCTTTTCTCTCCAAAACTCTTGAGAGTGCCGTCTCTAACCAACTCTCCTGCTATCTCTCTCAGAATTACCTTCTTGATCCTAACCAGTCAGGTTTCATGACTGGTCATTTTGCTGAGACTGCTCTTCTCTGTGTCATGGAGGCTCTCCGTACTGCCAGATCTAACTCGCTGCACACTCTTGGATTGCGTCCTACCATACAGGGTGCTCCTATCAGGTGGCGTGGCGAGAATCTGTCTCAGCACCACGTGCTCTCACCACGGGTGTCCCCCAGGGCTCAGTTCTAGGCCCTCTCCTATTCTCTCTATACACAAAGTCACCTGGGTCTGTTATATCGTCACATGGTCTCTCCTATCATTGCTACGCAGACGACACTCAATAAATTTTCTCCTTTCCCCCTTCTGATAATCAGGTGGCGAAACGCATCTCTGCATGCCTGGCAGACATATCAGTTTGGATGTCGGATCACCACCTGAATCTGAACCTCGGCAAGACAGAGCTGCTCTTCCTTCCGGGGAAGGACTGCCCGCTCCATGATCTCGCCATCACGGTTGACAACTCCATTGTGTCCTCCTCCCAGAGTGCAAAGAACCTTGGTGTGACCCTGGACAACACCCTGTCGTTCTCTGCTAACATCAAAGCGGTGACCCGATCCTGCAGGTTCATGCTCTACAACATTCGCAGAGTACGATCCTACCTTACACAGAATTCAGCACAGGTCCTCATCCAGGCATCAGTCTGGATTACTGCAACTTGCTGTTGACTGGGCTCCCTGCCTGCGCCTTTAAACCCCTACGACTTATCCAGAACGCTGCAGCACGTCTTGTGTTCAACCGTCCCAAGTTCTCTCATGTCACCCCGCTCCTCCGCACACTCCACTGGCTTCCAGTTGAAGATCGCATCTACTACAAAACCATGGTGCTTGCCTACGGAGCTGTGAGGGGAACGGCACCTCCTTAACTCCAGGCTCTGATCAGACCCTACACCCAAACGAGGACACTACGTTCATCCACCTCTGGCCTGCTAGCCCCCTTACCTCTATGGAAGCACAGTTTGGGCTCATCCCAGTCAAAGCTATTCGCTGCTTTGGCACCCCAATAGTGGAACAAGCTCCCCCATAATGCCAGGACAGCGGAGTCACTGACCACCTTCCGGAGACACTTGAAACCCTACCTCTTTAAATAATACCTGGAACAGTAATCCTTCTAACCCCCCCCCCCCCCCCATTAAATGTTGTATTTTTTTTATCTTTACTAACACTTGTCTTTTGTCTAAAATGTAAATGTACTGCAAGACCACATCATGCTAGGCTGTTTCTAGCAATCTTTGCCCCAGGTATGTATAGTAACCCCAGGTGTAAAATAGTAAATAATGGCTACTTCTCAGAAAGTATTAAATTGTCAAGAGGAGTAAAACAAGGCTGTCCACTATCGGCATATCTATTTATTATGGCCATCGAATTATTAGCTATTAAAATCAGATCAAACAATAATATCAAGAAATCCATGGCTTAGAAACAAAGGTGTTATTGTAAGTTGATGATTTATGTTTCTTTTAAGTCCGCAATTTGGATCCCTGCACAGCCTCATAGAGGATCTAGATAATTTTTCTAACCTCTCTGGATTAAAACCGAATTATGATGCACCATATTAAGTATTGGATCTCTAAAAAATACAACTTTTACATTACTGTGTAGTTTACCAATAAAATGGTCTGACGGTGAAGTGGACATACTCGGTATTCATATCCCGAAATAATAATTAAATGATCTCACTACCATACATTTTAATAGAAAGTTAGCCAAATTAGATATGATTCTGCTACCATGGAATTACAACACCTGTCTATTTGTGGAAAAATCACCCTGATTAATTATTTTAGTCATATCTCAGTTTACCTATTTACTTATGGCCCTGTGTGGTCCCATGTAGGGTAATATTCACAATGGGGGAAAATCAGACCAGAGATACGCCACGTACAGTGTGGTGCAAAATTATTGACATTCTATAAAACATTGCCAGTGTTTTGGGAGAAATCAATGAAATGGAGGTGTGTCTACAGATATGCATATTCTGACCTTGACTTAATTCCCTCATAATTCCACCACTCTTGAGCTCTTGAAAATGTGTAATAAGTTTGGAAAACCTGTTGGTTGCACGTGGGAAAACGCATTTCCTCGATAGGAATGGCACCATTCTCTGTGCAGCATCATTTATAAATTGATAAGAACTATAATAGGTAGATTAGTAATTTGTTTGGAGAAGTGGAAGATAAATACGCTACACATACTGAAACGGAAAATCATATCAACATGACTGGTATCCTATTTCGGCAGCTTTTCCACAGTAAAGTATGAATAGCTGTGCCATTATTCAGAATTCCAGTAGCAGAGCAATAATCTGGGACGTATAACCCACTTCATTCATTATGTAACGCCAAACATGGCAGTTTGAACCTGGAGCCTGACGCACGGTTTCACGACAACTAGACCATTGTCAATAAGTTCCATGATCACTGAGGATAGGGTAGATTTACAGGACTATTGTGGGAGGGTTTTCAGCCGGTTGAATTACATTTACTCAGTGCGCACAAGGGATCCACACGGAAAGAGCTTATTGCACATCTGCATAAGGTAAGTCTGAATACCAAAAGCTGAGAAGTACATAGAGGGAATAGTGCAACAATTTTCTTAAAGGTAGTTTCAAGAGCCATTGCTAGCATGCAAGCTGTTCCTGTAGACTTCCAGTCATTGCGCTAACACTTACTGTACTTGCAATACAAACACTCACTTGCATAGCCAACATGGGGATGTCAAATCAAATAATATTTTAATTGTCACACGCGCCGAATACAACAGGTGTAGACCTTACCGTGAAATGCTTACTAACAAGCTCCTAACCAACAATGCAGTTCAAGAAATAGAGTTAAGAAAATATTTACTAAATAAACTAAAGTAAAAAATGTAATAAAAAGTAACACAATAAAATAACAATAACGAGGTTATATTCAGGGGGTACCGGTACCGAGTCAATGTGAGGGTGTACAGCTTAGTCGAGGTAATTTGTACGTAGGTAGGGGTAGAGTGACTATGCATAGATAATAAACAGCGAGTAGCAGCAGTGTAAAAACAAAAGGGGGGGGTGTCAATGTAAATAGTGGCCATTTGATTAATTGTTCAGCAGTCTTATGGCTTGGGGGTAGAAGCTTTTAAGGAACCTTTTGAATCTAGACTTGGCGCTCCGGTACCGCTTGCCGTGTGGTACCAGAGAGAACAGTCTATGTCTTGGGTGACTGGAGTCTATGACAATTTTTTTGGCCTTCCTCTGACACCTCTGATGTGGTTTTGGAATAAAGGAAAAACAGATTCAAAACTCAATTCTACAACAGCGATCACCTCAGCACATATCAATACTAGCTATAGGGGCCTATTGTTACAAACACCCATCTTATCCCTTGACAAAGGCTGGCAATTTCAGATGGACATGACCAGACAAAATTGAAATGGAATGGAATACGATGGACATAAAGTGATACAAATAAGTGGATCTACACATGTAATTTATAAACCTATTGACAACACTGACTCTGTATACTGTAGCAAATGTATGTGGCGCTTATTAAGCTAGCTAGCTACCTCGGCCATCTTTCTATAACGAGTAATCAAAATATACAACACTTGGCAGGTACATAGTACGACTAACGTTAGATGACTAGTTAGATAGATATTAGGTATGATTATACTGTAGCTAGTAAATGTCAGCTCGTTTTGAGTTTAGGCTTAACCTCAGTTTCCAAAGTAGCTATCCACTCTAATCATTCACCCTGGCCTTTCCACAACATTCATCCAACTGCCTTTTGGCTGGCCAATTACATTTTCTTAGTAGATAGTTTCCTTGGGCTCCCAAGTGGCACAGCGGTCTAAGGCACTGTGCTAGAGGCATCACTACAGACACCCAGGTTCAAATCCAGGCTGTATCACAACCGGCCGTGATTGGGAGTCCCATAGGGCGGTGCAAATTGGCCCAGTATAAGAATATGTTCTTAACTGACTTAAATAAAAAATAAATTTAAAAAAATGTAGTCTGCTACGTGACATCCCCCATTTTTGTTGTGGGGTTCTCAGGAAACACGCACATCAGAAATCCCGCGAAATGCAACCTGACCAATGGAATTTCATCAACGGCCACAGAGGGGTTTGACCTCACCATCTAATATTCATAGTATCTCATATTCTGATCCTTGCCACTTTACTATGGCCATTTAGAGCTGTTTGAATGAAAACAATTGTGCATATTGTACCTTTAACCAGGCATCAGACACCCCACTGTAAGGTGCTGAGGTTCTTCGGGTCTGCCTTCCAAGGACATGGGAAGCCTGAAGCCTTTTTGTTCTTCCATTACATTTTAGTCATTCAGCAGACACTCTTATCCAGAGCAACTTACAGTTAGCTAGCACATATTCAAACTTTTTTCGTACTGGTCCCACATGGGAATCAAACCCACAAACCTGGCGTTGCAAGCGCCATGCTCTACCATCTGAGCTACACAGGACATTACCATAGCATTTGTTGTGTGTGTGTCTATGTGTGTGTTTGTGTATTATCTAATCTGAAGTCATCATCATTGAAGCCTTACTGCAAAGGTCAGTGCTTCTATAAAGTCAACCCCGCCTCCCCGCCCCCAGGCGTATACCAGATAACTTTTGGGACCTCCGAGGGGCTTAATACATTTTGTCAGGAGGTGGAGAGAGGGTGACACCTTATTACTACAATCCCCTGGAGTCCTTAAGGAGACCCGGGCTCTCAGAGCTCTCATACATACTCATTTGAAAGTTTTGATTACCAATCTCCCACCCGTGGAGGCGGATGGATTGGAGCTCCACGCATGAACGGAGCTATTAGTCTTGAATAAAGCTTTTATGAGAAGTTCTTTACAGCAAAGCATCCTTACAAGGTACAAACTGGAGTCTGACCTTCAAATCAAAGACTTGTTAAGTCCCAGTTGTACACTGAGGTAGGTTTCTTCATAGTTTGGGCTCCATAGTTTGCTCCCCCCTTCCTCTACAGTCTCGGAACTCTCCAGCTGTGTTTCTGTGCATCCGTGCTACCACAGCACCCGGCTGTAAATAACCCATCCTAAGTTGAACCCTGGTGGGCTAGAACGCAGAGGAGACTGGCTGCTCCACCAGTACATCCAGAGTCAGCCAACAGCAGCAGGAGGCTGAGGTAAAGATGGCTATTTTATGGAAAGCAGGAGGTCCGGGTTATTACGGTCATCAAAATAATGGGCATGGGCACTCTTCTGGGAAGGCTTTCCACTAAATGTTGGAACATTGCTGAGGGGACTTGCTTCCATTCAGTAACGAGCATTAGGCAGGTCCGGCACTGATGTTGGGAAATTAGGCCTAGCTCGCAGTCGGAATTCCAATTCATTCCAAAGGTGTTCGATGGGGTTTAGGTCAGGGCTCTGTGCAGGCCAGTCAAGTTCTTCCACACCGATCTTGACAAACAATTTCTTTATGGATCTCGCTTTGTGCACAGGGGCATTGTCATGCTGAAACAGGAAAGGCCCTTCCCAAAAATGTTGTCACAAAGTTAGAAGCACAGAATTGTCTAGAATACCATTGTATGCTGTAGCATTAAGATTTCTCTTCACTGGAACTAAAGGGCCTAGTCCAAACCATTAAAAACAGCCCCAGACCATTATTCCTACTCCACCAAACTTTACAGTTGGCGTGATTCATCACTCCAGAGAACGCATTTCCACTGCTCCAGAGTCCAATGGCGGCAAGCTTTACACTACTCCAGCCAACGTTTGGCATTGTACATGGTGATCTTAGGCTTGTGTGTGGCTGATGTGTCCACATACATTTGTATATATATATATATATATATATACATACATATAACTGATATACATATAACTAATTTATATATATATATATATATATATAAATTAAATCCACTTAAAAATACATTTAAGAAGCCATCACTTATTTGTTTTTATATATACTGTATATATATTTATATATATATATTTTTTTAAAGTGATGGCTTCTTAAATTGATTTTTAAGTGGATTTAATGTATTGGCAATAGTGGGATATCACTCTCTTGTAATATGAAGAATAGATGTAAAATAAACACATACATTTTACTCTTCAATCTGCTCATGTACGATACCTATTGCCTCATATATGAGACAGATAAGCGTAATGGGTTAAAACCCTCCAAAAACCCATTACATCTTGGATCTTGTGTGTATGGACCAGGCCATATATCCAACAATGTCCCTGTGAAGGTACTAAAGGCTGCCTGGGCAACTCTCCATCCCCCTGTGCTTTCAGAGCAGTAATAGGATTGCTCAGGGTTCATAACAGTATGTGTATAAATGTGTCCATTTGAAAAGCCGTTTGTGATGTCAGAGGTGCTCTACCATTGATGAGGCAATTCTACTCATGACTGCCTCTGTCTCACTCCCTCTGTCTCTCTCCCCTCTCTCTGTTTCTCTCCCCTCCCTCTGTCTCACTCCCTCTGTCTCTCTCCCCTCTCTCTGTTTCTCTCCCCTCCCTCTGTCTCACTCCCTCTGTCTCTCTCCCCTCTCTCTGTTTCTCTCCCTCCCTCTGTCTCACTCCCTCTGTCTCTCTCCCCTCTCTCTGTTTCTCTCCCTCCCTCTGTCTCACTCCCTCTGTCTCTCTCCCCTCTCTCTGTTTCTCTCCCCTCCCTCTGTCTCACTCCCTCTGTCTCTCTCCCCTCTCTCTGTTTCTCTCTCCTCCCTCTGTCTCACTCCCTCTGTCTCTCTCCCCTCTCTCTGTTTCTCTCCCCTCCCTCTGTCTCACTCCCTCTGTCTCACTCCCTCTGTTTCTCTCCCCTCTCTCTGTTTCTCTCTCTTTCTCTCTGTTGCTACAGTCAGAGAGAGGGAGGGAGGGAGGGAGGGAGGGAGCGGGAGGACACACTGCGAATGTATTTCTTTCTATTCAATCTTCTGCCATCCTTTCGTTTCTCTCTCTCCCTCTCTCCATCTCTCCCCAGTTGCCCAGCTGTGTATGTGTCAGGGTGTGAATAGCTACCAAATATCCATGCTTTCCAAGTGACAATACATTATCAGCCATCCAAGGGTCAGAAAGACGTGATATGGCAGATAGCCATGCTACACAGTAGGGGAATGCTTTTCAATTTCCAGAGTGCTCAGTACCGGGCGAGAGGAGTCTAGAGTCAGGGCTTTCCCATTGTCACCCACGCTGGTGCATACTGACAAGGCCATATCTTACCCCACACAAGCTGACATTGCTTAATATAGGAGAGATGGGGAGATGGAGAGATGTGCCCGTATATCATAAAATAAGATGTATTCAGTATCCTTGAGAGGCTCTTGAAGACTGCATTTTAAATGTCAATGTCCCTTAATCATCCACTCTTTATGCACTGCCTCGTCTGTGCTGCGGAAGGACTGCTTTAAGATTCCCCGGCATCTCCATTGCTGGAGCATATGCTTAAATAGTAAGACCAGGCTTTGTGCTATCTGTGGGGTAATTACCACAGGAGGATGGTGGAGAACGGGCTTGTGTTAATGACTGGAGCGGAATCAGTGGAATGTTATCAAATACATCAAACACATGGTTTCCAGGTGTTTGATGCCATTCCATTTTCTCCGTTCCGGCCATTATTATGAGGACCGTCCCCTCAGCATCCTCCACTGGCTAATTACAGTCTTAAAGTGTTCCTTCAGTGAGAATGCATGGAGCTGAGGGCTGTGGCTCACTGTGGGGAGATGTCTTGTGCTCCACTTCTCCTATACACTATTGAATATACAGTACACACACACACACACACACACCACACACACACACACACACACACACACACACACACACACTTTGGAATAGCACTGCACTTCTCCCTGATATTTCCAGAGGACATTGCGTAATCCATGTCATCCAATACATCATCTCAACCCATCCAGAAGGATTTGTCTGTGATCAGTCAAACATGAGGCAGAACATATGCACACAGCAGACACACAGATATGAGAACACAAGCCACCCTGACCAAGGTCCTGTTTTAGGATTCTAAGTGTGTGTGTGTATCCGTGTAGACGTGCGTGTGAATGTGTGTGATGTCAACCCGGTAAAGCCCATGATCCTCGTTGCTATATTCCATCTGTTCAGGGGTTTGGCCATATCTTTCCTTCCCTTTTCTCTTTCTCTATTAGTCTGTTCCCTGTCGCCCCATATCAGCAATCCCCCCACCTCCCTCTCTTGTTCTCTACTTCAATCACATTTAATAGGTTGCAATTTCATCTCTAGCAGTTTCAGAATAGCATATGGGTATTTATCCATCTGTATGATTAAGCACAGAGATAGGGAAGCTCCACATTGGTTATTTGTGTTTTCACCTTCACAGCAACTCGCTGTGTAAATGGGCCTCAATATGTGGATTTGGTTAGTCTCTGGCTGGCTTTGTTCCTATGGTCCTCAAGGAGATACTGCAACAGATAAAGATGAGATTCATTCCATTATATTTCCGCTCATTTTCTTTCTGTAGATGCTCTACAGACGGTCATACTATGAACAAACTATCTGTTGATAAGCAACTTCTTGCTAAGGTTACGGTTAGGGTTAGGTTTAGAATAAGGGTTAAGGTTAGGGTAAGGGTTAAGATTAGGGTTAGAGCTAGGGTAGATAGTTAGTTGAAAGTTTACTGATAGTTTGTAGAGTATCTATAATAAAGTGTTACCTGGTAATGTTGTGATAGCACTAACCTGTTCTCCTGTTTCATTGTGGTACCCTTCATTCCTTCTTGACCTCTTTCATAACTATCTTGTTCCTTTCTTTATTCTGATTGCTTTATACTGTTCAACCGAACTTCAACAAAAAATGAAAGGAGGGCAAAACTGACAGTGAAGTAGTGCTATTTGTGGAAAATATGAATAGGAATCAATAAATGTATTTTAATAAACCAATAACTTCATCTAATAATTTAGAAGAAAGAAGAAACCCGCACACTGCTCTTGATAGTATCACTTATTTTTTATAAGCTATACGTATCGGCCTCAAGGCCTCTGTCAGAGCTGTTGTGAGTTTTCCAAAAAATAGCATCCATAAGTAGACATAGCTCCACCCACATCCGTTCCACACATCGAATGGGGTTGGAGTCGAGGGAAAACAGGTTAGTGCTACCAAATATAATAATGTGCATTTCATAAATATTCTAATACAGTGTGTACATAAAACGTATTAAACACGTCTGTAAAACCACAATGAGGACATCGACCCACCAAGTAAGTTTTCCTAAATCATTGGGTGTAGCGCAAGAAAAACGTCAGAGTAATCTAGAATGGGGGGCATTAATTCATATTCACATTTACAACATAACATACATAGGCATTTCATCATTAAGACCTTTAGGAAATAATGTCTGGAGGGTGAAAATCCCAAAACATTCTCTTTTGCTCAGAGTATTTATTTATATCACCTCCCCTGTCTGGTATCTTAACTTTCTCTATGCCACAAAATCTACAAGGTAGAAATGTTGTGTTTTAGGTCATTAAAATGTACTGCGACTGGATAATCCCTGGCATTTCTCATGATTGAACTTTTATGTTCACTAAAGTGAGGTTTTACCTACGTAACATAGCCCACATGGACATTTAATCATGTAGAGAACATGGGTGGTGGAACACGTCATAATGTCATTTATTTGGAACCATTTTCCTGCATGTGGGTGGCAGAAATATTCACATTTCATCATATTGTTGCACTGTGCACAACCTCTGCATTTATCGCTACCATTCGGAAGAGGGTGTTAAAGAGCCTGGCTGATTTTCTTTTGTGGATGGCAGTTGGCACGGACCAAATTATCGCGTAAATTGCGGCCTCTCCTATACACAATAAGTGGTGGATTCTTAAATTCAGAGCTGGCTCCCATGATGCAAAGTGTCAGTGTTTCTTGACAGCATCTCCCACTTTTCACGAGTTCAAAGTATATGTTGCGGTGAACATTATAGAGTGTTCTTTTATATCTAGTGGGTCTTTTTTGAAGCAGTTCATCTCGTGTTTTCCCCAATGCCAAATTAAGAGCTTTATCCACACATTGTAGAGAGTAGCCTCTTCTTAGAAACCTATCGCGCATCTCCGCTGCTTTTTCTAGATAGTCCTCTGTGCAGTGACATATACTGGCTTCTTGGAAGTACTCTTTTTAATAACTTCAAAAATAATAACTTCAAAATAATAACTTCAAAAAGCAAATGCTTTTGAATTTTATTTAACAGGAATGAAAGAAAAACTTCCAATAGAATAATAACTAAGTATTCCACCAACTTGTTATATTCAAAATACTCAAACAAGTCAACCAGACTAGATAAAGTAAAGCTTCACATGGACCTAGGCTTTTCAGCAAAACTAAAAAAATATGGCCTACATTTCTTTACCAAGTTGCTAGCCCCATTACCTGATAAAGAACAAAAAAGTTGTTCACAGCTTCACACATAAAACCTACTCACAATTTACAGGCAAGAAAAACAAGCCCTATCAACAGTCTCTGGCTTCAGTGCTGTGATGTAACACGTCACCATATTGCCAGTTTGCGTACTCTGAGGGATGACACCTTGTCCAGCAGGTCATCTATGGCAGGATCAGGTAGAGTAATCTCAGCAGGTAAACAGGCAGCTGTCTTTCTCAGGGAGCTCTGTTTCATGTCTCTACAATATTTACAGCTACATGGTCGAACATGTTCTGAGAGTGCATGCTAGCTGTGGCCATCTGACTTAGAGATCTCTCCATCACAGGGAGGGGGGCATTGCTTCATAACTGTGGCCATGATAGCTGCAACCCTCACCTCCACTGAGTTCAGTATTAGTTGAATGTTCAGCCTGCCGCATAGTCTCTATTGAAGCTCTAGTTTAGAGCAGTGGTTCTCATTCCTCTCCTCGGGGACCCCCAGACATTTCAAAATGTTGTTGTAGCCCTAAACTAGCTCATCTGATTCACCTAGTCAACATCTTGATCATTACTTACAAGCTGAATCAGGTGTGCTAGCTCTGGAATAGTCCAAATAAATGGAACGGCTGGGTGTGTCACGATCGTGATGAAACAGGACCCGAGGCGCCGAGCTGGAGTGAACAGACATTCCTTTTATTACGGTGAAATAATCCCAAACCGAAACAAAGGAGAGGCGGTGACCATGAATTGGCGTGAACACAAAAAGGGATGAACACACACAAGAATCCACAACGCAGGTGGAAAACAATGGAACATAAATAGAATCCCCAATTAGAGACAACTCGAGACAGCTGCCTCTAATTGGGGATTGAAATTAACTCAACAGAAAACACCCCAATCTATTGTCAGGTCCCGACTGTGGCCCTACAGCACCCCCTAGAGGGAGCCAGAGACCTAGCCTCAGTCAGAGCCTGATAGGGGGTCCCTGAGGGGAGGTTTAAAAAACCCCTGGTCCCAGATCAATTGTGACTGACCGGCTTGAAATACAAACGACAATTTACAATTAATGCAGCAGCGGGGAACAGAGCTACAGACAGATATAGGGAAGGTAATGACAAGTGAATGAGTCCAGTTGAGTCCAATACTAGCTGATGCGCGTGGCGGGGGAAGCAGGTGTGCGTAATGATGGTGGCAGGGGTGCGTAGTGCAGGGCAGCCTGGGAGGGAGAGCGGGAGCAGGTTGTGACAAGTAGTAAGATATATATAAGATAGAAATAGAAACGCAAAATGCAACATTTTATTTTTTTACAGTTACAGTTCATATAAGATTTTTTTATTTATTTATCCAGGCAAAATCAGTCAATTGAAATTAATTCATTAGGTTCTAATCTATGGATTTCACATGACTGGGCATACAGATATGCATCTGTTGGACACAGATACTGTCACGGCTAGGTGTGGGTAAGGACCAAAGCACAGCGCTGTAGTAGATCAACATTGTTTTATTTGAAGAACTCACCAATAGGGATGTGAACACAGAAATACGTTTTTTTGTGCACATGGAACATTTCTGGGATATTTTATTTCAACTCATGAAAAATGGGACCAACACTTTACATGTGTTTATATTTTTGTTCAGTATATGTGTATTAAAGTAGTTCAAATGTAAGTATTTGGTGTCATCTTCATAGCACTCAATGCCTACATCAAGCTTGTGACACATTTGTTGGATGCTTTTGCTGTTTGTTTTGGTTGTTTCAGATCATTTTTAACCCAATAGAAAGGAATGGTAAATAATGTATTGTGTCATTTATTTTTCTCAAGTTCACTAGCTACACCTACAGTGGGTGGCGGAATGCACATTCAATTTGTGCGAACACCGTTATACCAGACCAGCGAGCAACTGCGGCCCCTCATATTATGTTCAGATTTTTTGTGGCCCCCACACCTATCAAAGTTCCTGGTATAGGCTATATCATAGAAGTTCCTGGTATAGGCTATTGTAAGCTATATCATAGAAGTCAATAGCTATTTCCATATGACAATGTTATGGCATTTCCTCTGTTGGTTTTGTTGATAGGCCACTCTGAGAGGCTTCTATTATACTCAAATAGCCACAATAGTCTATTGACCACGGTCTAAAACTGTAACTTAAAGCAGGTACAGCCTGTGTTCACAGTGAACGCATGCTGAAAGTTGCACAGAATGCTCGCAACATTCAAGTTTCCTGCTCACAAGACCTGACATTTTCTCAGGGTCAAAAAACTTTAGGGGGAGCATTTCGACCAGTCCTTCTTGCTAGGAAGCTCCCATGTGTACCATTGATAAATATAGAGCATAATTTGTGCTAAATCAACCCCCTGTTGAACATGCTCATTAGGTGATGTGTATACGATGAGCCTAGTACGGCTCTGGCGAGATAATGCCAGGTGAATATGTAAATGAATACCAAAGTCTTTGTTTTTATTAATTATCAGCCAACAGAAATGAGACGGCCTTGCCACTGGTAGCCGTGAGTGTCTGAACTGATAATAAGAAATTATAATGCCTGCGATTAGTATGCAGCACACTCACATCCACGACTGTGAGAGAAAGAGGGAGTGACGGACGGAGTGAGGGAGGGAGAGAAAGAGCAGAGAGAGACAGAGTTGACTTGAGAGATGTTCCTCAGCTATGGTTACCAGGGACCTAATTCTTTCTCCACCAAGATTTGGTGAGTAATAATAAATTAGGGAGGAAAAAACTAAAACCAAACAAGCAATGAGAAAAAATGGTCACAATTTGTTTTACATTGGATTCAGATTTGCCGGGCCTAATTCCTTGCTTATTAAAAATGACTCATTTGCCATTGTTAACATGGCAGAGGTATGCTGGTTCATTACCTACTGGACTGTAATAAGGCTCTTTACAGCAACCTGTGGCCAGGGCCCTGTTTGTCTGTGTATTTCCTGCTTGTTAAAATGCTTTACACTGCATTGTCTCTCTCTACGCCTCTGTTTATTTTGTCAATACAAGGTGCAATCTTAATGTTGTAATTTCCAGACCAATCCCATGGCGAAAATGTGCCATATAGAGAGCCATATGAATACTATTCCGACTGTGTGTGTGTGTGTGTGCGTAGTTTTGCACAGTATACCAAAACGGTTAGGTACTAACATTTTTGTTACTTTCGGTACTTCTGTCAAATGTGTCTCACGTCTATACTGATTAAGATCAATTATGTCTGTCAGCGCAGCCCCTTTATAGCGCGAGCGAACCATGCTCGCCTCTTGCCTGCTCCGCTTACTCATTGCTAGAACACTGGGCATTTTGATACTGTTAATTACTCTTCGCCAAACAATGTCCATACTAGGCTAAAACACTTTACAATGTGAAGATAGCATCAATTCACTACCTTAGTACTTTGTTTGTGATAATATGCCAACCATAACGGGAAATTAGCTGGTTTCACCAAAAACGTTTTATTTGACTTAATTGTCTCTCCCTCAAGTCCAAAGACACTTTCCCCTTTTGTCTGTGTCATGTCTCTCTCTCTTTCTCACCGAACTCAACTGTGTGGGCATGTGCCTCATCATGAAGGATGTACTGTAAATACTGGGTCTTAAAGAGACAGTCTGTACTTTTGTAAAATAAGAGATTGCTACTTCTATGCAAATGTTGTTGATCAGTACAATAAGTCCCAAATGGAAGGGAAACAGATTGTTGGTCGTCTGTAGCCCCATGCAATAAGCGAAAAACAAGCTCAATTGTTTATCAATAGATATTTACCATTCAAATAAATGATTACCATTATGTTGTCATATAGATAGATTGGTAAAAACTAAGTAAAATGTATTGTATGATTGTATAATTCATTCATTAATGCATACATCACTGTCTCTGAAAAATCTTGTCATCAAATTTGAAATTGAACAAATTTGAAATTGAACTCAAAAGATGCCCAACGATTGAACAGAGCAGTAGCTGAGTTTATTTGTCTAGATCAAGTGCCATTCTGTGACTTTAGCTTTTACGCCTTTTTTTGCCGGGGTATCGTTTCGGTATCGAGTATCGAAGTCAAAATTCTGGTATCGTGACAACGTGTGTGTGTGTGTGTGTGTGTGTTTTTGTGTGTGCAGGTTTTAACATTACAGTGCACTAAAACAAAATGTCCTTTACTCCTACTGGTATGCTATCAGAGGGCCAGAGCCCCAGCAAAAAGTAATCTTGAAGTGAAAATATTTAATAAAAGGTGGTCCCTGACAAGCGCCAAGGACACCGCGTGACCAGATTCCTCATCAGACACACTCCATATTATGATATAGGCTATTCATCTCCACATGTACCTGGGACTGCCTTCAGAAAGTTTTCACACCCTTTGACTTTTTCCACATTTTGTTGTGTTACAGCCGGAATTAAAAATGTATTAAATTGAGATTATGTGTCACTGGCCTACATACAAGATCCGATAATGTCAAAATGTATTACAAATTACCTGAGATTTCTTGAGTCAATAAGTATTCAACCCCTTTGTTATGGCAAGCCTAAATAAGTTCAGGAGTAAACATTTGCATAACAAGTCACATAATAAGTTGCATGAATCTCTGATCTCTGTACCCCACACATACAATTATCTGTAAGGTATCTTAGTCGAGCAGTTCATTTTAAACTCAGATTCAATTACAGAGACCAGGGAGATTTTCAAATGCCTTGCAAAGAAGGGCACCAATTGGTACAAGAAAAAAAATCAGACATAGAATATCCCTGTGAGCATGGTGAAGTTATTATTTACTCTTTGAATGGTGTATCAATACACCCAGTCACTACAAAGATACAGGCATCCTTCTAACTCAGTTGCCGGAGAGGAAGGAAACCACTCAGGGATTTCACCATGAGGCCAATGGTGACTTTAAAACAGTTACAGAGTTTAATGGCTGTGAAAGGCGAAATCGGAGAATGGATCAACAACATTGTAGTTACTCCACAATACTAACCTAAATGACATTTGCAATAAGGAAGAACAACAAAACATTTTTTTACTTTTTGTCCTGAATATAAAGTGTTATGTTTGGGGAAAATCCAACACAACACATCACTGAGTACCACTTTTCATATTTTCAAGCATGGTGGTGGCTGCATCATGTTATGGGTATGCTTGTCATTGGCAAGGGCTAGGGATTTTTCTTTAGGATAAAAATAAATGGAATAGAGCTAAGTAGAGGCTAAATCCTAAAGGAAAACCTCATTCAGTCTGCTTTTCAACAGCCATTGGGAGACAAATGTACGTTTCAGCAGGACAATAACCTAAAGCAAAAGGCCAGGTTTACACTGGAGTAGCTTACCAAGATGACATTGAATGTTCCTGAGTGGCCTAGTTACAGTTTTGACTTAGAAATCTATGTGTTAGACTTGAAAATGGCAGTCTAGAAATAACCAACTTGACAGAGCTTGAAGAATGTTAAATAGAATAATATGCAAATATTGTACAATCCAAGTGTGCACAGCTGCCCAGAAAGACTCACAGCTGTAATGACTGCCAAAGGTAATTCTAACACGTATTGACTCAGGGGTGTGATAACTTATGTAAAGGAGATATTTTTGTATTTCATTTTCAAAAAATTTGCAAACGTGTTTTCACTTAGTCATTGTGGGGTATTGTGGGGTATTGTGGGGTATTGTGTGTAGATGGGTGATGTATGTTTTAATCCATTTTTAATTCAGGCTGTAACACAACAAAATGTGGAATAAGTCAAAGGGTGTGAATACCTTCTGAAGGTATTGTAGATAAACCTGGTAGTTAATATGGAACAACATTATTTGTTTATTGATTCAAGAACATGCGAGTGAGAGGGACCGAACACACACACACACGCACGCACGCACGCACGCACGCACACACACACACACACACACACACACACACACAGCCCAATTTCTGGTCAGTGTGCCCCCACATCTCGTCTCGCTTTCTTTATCTGGGGATGAGTCATTTTTTTCGAACCTACGTTTCTCTGTAGCAATCCCCTTAATGGGGTCGGAGATGGCCATATTTCACTCTAACACTCCGAAGCGGATCCTCTGACTCACACCTCTCCCATCCAATCATCTTAAAACGGGGAAAGGCACCAACTCTCCTATCAGTGGCCACGCCCACGTCTCAGTGTTCCAGTGGTGGCAGCACCTCCACTGTCCTGATTGGTGATTGACAGCATGTGGGCTTTGCCTTGCTCTTACCAGAGATTTAATTGACAGCTTTCTGACAGGTTATATAGGAAGTCCATAACCCCAAGGGACACTGTTAGTGCTAGAAATTCAGATCTTTCAGAGATATTAACAAAGCTGCTGAATGTGGACATGGAAAAACGGAAAAAGAGTTTGTTGCAATCTCTAGCTGCCTTAGCAGGGCCTATCAGATAAATATCTTTATGGAGTAGACAGAGGGGTTGAGACTCAAGAAGGCTTGTTTGTGTGCATGTGTGTATATGAATATGTTTTAGTGGTATGTCGAAGCAAAAATAAGACGTAGTATCTCCAAGGGGGACACAAACCTGGAAGCTTTGGCTTGGTAGTCTGGTGGTTTACCCCCATCTGCAACCACACCTACCAACACGCTCACACATTTTCTGTTATCTACTTTCCAAACGTTCAGTATGACATGTAATTACCCTACTGCAGATTTGTGTATATTGTACTGTGCTCTGGATGTCTAATGCATCCATTCATTTATCTAAAGGCCCTTTGTCCAGGACTTTTTAAATGTATGATTAATCATATCATTTGTATAGAAAAAGTCAAATCTAACTTTTTTGGGGGTTCATTTCCTTTGGGCTGGCTTATTTCACGGTTATTTTTAAACAGAAATTACTATTGATGTTGTTTACCAGTCTTTCCAAATTTGAAAAACAAACCAAACGTAAATAAAATAACAGTTTAAAATGGACCAAATTAATTGAAATATGGAGTTTTTTTAAATGTACCATCTTGCATTTGATTTGAAGCAGATGAATACTAGGTGTGTGAGATAATCAAAATATGCCACATTTACCAATTCTTATGATACGCTGAGCCACAAAAACATTCAAAGATCGATATCTGAGGAATGGAATTGGGAGAGACGGTGGCAGTGATGGTATTTGGGAGGGATGCGTTTTAGGTCCTGAGAGGTTTGGCCATAAACTGTGTGTGTGTTTGACAGAAGTTTAAAGGTGCAATATGTGACATTGTGGGCGACCTGGCCAACTGCACATAGAAATGTGAGTTGTAGGTCTGACATGACATTTGCACCTGCTCATCCAGGACAGGTATTTACTGTAAAGTGACATGTGTTTACAGTCTTATCTACACTTCTAAACCAGAGGTTGATGTGCAGTAGAGATGTTGAGAAACTGCTCACTATCCTTATCCCCATTAGCACCATATTTCATATCTCACTGCGGCTGGATGGGGTTTAAGGTTCGGTCCATTCCCAGTGAAAGTCATTATCCACTCAATGCCGTGACTCTGAAGGGGGGAAAGACGTCATAAAGGACACGCCCATATTGACGCTGATGTAATTTATGCTGATGTTATTTATGCTGATGTTATTTATGCTGATGTAATTTATGCTGATGTTATTTATGCTGGTGTTATTTATGCAGGTGTTATTTATGCTGGTGTTATTTATGCTGATGTTATTTATGCTGATGTTATTTATGCTGGTGTTATTTATGCTGATGTTATTTATGCTGGTGTTATTTATGCTGGTGTTATTTATGCTGATGTTATTTATGCTGGTGTTATTTATGCTGATGTTATTTATGCTGATGTTATTTATGCTGGTGTTATTTATGCTGGTGTTATTTATGCTGGTGTTTTTTCCTCTGTGGTTAGCTGATCATTAAGCCCCCCTCTGTGTAACTGGAGTGGACATTGTGGTCAGATCTCTCTCTGATTGATAGTTAGTGGTTGGAGGCTTTTAGTGCTGCCCTATCAATCAGGATCAGCCACATTGCTAAACCCCTTACAGTAGTCATAGATTGCCATCACATTTCTGACTTTAATGGCAGTGCTACTATAATGTACTGTAAATGTATATTTCAAGCCTGTCACCAATCAAGCTAGGCTTTGTGTGCTTTATGCTTTGTTTGCATTGGTACACAATGCAGTGTGTGATGAGTCCCAGGTGTTAAAGTGTGGTTGTAAAACATAGAATTGATGCATCAGAATCAGACAACCACAGAGACAGTGTCCACACAACCTTCACACAGCCCTCAGAAGACACATTTCAATAAAATTCAGAAACCATAAAAAAAAAAAAAAAACTCAGAAGTTTCATAGGTTGATTAGGTTTAAGTTGTAATCTTTGTCTGAGTGTGGGCCTTTAGAGAGAACGTTCTCATGCATCTCATTACAGCTCTCAACCCTGTAACCGAGAGGTTATCGATTCTTTCAGGGTGTCACAGTTCAGAGAACAAGAGGGAGAAACTAATTGAGGCCCTGTAATTTCTCACACAGCTGCCCACTTCAAGTGCTGTTGGAGAAGTGCCTTTGAAGACAAAAGCTTTGAAATTAAGGTGACCTGAAGGACGCATTATTTCTAGAGGGAAAGGCCTGAAGAATTTGGACATGGGCATAAGTATGTGTGTGTGTGGGGGAGCGGGGGGGGGGGGGTCTATAGCTGATCTGTGGCCAAGTTTTCTAGGACAATGAGCATAATCAATATCAAAATCAATATCAAAAGAGACAAATGTGCCACAACCATGCTTTTCATTTAACTTTTTTTTTTTTTTACAGGTATCAGCCTGATTCTGCTCTGCATGCATTATTTGGTGTTTTACGTTCTACACAGGTCTCTCTCTCCTTACACTCTACACACTATGTTGGCTGCTGACCAGTCTCGGTGCTCCTTAATTAGTATCATGGTGAATGTGTCCATCGCTCTATCGTTCCTCTGTCTCTTCAGGCTTGTGCCAAGAGGTTCATCCTTTTGAGGTACAGTTTCTGTTTGTAAGATTTTGGTTCTACCAGTAAAAACAACTTGTATGGCTGTGATATAGTGAGAATAGGAAGAGAAGACTCCTTTCCTTTCAAAGGAAAATGAAAAAAGGAAAGTGCATGGGAGAGAGCTTAAAGATGCCAGTGATTGGTTTATCTCTGATCAGAGAATTAATCAAACCCTCCAAATCAGGTGGCTTTTGTGCTGCTCCGCTTTTTCCTCTAATCTGTCTGTGAAAGATTGCAACTCTCTGTGCACTGACTGACGAATGAGAAAGAGAGAAAGGTAAAACTCCTTCAGGAAAGCTACCTACTTAGATTGTGTGGAAACTTTGTTTTGAGTTCAGCAATCTTTTATGATGTATTACTTTATGCAGAATTTATGCCGTTTTTTTTATTCTCCTACACTGCAGTCAGGTTCAAGAAATCATTTCTACGCACCAAACAATTTTAAAGATTCTGTCCTGCATTGGATCTGTCCTGGTATCAACCTTGACCATTCAATTCCATGCAAGAGTCTCTCAGAAAATACACTGTAAAAAATATATATAGTTGTTTAAAATTATTATTATTAAGTAACTGGTTCCACAGCCTTTTTTAGTTTACTCAACATTTCAGTCAAAGTGTTACGTGAGAATTTTTTTTAGTTGGCCCAAACTTATCTTATAAAATGTTTGCTCAAATTGTCTTATATGTTCATGTAACTAGAAATGTATATTTGGGCATCTTACCTAAAAAAGGCTGTGGAACTAGTTACACAAACAGTGCTTTTAACATACAATGTTTTCAACTGACATTTGACACATATTATGTCAATACTGAAAAATCTAAAATTGCTGAAATAAGTCAATCAAATCGATGAGAGAATAGTCAGATTTAATGATAATTGACACAGACATGGTGGCATAGACGGAAGATCAAAACACTGTGAACCAGAGGTTGTGAGTTCAAATCCCAGGTGAGGACAATAATAATGACTGCATACGTGAACATGCACAATGTAATCATGTGTGAAAAATATGTCAAGTGAGAACATTGTATGTTAACATTTTTGTTTGGCCAAAACTTTTAAGTTCACGTAGCACTTGGACCAAAACGTTAAGTAAACTAAAAAGGCTGTGGAACCAGTTACTTAATAATAATTAGTTGAAACCACTAGAATGTAGAAAGAAAGCCAACAATTCCCCTCACAACACAAGCTATCAAAGTGTCTAGGAACAGTCCTTGTTTATAACCTTCTAAAATATCTCCTCCGATTATCTACAGTGTGTTAGAAGCCCGGCTTAGATGACCTTGCCCCCCTGCTCGCGTTTACATAACCTGGCTCTGAGTAGCGCTGTGAGGGATGCCATGATTTATTGAATATCTTCTGCAGGTCTTGGTTGGTGATTGCTTGTTTGCCCTCTGCTTTTGTAAGGGTGTTCTCACTGAGAATGAATGCTTTCTTATAGTAGAACCGGGCCCTTGACCCGTCACCTTATGCATATATTACCCAGCCTGCCTCGGCTTGTTTGCAGATTCACTTTGTGCAAATAGTTAAAGTACAAAAGGGAAAATAAATAAACATAAATATGGGTTGTATTTACAATGGTGTTTGTTCTTCACTGGTTGCCCTTTTCTTGTGGCAACAGGTCACAAATCTTTCTGCTGTGATGCACACTGTGGTATTTCACCCAATAGATATGGAAGTTTATCAACATTGGTTGTTTGTTTTGTGGGTCTGTGTAATCTGAGGGAAATATGTGTCTCTAATATGGTCATACATTTGGCAGGAGGTTAGGAAGTGCAGCTCAGTTTCGACCTCATTTTGTGGGCAGTGTGCACATAGCCTGTCTTCTCACTGAGTCTGTACATAAACTTTACTTAAGTTTGGGTCAGTCACAGTGGTCAGGTATTCTGCCACTGTGTACTCTCTGTTTAGGGCCAAATAGCATTCTAGTTTGCTCAGTTTTTTTGTTATTTCTTTCCAATGTGTCAAGTAATTCTCTTTTTGTCTAATTGTGTTGCTGTCCTGGGACTCTATTGTGTTTGAACAAAGCCCCAGGACCAGCTTGCTTAGGGGACTCTTCTCCCGGTTAATCTCTCTGTAACTTCCTTTTAGGTGGTTGTAGAATTTAATGGCTCTTTTCTGGATTTTGATAATTAGCGGGTATCGGCCTGATTCTGCTCTGCATGCATTATTTGGCGTTTTACGTTGTACACTAAGGATATTTTTTTGCAGAATTCTGCATGCAGAGTCTCAATTTGGTTTTTGTCCCATTTTGTGAATTCTTGGTTGGTGAGCGGACCCCAGATCTCACAACCATAAAGGGCAATGGGTTCTATAACTGATTAAAGTATTTTTTGCCAGATCCTAATTGGTAAGTCAAATTTATGTTCCTTTTGATGGCATAAAAGGCCCTTCTTGCTTTGTCTCTCAGATCGTTCACAGCTTTGTGGAAGACAAGCATGTTTTAAGATGTATTTCTCTGTGCTATAGTAGCTGAGGCTATGGTTTTACTTAACCTTTATTTGCTTCATGTCAACAAAATGAATTCACTTGTTATGCTCTTTCAGATAGTGTATAGCAATCAAAACGTCTGGCCTGCATGGACATCTGGACTATAATATTATTTGGGAAAGTAAGCAAGCTCCAACAAGCTTCATAAAGACGCCCTCAAATAATCCCTCTGGTGGTTTCAACAAGGCATTAACAGCATTAATGACAAAAATGGCCGCCAGAAAATGACTATGCTGTACCATACTGCAGCATCTTGCAAGACATGCTGCAAAATGATGCAACTTCTAAACGAGCAACCACTGTATCTGTGGCTGTGATGTTTAGGCCGAGGTACGTATCGTTTTTTGTGTGCTCTAGGGAAACGGTGTCTTCTCTCTCTCTCTCTCTTTCTCTCTAACTGTCTCTCTCTCAACAGGGAGAGTAAAATATATCATAAATCTCTGTCCAGTGGAGGAGGTGACAGTAACAAAGTTGTGCTGCCAGGCCGTGTTTCCCTGAGTTGATAAATAGCTTTGTAATGCCTAGAATCTCATTAATGAGTTGAACGCTAACCCCCGTGGGTTTGTTTAAAGTAATTAAATCCACCTTTAATTATTCAGCAGAATCCATCAGGTGTCTGCGCTGTAAAGGGAGCTGGGGAGTATGAGCTGGGAGAGAGAAGAACACGTCCATAGCAGTCGTGATATTATGACCTTGAACTAACAGCAAAGCATAAACATGTTATGGGTGCGTACGTGTGTGTGTGTGTGTGTGTGTGTGTGTGTGTGTGTGTGTGTGTGTGTGTGTGTGTAAAATTGGCTGATTAAGCAAATTATTGGGGCTGCATTTAAAGAGTGGAAGATTGAATACTACTGTACCAGTTAATACATTATTTTTCAGATGGAAGTTGGCTAAAGTAAAAGTCTACTCCAATCTACCTCCTGTAGTGTTCAGAAGGCAAAATATCCACAGTTCCTCCACTTACGAGTGAGCACACATCCCTGGTGACATTGTTGCCGGAAGTAGTTTGCGGGTGATGGTGCTGCCATTTTTTGGTCGATGGTGGGGATAATTAGATATTTATATACAGACGACTATATAGGTCCGCTAATACAGGACTAGTAAAGGCTGTCGTCAATGCAAAGGGTGGCTACTTTGAAGAATCTCAAATATAAAATATATTTTGATTTGTTTAACACTTTTTTGGTTACTACATGAGTCCATATGTGTTATGTCATAGTTTTGATGTCTTCACTTTTATTATACAATGTAAAAATAGTTCAAATAAAGAAAAACCCTTGAATGAGTAATATTCCAAGCTTTTGGCCCCCAGTGTTTACCCCCAGGAAGAATATGATACATTTATTTTCTTTCTTTATTTTATTTTCTGATTAAGGTCTGGGGAGTTTCCTGGCCATGGACACAAAATGTCGATGTTTTGTTCCCCGAGCCACTTAGTTATCACTTTTGCCTTATGGCAAGGTGCTCCATCATGCTGGAAAAGGCATTGGTCGTCACCAAACTGTTCTTGGATGGTTGTGAGAAGTTGCTCTCGGAGGATGTGTTGGTACCATTCTTTATTCATGGCTGTGTTCTTAGGCAAAATTGTGAGTGAGCCCACTCCCTTGGCTGAGAAGCAACCCCACACATGAATGGTCTCAGGATGCTTTACTGTTGGCATGACACAGGACTGATGGTAGCGCTCACCTTGTCTTCTCCGGACAAGGTGCTTTCCCGATGGCCCAAACAATCGGAAAGGGGATTCATCAGAGAAAATGACTCTACCCCAGTCCTCAGCAGTCCAATCCCTGTACCTTTTGCAGAATATCAGTCTGTCCCTGATGTTTTTCCTGGAGAGAAGTGGCTTCTTTGCTGCCCTTCTTGACACCAGGCCATTCTCCAAAAGTCTTCGCCTCACTGTGCGTGCAGATGCACTCACACCTGCCTGCTGCCATTCCTGAGCAAGCCCTGCACTGGTGGTGCCCCGATCCCGCAGCTGAATCAACTTTATGAGACGGCCCTGGCGCTTGCTGGACTTTCTTGGACGCCCTGACGCCTTCTTCACAACAATTGAACCTCTCTCCTTGAAGTTCTTGATGATCCGATAAATGGTTGATTTAAGTGCAATCTTACCAGCAGCAATATCCTTGCCTGTGAAGCCCTTTTTGTGCAAAGCAATGATGACGGCACGTGTTTCCTTGCAGGTAACCATGGTTGACAGAGGAAGAACAATTATTTCAAGCACCACACTCCTTTTAAAACTTCCAGTCTGTTATTCTGACTCAATCAGCATGACAGAGTGATCTCCAGCCTTGTCCTCGTCAACTCTCTCACCTGTGTTAACGAGACAATCACTGACATGATGGCAGCTGGTCCTTTTGTGGCAGGGCTGAAATGCAGTGGAAATGTTTTTTGGGATTAAGTTCATTTTCATGGCAAAGAGGGACTTTGCAATTAACAAATTTTAAAACCTGAAAAGTAGTTAAAACACTGTCAGTTCCACTTGAATGTATGTTTTTCTACACCCTGTACTACTCTCCTCTTGATCCCTTACCTCCTGCTATTCTTCCCATCGATACAGTAGAGACAATAATCTTAATTACACCATGTCCTAATGTGGAATAATTCCCACACTGTGTCCTAATAATTCATAATTCTTTAGTATAACATTGTAATGCAGAGAGTGTGTGACTGCGGTGACTGTTATATTACATATTGGTCAAGCAGTGAAGTAGTTTGACAAGGTTTCATGTATGTTAAGAGATTTGTTGTCACACCCTGATCTGTTTCACCTGTCTTTGTGATTGTCTCCACCCCCCTCCAGGTGTCGCCCATCTTTCCCATTATCCCCAGTGTATTTATCCCTGTGTTCTATGTTTGGCTGTTGCCAGTTCGTTTTGTTAATCAAGTCTACCCCTTTACTACTGTCTCTCTAAGTGCCTGTTTTCTTGGTTTCCCGGTTTCAACCTTTACTCTGCATGCCCTGACCCTGAGACTGCCTGCCGTCTTGTACCTTTGCCCCACTACTCTGGATTACCGAACTCTGCTTGCCCCAACCCTGAGCCTGCCTGCCATCCTGCACCATTGCCCAGTCTATCTGGATTACTGACCTCTGCCTGCCCCTGACCTGTCTTTTGCCTGCCCCTGTTGGTTTAACAAACTTGTTGTTACTGTTGTCTGCGCCTGGGTCTCACCTGTACGCTGATAGTTGTTGTTGACCATTGGTGTTAATAAGCAAGAGTTTGTGTACACTTTTGCTTTAGACTCCTTCACTTAGTCACGACAGCTCATATTCTTGCATGGTAATACCATAAAGCTTACCGTATGCTTCCAAGTCTAAACAGTTTGCACATACATTTTAGAACACCTACTCACTCAAGGGTTTTTCTTTATATATTATCATATAACATATTATCTTCCCAGAAGAGTGGAGGCTGTTATAGCAGCAAAGGGGGGACCAACCCAACATTAATGCCCATGGTTTTGGAATGAGATGTTCGATGAGCAGGTGTCCACATCGAACATCATGGGTATTAATGTTGGGTTGGTCCCCCCTTTGCTGCTATAACAGCCTCTACACTTCTGGGAAGGCTTTCCACTAGATGTTAGAACATTGCTGCGGGGACTTGCTTCCATTCAGCCACAAGAGCATTAGTGAGGTCGGGCACTGATGTTGGGCGATTAGGCCTGGCTCGCAGTCAGAGTTCCAATTCATCCTAAAGGTGTTTGATGGGGTTGAGGTCAGGGCTCTGTGCAGGTCAGTCAAGTTCTTCGACACCGATCTTGAAAAATAATTTCTGTATGGACCTCGCTTTGTGCACGGGGGCATTGTCATGCTGAAACAGGGAAGGGCTTTCCCCAAACTGTTGCCACAAAGTTGGAAGCATAGATAGTCTAGAATGTTATTGTATGCTGTAGCATTAAGATTTCCCTTCAATGGAACTAAGTGGCCTAGCCCAAACCATGAAAAACAGCCCCAGACCATTGTTACACCTCCACCAAACATTACAGTTGGCACTACGCATTCGGGCAGGTAACTCCTGGAATCCGTCAAACCCAGATTTGTCCGTCGGACTGCCAGATGGTTAAGCGTGATTCATCACTCCAGAGAACCCATTTCCACTGCTCCAGAGTCCAATGGCAGTGAGCTTTACACCACTCCAGTTTGGAACTCACTAGTGAGTGTTGCAATCGACGGTCTCGTTCTATGAGCTTGTGTGGCCTACCACTTCGTGGCTGAGCTATTGTTGCTCCTAGACGTTTCCACTTCACAATAACACTTACAGTTGACCGGGGCAGCTCTAGCAGGGCAGAAATTTGACAAACTGACTTGTTGGAAAGGTGGCATCCTATGATGGTGCCACGTTGAAAGCCACTGAGCTCTTCAGTAAGGCCATTCTACAGCCAATGTTTCCCTATGGAGATTGCATGGCTTTGTGCTCGAGTTTATACACCTGTCAGCAACGGGTGTGGCAGAGATAGCTGAATCCACATATAATTTACTTTAGTATGTCAAAGCTGTGTGCTGGAAAACCTTTCTGTTTCAGCTTCAGACCATTGCCTACTTCTCACTTAAAACATAGTTTTTTTGTTTTTAATTTCCATTGCATTTACACCGGAAGGTGATCATACAAAATTATACCACATTTCACATACTGTGCAAAATGTGTCTTTCGAAAATTGTATTTAGTGCTGCAATTTATGTAAAAAAAAATAGTTGTGTTTTGTCTCACATCATTTATTGTCCAGGGCCTGAAAGCATCCTAAGGCTAAGTTCATCGTTAGAACCTTTGTAGAAGCATCGTTAAATCTCAGAGCTGTTTCCCAAAACCATTGTTGAACAAGTTAACAATGCCTCAGACCAATAACAGCTAACTGGGTTGTTAGATACTTTTTTGCCCTTCTGCGTCACTTTATACACAGAAGATCTACGCTAAACATAGAATGAAGATCTCTCTCTCTCTGTGACCGTAGTTAACTTCAGAACAAAGTTGACTACAATAAAAAGTACCAGCGCAACTATAATGAATGTCTGCCTTCGGTTCAAGTGTGCTGAAACAGTATTATATCATAGACTTCAGTGGAAGTGGTTGCACTGTGTGTTGTTGAGCCGACCCTCTGGTCACACTTTATTACTGTAGTTTTGTTGGGGTCGTCAGGTCTCCTCTAATACATCTGAGGAGAAAGGCAGCAGTAAAACGGTTATTGTTCCTCTCCATCTCAGCCCTGTATCCCCTCTGTCATTCTTAATGTGACATCCCAGATTATTAAAGAAAAGAAGGCCTGTCTCTGTACCATCCTGCCTGTCGAGAACAGGGGACATTAATGATTGGTTTCCTCCATCACTACTTGGTGGCAGGGTGTGTCTCAATGGAGTCACTCAATTCCTCAGCTCTTGTGGGTGTTTACTTTTGTCCCTCTCTTTGTACATTAGGTGAGGTGAGTTTCCTTTATTGTTGTGAAGTGCTTGGGAACCCTAACCCTGACCGTATGTAACTCCCCTCATTCGTTCTGATGGAAATGCTACTCTCAATCCCTTCAGTCGAATTATAGTTTTGGTTGCTCTCTGAGATTTTGATACTAGTGCTGAGGATATTGTTTGTGTGTGTGTGTGTGTGTGTGTGCAAGTGGATGACTTTAGTCTCGGAGGTAAAGGGCTCTATCTTTTTTTTGTGCCGATTAGCTGTGCTCAGTAAGACAATGAGCTGGAGTAAGGATACACCCCTACTGGCATGGTGCGGTGTGGGACGGACCATAGAGGTGTCTAATCACCTTTCAGAGACGCAATTTATCTCCTATCTTTGTGGGAGGTAGGCCTATCTTACTCAAGGAGGCTCCAGGAGCAGTTTGGCTGTGAATCGTGGGAGTCTTGTCTGTGTGTGAAAACTTAATTAAAACCCTCACAGGGAGATGTAGGTAGGTGTGTGTGTGTGTGTGTGTATGTTTTTATTTTTTATTTAACTAGGCAAGTCAGTTAAGAACAAATTAATATTTATAATGACGGCCTACCCCGGCCAAACCCTCCCCTAACCCGGACGACGATGGGCCAATTGTGCGTCGCCCTATGGGATTCCCTATCACAGCCCGTTGTGGAGTGTGTTTTAGTGTGTTTTTTTATTTCCTATTACCACCGATGGAAATATTGCAGGACAAGGCCGTGGCACATGTATAAACAATGGATCATGGATGTATCTGTCAGGCTCTGGCCATAGGGAGTACCTTTTGGCCATGGTCAGAGCCTGACAGATCTAGATATCTAGATCTATGTTTTTCATTTTGTGTTGAATCCCCAATTGGAGACAGCTGTGAGACGTGTCTCTGATTGGGGATTCTATTTAAGTTGCCCAACCCCACACGTTTGTGTGGGTCATTGTTTGGGATACATGTTTTGGATGTGCCTCAATGTCAGCGGGATAAGTAAGTGTATTTACGTTTGTTTGTATCGTGTTTTCTTTTGTATAGTTCGGCATTAAGTATAGTTAAACTTTAATAAAAGTATTTCGAACTATCGCTGCGCTGTTCCTTGGTCCGTCAATACACCCACTCGTGACAGAAAGCTCCACCGGTGCCCAGTCCGGGGCCGGTCGTCTGCTTCGCTCCAGCGCCGGAGCAGTCCGCTCCACCGGTGCCCAGTCCGGGGCCGGTGGTCTTCTTCGCGCCGGAGCAGTCCGCTCCACCGGTGCCCAGTCCGGGGCCGGTGGTCTTCTTCGCGCCGGAGCAGTCCGCTCCACCGGTGCCCAGTCCGGGGCCGGTCGTCGGCTTCGTTCCAGCGCCGGAGCAGTCCGCTCCACCGGTGCCCAGTCTGGGGCTGGTCGTCTGCTACGCTCCAGCGCCGGAGCAGTCCGCTCCACCGGTGCCCAGTCCGGGGCCGGTCGTCTGCTACGCTCCAGCGCCGGAGCAGTCCGCTCCACCGGTGCCCAGTCCGGGGCGTCTGCCCAGCTCCAGAACCGGAGCGTCCTGCCACACCGGTGCCCAGTCCGGGTCCGGTCGTCTGTACCGCTACATGGCCGGAGCCGTTCGCCATGCTAGGTCCCATTCCGTGACTGGTCATCAGACTCAGGTCAGGGAGGAAATTATCCACTTCGCCGGGGCCTGAGCCGCCACCGAAGTGGATTGTCCCTCCTCACACCCCCCATGTCACATATATATATTTTTTGTGATTATCGCGGCCGGGAGTCTGCGCCTTAGAGGAGGGGTACTGTCAGGCTCTGGCCATAGGGAGTACCTTTTGGCCACGGTCAGAGCCTGACAGATCTAGATATCTAGATCTATGTTTTTCATTTTGTGTTGAATCCCCAATTGGAGACAGCTGTGAGACGTGTCTCTGATTGCCCAACCCCCCAATGTGGGTCATTGTTTGGGATACATGTTTTGGATGTGCCTCAATGTCAGTGGGATAAGTAAGTGTATTTACGTTTGTTTGTATCGTGTTTTCTTTTGTATAGTTCGGCATTAAGTATAGTTAAACTTTAATAAAAGTATGTTGAACTATCGCTGCGCTGTTCCTTGGTCCGTCAATACACCCACTCGTGACAGTATCCTTGTGTGTGTGTGTGTACCTTTTGTGTGTGTGTGAGTTATAGCAATAGCTTCCTTATATCCTATAAAGATAATTTGTCATAGTCACGGTCCCCCAAGCAAGAGGCCATAGTGTTCTCTTAATGAAGTGTCGATCTCCAACTGTGACTAGACCACCTGGCAACGTCCTGTAGTCAACCAGAGAAAAGTCACCAGTTGGCAAACACTGCTTCTTATGCCTTGTGGATTGTAATATGTTGCATGTCCATTCCATCAATGCATATTCACTTTGCACTCTTTCTCAGTATACTGCTCAGGTTTTACCATTCACTGCTTTATTGAATAATGTCATTTATATATTTGGTTTATCTCTGGTCATGACTATGATGTTTCTTTATGTGAAGATAATCAAATTATTCATGGACCCTGCATGGAGTTGGCGCAGGCTACTGCCACAAGCAGGGACCAGATTATTGGAGTCGACAGAGTCGACAGAGTCGACAGGGTGTCAGAGAGAATTGCTAACTCGTCATTGGCTTGAGGAGAAAAAGTTGATTCTGCTCACAATTATAATCGATCCAAACAAACAAAGGATATTATTTGTATCCTGCATAGAGCATGTGGTCTGCATAAATTGTTGTCAACTTGTTTGTGTCCCCACCCCTAAAATGTACCATGGTAGTACAGTACAATGAAAAAAGACCACTAACATGGCAGGAAAATACCGTGGTATTTTCCTGCCACTGTAGTGACCAAAAAACATGACAGTACCATGGTATTTTTTGCTGCCATGGTAGTGATAAAAAAACATGATATGTTTTTCATTGTATTACCATGGTAGAAATATGCACAGTACATGGTTTTGTACTAGCAACATGTAGTGAAACATGGAAGCATGGTAGTTGTTTACAATGTATTATCATGATGGACTGTGTCTCACTAGTTTTCGCTTAAAGTGAGAATGCAACATGGACTACTTGGTCTGCAATGGCAAAGTGTAGGCCTAGTTTACCCTCTGAAACCTCTTAAGCTCATAGTGAAAAACCACAACAACCATGGTTTAGTTGTGTACCCTCTTATACCTTGGGACGTGGATAGGGTATGGTGAGAAGAATTGATGGAGTCTGACACCTTGAACATAAGGTTTAAGATAATTAGTTGATCTGGTGCTTTTCTCTGCAATACAGTTTTCAGTAGGCGCTCTCTCATTTAACTGACTAGGTTACTCGTATACATTTGTAAAAAGGGATTAAGTATCATATCTCATACGTCCCACACTGTAGGCTGTATCACATCTGGCCATGATTGGGAGTCCCATAGGGCGGCGCACAATTGGCCCAGCGTCGTCTGAGTTTGGCCGGGGTAAGTCATCATTGTAAATAAGAATTTGTTCTTAACTGACTGCCTAGTTAAATAAAGCTTAAAATAAAAAAATTAAAAATATATATAATTTGCAATATCAATTGCAAATTAGGCTGATATAATGTCTCTTAACTCACCACCACTAATGAGATGGTCTCAAAGCACCCAATCTCTGCTGTCACATCCAACCTGGATCAATATTTGGTTTTAATGCAGACTAGAGCACTGAATCCAGCATCACACTGATATGAGCTGGCGAAGGATACCAAAACTCCTCCACAGTGACCCGTGAATGCGTTGTCTGCAGCATTCGGTCACATGACAGCTCGATCAGCTGTTCGATTTCACTTACCGGCATGTCAACTGAGACAGGATCACAGTCCAAATAGATTGGGAAGTAGGTCCCAAAGTGCTCTTCCAAGTGTTGGAGGTGAGCTTTCATCACTCGTGTAGGACACTTACTGATGCTGTTTTCTGTTAGAAACATTGTATTTCCCCTTTATGTTTGCGTTCGTTTTGTTCAGTTTCCCAAATATGTCTGTTAGATTGGCAAGGAGACACATTTTCTTTTCATTACACAGAAAGTCAACCAAGTCTGTTTTTTTTTTTTTTTACATCCATTTTGAATGACAACAGTTCCTCTCTTAATGCAAAAAGTATTTCCAACACTCCTCGGTAACCACCAAGCCTCATTGTGAAATACAACATTGTCATGCTCTGGTCCGATATCCCCACATAGTTTTGAGAACAGGCGTGTGGATGTGGTTTGATGTAGTTGACAATTGTTACCTGCTACAGTATATCTGTGCTCAGCTCTTTTGCCGCCAGTTTCTCTCTGTGTATTATACAATGTGTCCATATGGCAGAGGGAGACACATTCATAACTATAGTGCAGAGGCCTGTCCACCGTCCTGCCACAGATGGAGCCCCATCTGTCAAAAAGCCCACCGTTGAATCCCATGAAATCTGTTTTCATCAGCACACTGAACATCCCCTCTGCCGTTTCATTCTCGGGAATTGTGAGACAGAACAATATGTCCTCGTGAATAGCATCCCCCGACATGTATAGTGAACAAAAGTCAATATATGGGCATCTTGGCCCTCAAAACTAACGTCCATTTGGAGAGCATAAGCTGCTTTTGGGTCGTTCAGTCAGTTTCCTCTTGGTTGAGTTGATTATCCTGCTTATACCACGGCTATAATTTAACACATTTACCTCCAGAAATGTGTTAATTTGCCGGTAGAAATGCACTGAACTAGTAGTTAGCTAGCAAGTTTACTAGATAGCTACAGTAGTTGCTTTGGTAACCAAACAAACAGATTTGCTAGCTTAGCTAACCAAACCATCAGTCCAGTACCGAACTTGCACTCCAGTATCTCTATTTGCACATAATAATTTGCACATCCTTCATTCCTTTGTTAATTGCTATTCTGTAATTTATATCACCACTACGGTCTATTTATTGTCCTACCTCTTAACCTTATTGCATTTTGCACTACATTTTGCATTCTGTATATAGATTTCTTCTATTGTGTTTTTGACTGTTTGTTTACTGTGTAACTCTGTTGTTTTTTGTTTTTTTGTCGCACTGCTTTGCTTTGTGTTGGCCAGGTCGCAGTTGCAAATGAGAACTTGTTCTCAACTGACTTACCTGGTTAAATAAAGAACATCAGTCCTCCTACATTGCTATTATGAAAATCTTATTCAACAATGCCCATAATGTTTTCAATTCGATATTGGCTTTCAAAGGCAGCTCAAACATAGAACAAGTACGAATTAACTTCATAGCCATTGGTTTGTGCAGTGCATTACTTAAGCAATAAGGCACGAGGGGGTGTGGTATATGGCCAATATACCACGGCTAAGGGCTGTTCTTGGATACAGCCATTAGCCGTGGTATATTGGCCATATACCACAAACCCCTGAGGTGCCTTATTGCTATTATAAACTGGTTACTAAAGTAATTAGAGCAGCAAAAACAAATGTTTTGTCATACCCATGGTATACGGTTTCATATACCACGGCTGTCAGCCAATCAGCATTCAGGGGTGGGACCACCCAGTTTAAAAAAGATAAATAATGCCCTTCAAGGTGTTCCTAATGTTTGGTATACTCAGTGTAAGTTTAGTATCACTTTTCAACCAATAGAGTGCATTTCTGTTGAAAAATAAACATTTTGCAATCAACAAAACGTCAAAAGATTCAACTACTGAAAACCGAAACAAACTAATGGATCAAACAAAAACAAACAGATCAATCCCAATTTTCCAGCCTGCTGAAGGCGTGTGGTGGTGGGGTGCTAAACCCCACCCCCGGCTCTACCAGGGGCATGCTTGAGGTGGTCTCCCACAGCTCTGCGTATGTCATGTTCTGTGACCTTACTGTTCCATTGCAACACACAAATAAAGACATTTAGTTATATCATATAAAACACTCAAGGTAATGGATATGGAGAATCTATGGCCTCGGTTACATCCAGCACTTAAATGAGACTTCTGTCATCCGATCACTCCATTGTGCATTACGTCTGGATGCACGAAAGTCACATTGTGCTCGCATTAGGTTCAGATCTGCCAGAATGGGCATAGTCTGAACGCAATCAGGCCACTGAATATGCATAAGCAATGTAAAGAGTGGGGGAAAAGTACATTCTACACAAATTACTTTCATAATAACAAAAAACAATTATTGTAATTTTTGTATCTAACCTTTATTTAACTAGGCAAGTCAGTTAAGAACAAATTCTTATTTACAATAATGGCCTACACCTGCCAAACCCAGACGGCGCTGGGCCAATTGCGCGCGATGACCTATGGGACTCCCAATCACAGCTGGTTGTGATACAGCCTGGAATGTGTGTCCCTGAATGGGAAATAAACGTTGATACAGCCAAAAGGGGCGAGACATTACATGAATATCAGTGGACAATTTGCACTAATGTAAATTAACATTGATGGACCATATTCCTTTTTGCTCACGTGATGAACCACTACGGGGATATGAATGTTTACCATCTAAACCGTGTGTGACCTCTCACCTCTCTGGCTGTAGAAGTGTTCTTCCTAACCAGTGCCTCAACTGCTCTCAGACTGAGCTCCACCCTCACTGGGTCCTCAGAGGAGAGGAAGGCTGGGGAGAGATGGAGGGATAGAAGGATGAATGGATCAATTATTCAACAAATCATTAAAATAAAGAGAAAGTTGATACTTACATCTTTTGACTTCTCGTTCATCCTCTGATTGGCACGCATACCCAATCCATGTCTCAATTGAGTCAAGGCTTAAACATTCTTTAACCTGTCTCCTTCTCTTCGTCTACGCTGATTGAAGTGGATTTAACAAGTAACATCAATAATAGATCATAGCTTTCACCTGGATTCACCTGGTCAGTCTTTTAACCTGCCTCCTCCCCTTCATCTACACTGATTTGAAATGGATTTAACAAGTGACATCAATAAGGGATCATAGTATTCACCTAATGTGTTCTTAATGTGGGAGGGGGCTGAGAATTCTTTGCCCACGCTACAGACATCTATAGCGGTTGCTAATACAGGACTAGTAAAGTCCCAGAGCACTACTTTTGTGAAGATTTTTTAAAAATTATTGTATATTGTTTTCTTCCGATTTTTGAGGGGGTGCCTCAGAAGCTCTACTTCCTGTGGCTAAGCAGTCATAAATGGTAACTCTACAGTTCAATCGAAAAGAAAGGACACCCTGGGAAATATGCTAATTAGGCTTTATACCATACAGTGTTAAAACAACACCCCCAAAGTATTTACTGTAACAGTCTAGGTAGAGCTATGCAAACACCACAATCAATTGAATTGGAACACTTTAAGAGTTGAATGGGGAACAATGCAGCAGAGTTAAATCTTTAACATGGGTTCAGCAGGACTCATATGTTCACTGAAGATAGTCTACATTTAACACTTTCAGTTAAATGTACACGATTGATTTTGCTCTGCATGTTGAATAATAATTACTGTATAAATGAACATGCAAAATGTAATCAAATGGATGTCAACGTGTGTCAAATGTGGAAGTTGAAACTAATGTATGTTAAAACCTATGTTTGTGTAACAAGATGCACAGCCTTTTTTAGTTAAGATGCCTAAATAATAATTTATAGTTACAGTAGATGAAAATAAGAGACACATTTTAAATTGTCAGAATTGTTGTTTTCTGAAGTTGCAGATAAATTTGGGCCACATTTTTTTTGTTCAGATAACATTTGGACCGAAAAGTTGAGTAAACGGAAAAAAGGCTTTGGAACCAGTTACTTAATAAGAAATAGTTGAAACAACTAGATTTGTGGGTGTTGTTTTTACAGAGCTGACATTTTACAGAATGATTAGTGTCTTGGCATTTCTCGCCATCCATAACATCCATTCTTAAGGAAGTTTCCACGTGTGATGATGAACTTTCTCTGTGCTCTATGCCCCCTGTATAACCCCTGTACAAAGACTGTGGATTTTTAACGTAACATGATGACACGCATTAAGGTATATTCATGATATAGGAGCCATTGTGTGTGTGTGTGTGTGTATAATACGGGTCACCGATTGATTTCACCTGTTGATGATGAACAATGCTTTCTTTCTACAGAGAGGTCCCTCTTACTAAAGCAACTTGCATGAGTTGTTGTTATCAATTATTACCATATATATGTTGACCTGTTTCTTAGTAAGCATATTGTTTGGTGGAAATGCAACCTATCAGGCTGTACAGTAAAGGTTATGATGGACTGTGGTGTTGGATGTAGAGACACTGAGGGTGGTTTTACATCTGATTTGCTGAATCCTATTGATTTAAAATATGGTTGAGCGGACAGAGAGAGCATGCAATTGATTCTGCTACTGGAACACTGGAAAGGGCTGAGTGAGTGGGAGAGCTAGAAAGCGTGTGGAACATTCTTCATGCACACCAAGAAACCATGCTCAAAGAGACGCTGCCTGGCGAGTTTCCAAGCAACACAGACTCAGCCCTGGAGTGGGAGACAAGTGTTCTGCCCACTTCACCCTTAGACAATTGCCTGTGAGCCTCCATTTTCTGCATTTCCATCTACGAAACATATCTATTGGTCTCTGTGGAACCCTACACCCCAAGCTTTAAGGGGAATAACTGAACCCCACACTTCCAGTTCAGCGATGAGCTGTTCCTCCTTTTCCGTTCTTCTTTCATTTTTCTTGAAGACTTTATGTAGTATTTAAATATACATGTATACTGAGTATACCAAATATTATCAACACATTCCTAATATTGAGTTGTACATCCGCCCCTACCTTTTTTTGCACTGCATTCTTTGGGGTATGGACTCTACAAGGTGTCTACAGCGTTCCACAGGGATGCTGGCCCATGTTGACTCTAATGCTTCCCACAGTTGTGTCAAGTTGGCTGGATGTCCTTTGGGTGGTGGACCATTCTTGATACACACGGGAAACTGTTGAGCGTGAAAAACCCAGTAGCGTTGCAGTTCTTGACACAAACCGGTGCACATGGCACTTACTACCATACCCTGTTTAAATCTTTTGTCTTGCCCATTCACCCTCTGAATGACACACATCCACAATCCATGTCTCAAGGCTTTAAAATCCTTCTTTAACCTGTTTCCTCCACTTCATCTACACTGATTTGAAGTGGATTTAACAAGTGACATCAATAAGGGATCATAGCTTTCACCTGGATTCACCTGGTCAGTCTATGTCATGGAAAGAGCTATATATTTTGTACACTGAGTGTATGTTAACTATATGTTTAATTGTGAAGATGGAGCTGATAGCTTTCAATTAGCCTACTAATGGGAGAAGAGGATGAGAGAGCGAGAGATAGATAGAAGGGTGAAAAGAGAGAGAGGGAGAGAGATAAACCGAGAGAAGAGAGAGATAAACCGAGAGAGAGAAACTGAGGAATAAAGCAAGAGAGTTTCAAGCGAGAACCCGTTCACGTAGGTCCTGCACCCCTTCAACCCACACACTATTTTCCTTCCCTTTCAACACACCTCCTCATCCCCTCCTTCCGCCCCTCTGGCACTCTGTTTGCTCTCCCTCTATTCCCACTCAGACGGCCCCGTGTCCCTCTCTCTCCACCCTCTCTCCATCTTTCCATCTGCAGCCTACAGAGCACTTGACTTCTTGCGCTCAGAAGGCAAATTCAGGAGATCAAAACGCAACACTTCATTGTTATTCAGTGCTGGCAGGGCTCAATGGAGCTAAGTGGCCCTGCACTCTTTATACCCAATCAGAAATAGAGAGTGATTGCTGTGTGTATATGTATCTGTGTATGTGTTATTAATCAGTGCATCTTGGAAACATGAGGCTAATGTAGTCATTACTCCTTCAGAACTGGTGCCCTTTCATGACACCCTCTCTTGTCCTCTTCCTCTCTCTGGCCGTCTTCATTAATCAAAAAGAACAAATGATCTATTTCTCTCTCTCTCCATCGGACTCATTCCCAATGATCTGAAATAACTGTACATTACGTTTTCACCCTCTCTGGTTTCCCAGATTATTGCCTGTCATTTTTCTTCCTGAGACCACTCCTCCATCCCTGTGGCTGTGGAGACGGGTAGTCTGGGTGTGGGGAGAATGAACTGAATCAGAGTGTATTAACACATAAATCACCACCTACCATCTGCAGCCATCCAATAAAACAGACTTTTGGTCTCTCTGCAGCTCACTGATATTCTCTCTATACTGCTGTCTCTCTCACTCTCTCTCTCTCGCTCTCACACTCTCACACTCTCTCTCTCACTCTCTCTCACTCTCTCTCTCTCTCTCTCTCTCTCTCTCTCACTCTCTCACACTCTCACTCTCACTGACACTCTCACTCTCTCTCTCTCTCTCTCTCTCTCTCTCTCTCATCTCTCCCTCTCATTCTACTTTGCATTCTGTATAACCTTTTCAAATTAATGATCCCTAGTATTGGACTTTAGTTTGAAGGCATGCCTCGAAGAGTATTCCTTTCCATTTTACCCCTTCTTTTTACTACGAGGATTCAGAAACCGTGTCTTGAAAGACATGACCTTAAGAAGAAGTATCACCACTCTACTAGATTTATACCTAGAGGGCAGAGCAGTGCTTTAAAACAACGATTGGGACACTCTCTCTGCACTGCAGGCTTCACACCACCAGTCGTTCCCATTGAATAACATGAAGCAGATTTGCTGGCTGACAAATGGTGGTGAGAGGACAGCTTATATGACGGGGCTGTACTCAGGACCTGGGGTGTCGGCCTTATCTGGTAAAACGGATTAGACCTGGAACCTGCAACCACAAAAAGGGTTTTTCAAGAGTGTACTCTGCTCTGACTAATAGTCACTCTTACGAGGAGAGATCACATACTTAGTTCAGACCTCCAATTGTATTTCTTAACTAAAGAGAAATTACCATGTAAAGGGGTGGTATGGAATACAGTAAACATTGTGACAGTCTTACACAGTATAATGTGATTGCTGTTGAACTAATACATCTCTGTGTGGAGGACAGAGCAGAGTAGAGTCTACACTATACTGCCTGGTGAGTATCTCCTACCGCCTCCGTACCTCACACAACCTCCAGCTCATGGTTCTATCAGACACACACCCCTGTGTTCCCCCCATCTCTGTTACTGGGGAGACCACCTCCCAAGCAGCCTGGCTGGGATGAGTAAAGACTCCAGCGGCAGTTACAGCAGGAGAGGAGGGGAGGGAGGGGGATGTAGAGGAGAGAAGAGGTTGGACTGAAGAGGGAGAAGTGGAGGGAAGGAGAGGGGGTTGTATAGTTGTACTGGTGGATCTATGAGACACATAGAGCTCTCATACACCCCAGAGACCTGAGTTATTACATGTAGGGAAGAGACGGATCCATTCAATCCCCAGTGTGTTTGTGCATGCTTGTGCGTGTGCGCTTCAGGAGAGGAAGATGTCTCTTCAAAAACATCCCCTCCAGTTGGACCTTTGGGGTGCATAGTGAAGCTTCAGCCGTAATAAACAGAATAATGCCAGGGTGTGTCAGTTGGTGCTGAGCGTTGAGTGGAATGTAAAACCGTTGTGTAGATGTTGTTCATGAACACCACAGAGAGATAATAGTAAGATACTGAAGTCTAGAAGGCCTAGGCCCAAAACTCATTCCCCACTCCAATACATACAAAATAAAGAAAGAAACCCATCTCACACACTCTAGATGGACAATGATTATTTTCTGTTAAATTTTTTGAAAATGATCTGTTGTCCCAGGACCTCTTTTAAGTGAGATAGGTGTGACTATTTGGAATTCATTGTTTACGTGTTCTTGAAATGTAATTATGGAGTGACGGTGGTAGTGTTCTGAAATGTAATTATGGAGTGACGGTGGTAGTGTTCTGAAATGTAATTATGGAGTGACGGTGGTAGTGTTCTGAAATGTAATTATGGAGTGACGGTGGTAGTGTTCTGAAATGTAATTATGGAGTGACGGTGGTGGTGTTCTGAAATGTAATTATGGAGTGACGGTGGTGGTGTTCTGAAATGTAATTATGGAGTGACGGTGGTGGTGTTCTGAAATGTAATTATGGAGTGACGGTGGTAGTGGTGGGAAATGTAATTATGGAGTGACGGTGGTAGTGGTGGGAAATGTAATTTTGGAGTGACGGTGGTAGTGTTCTGAAATGTAATTATGGAGTGACGGTGGTAGTGTTCTGAAATGTAATTATGGAGTGACGGTGGTAGTGTTCTGAAATGTAATTATGGAGTGACGGTGGTAGTGGTTGGAAATGTAATTTTGGAGTGACGGTGGTAGTGGTTGGAAATGTAATTTTGGAGTGACGGTGGTAGTGTTCTGAAATGTAATTATGGAGTGACGGTGGTGGTGTTCTGAAATGTAATTATGGAGTGACGGTGGTGGTGTTCTGAAATGTAATTATGGAGTGACGGTGGTAGTGTTCTGAAATGTAATTATGGAGTGACGGTGGTAGTGTTCTGAAATGTAATTATGGAGTGACGGTGGTAGTGGTGGGAAATGTAATTATGGAGTGACGGTGGTAGTGTTCTGAAATGTAATTATGGAGTGACGGTGGTAGTGGTGGGAAATGTAATTATGGAGTGACGGTGGTAGTGTTCTGAAATGTAATTATGGAGTGACGGTGGTGGTGTTCTGAAATGTAATTATGGAGTGACGGTGGTGGTGTTCTGAAATGTAATTATGGAGTGACGGTGGTGGTGTTCTGAAATGTAATTATGGAGTGACGGTGGTGGTGTTCTGAAATGTAATTATGGAGTGACGGTGGTGGTGTTCTGAAATGTAATTATGGAGTGACGGTGGTGGTGTTCTGAAATGTAATTATGGAGTGACGGTGTTAGTGTTCTGAAATGTAATTATGGAGTGACGGTGGTGGTGTTCTGAAATGTAATTATGGAGTGACGGTGGTAGTGTTCTGAAATGTAATTATGGAGTGACGGTGTTAGTGTTCTGAAATGTAATTATGGAGTGACGGTGGTGGTGTTCTGAAATGTAATTATGGAGTGACGGTGGTGGTGTTCTGAAATGTAATTATGGAGTGACGGTGGTGGTGTTCTGAAATGTAATTATGGAGTGACGGTGGTAGTGGTGGGAAATGTAATTTTGGAGTGACGGTGGTGGTGTTCTTGAAATGTAATTATGGAGTGACGGTGGTGGTGTTCTGAAATGTAATTATGGAGTGACGGTGGTGGTGTTCTGAAATATAATTTTGGAGTGACGGTGGTGGTGTTCTGAAATGTAATTATGGAGTGACGGTGGTGGTGTTCTGAAATGTAATTATGGAGTGACGGTGGTGGTGTTCTGAAATGTAATTATGGAGTGACGGTGGTGGTGTTCTGAAATGTAATTATGGAGTGACGGTGGTAGTGGTGGGAAATGTAATTTTGGAGTGACGGTGGTGGTGTTCTTGAAATGTAATTATGGAGTGACGGTGGTGGTGTTCTGAAATGTAATTATGGAGTGACGGTGGTGGTGTTCTGAAATATAATTTTGGAGTGACGGTGGTGGTGTTCTGAAATGTAATTATGGAGTGACGGTGGTGGTGTGTGGCTCTGTGATGAGATAAGGAATGTAATAACATAAACAGCGAGGCGGAGAGCATGAAGCAAAGTACAAAGCCTGTACTGTGAAGGTCCGTGTGTCAACACACACCCAAAGCCTGTACTGTGAAGGTCCGTGTGTCAACACACACCCAAAGCCTGTACTGTGAAGGTCCGTGTGTTAACACACACCCAAAGCCTGTACTGTGAAGGTCCATGTGTCAACACACACCCAAAGCCTGTACTTACTACCCCTCATCTTCTCAGCCGATGGGGAATGGAGGAGAGGGCAGTGGTAAAGAGAAATGGAAACAAGGGAAGATGAAGAACGAGTAAGGAATGAGAGAGAGATAGAGACGTGTGTGTGTGTGTGCTTGCCTTCCTGCGGGTGTTTGGGAAAAGCACCACACAACAACCCCCGCCACCTAACATCTCCTTATCTCACACATTCTTCTAATGAATCTCTGTGTGAGAGGCTGCTCATTTCAGATCACTCACACCGCTCCCCAAATTGAACAGACCTGCTCCATATCAAGATGATATCCTGCTGATTTCAGCAGTTCCGCTCATCATTGGTACTTCAAAGGTGCCCAAACCTCATTAACCTGGGCAGGGTTCATTATTTTGGCCAAGGGAGCTCGTCAGAGACATATGCTGTGTGAACAGCCCATGACATGGGAAGACATTAGGCTTCAATTAGCCAGAGGCCTGGTCACCCTCTGTCTGCTGCAGTGGCAATCTACATGACCCCAGTGTCCTGTGTCCAACGCTTCACTGGAAGAGGGGAGCAGAGAGGAGCAGAGGGGAGAGGAGAGGAGAGGAGAGGAGAGGAGAGGAGAGGAGAGGAGAGGAGAGGAGAGGAGAGGAGAGGAGAGGAGAGGAGAGGAGAGGAGAGGAGAGGAGAGGAGAGGAGAGGAGAGGAGAGGAGAGGAGAGGAGAGGAGGGTCATCCACAGGTCCTGTAGCTCTCTGGCCTTCATACACCCACACTTACCACTCACTCTCATAATCTCTACTGTGTTAAAAGGGGACTTTGTCCTGTGTATTATTGAACTGATAGGGTTGACCTTCTCAAAAGCCTGTTGAGAGAGAAAGCACATCAACATTATCTCACTAAGAGTGATGCCTGTGTTAATTAAAAATTACTGTTGTCTGGCACTCTTGGTTCATGGCTGTAATGCCTGCTTTCTACATCAGCTTTGATCACAGAGAGGGTTTGCACATGTTTTTGTTATTGCAGAGCCACGTTTTTTGTAGTATGCTTGGAAAGTGGAGTCTCAAATCACAATAATGTTAACAAAACTGGAGATACCTTGACTGTTTTGGAAACAGCTATCGTTTGCTGGCAAAGAATGGTGCACAGCTAACTAATGGGTAAATAACTGAATTGTTCTCCCCACACTTAGCCAAGATGTTTAGCTAACAGTTAGCTAACAATTACTCTACCAATTCCTCTATAGTAGAGTGGGTACGTGGGTAAGTTGTTTACTTAAATAACTTTTTTCAGCGTTTATTCTTCTGTTTAAAAACTTCCTTTTCAGCCTCATCTCAGCCTCATACACATAAAGTATAATAATGATCATATCAACATTCAGTCCATCACTTGATATGACTTCCTTTCAGTAAATCCTTTCAGGAAAACACAACAGATGTAAGCTCTCTCATCCTTTCTGTTTGAAGGTTATCTCGTAATTGTTCACTCAGAAAGAGAAAGTGAGTATTTAGTTCAAAAAGCTTTAAAAAATGTGTTTTACAGACCTGACATGATTCTATCATCCGTGTGTTACCGCAGGTGGTGCCACTGAACCAAATATATATTTCACTGCACTGATGAGAGTTAGCTCACAAGTAAGCATTTAATTGCACCATTTACACCCCGCTGTGTCCTGTGTATATGACAAATAAACATGGATTTGATTTGAGAATATTAAATTGTGTGCTGGGCAGAGTCAGAATAAATATTAGTAATAATACTTAATGTATCCGAATTGTATTATTTTCTTTCAGGTGACAATCTTAGGTAATATATATGTTAAACGCATACATGTATTTCACCAGATCTGATGCAGGTACATGAATCTTGTACGCTGCTATTTCCCTGTTTTGCCTTCTTGCCATGTCGCCCTCGTAAAAAAGGTCTTACCTGGTTGAGTCCCTTTTCCCCGCAAACACCCTTTATGATAGGCAGGGTGGAATACACTAACAAATCCAATGGAAAACTTGAGCTCTCTTTATGATAATTTCAATTAGCTGAGGAAGGAACAGGAGCAGAATATTGAGTGCCATTTATTGGACCCCCAGCTGCATCTCTCAGTGTGGAGCGTAAAGCTGCAGGATAATGTCACCATACAAATCAGATTTTCTGTGCGACTCAGAACTGCTATTAGATGTTATTGCCACTTAATGTATCCCCAGCTAATCGTCCTCTTTCCACCAACCATGGCTGATTGATAGCGTTTAAAGAGTGTCACCTCTTTAGCCCCATGTGGGAATGGGAGAGGATTTCGCCATTACCCGGTTTGCGCTGTAACAAGAGAGATTTAGTCTGTAGATGGAAATGTTCGCAATCTGTGAAAGTGAATTTCACCCTCTGCTTTTCTCTGTCTTTCTCCTGAATGTTCTAGTCATCTCCAAAAAAAAGTAAACATCAATCATTTACAGTGTTACAAAGACCCTGACTAGCTTTTCACTTTGTCACTATAGTTAGCATATCCAACCCTTTCAAGAAAACAACATTGAGATGTTGAGCATGTTCTGTGGTACTGCTGGGCACAAAGTCATGTATTGTGCATTCCAAGGACTACCTACTACTACACCAATGGTCTGGTCTGCTGCACTGGTTCTGCTTCATCCAAAGAGGATTCCCCTGCTCTCATCCACTTTAAGTTCAGCCTTCTTACTTTGTCCACACATGGGAATGGAGGTGATCCATGTTCTTTACATGACTACTGAACTGTGGAACTCCACACCTGCCCGGAGAAAGGTTTCTATAGGACCCATTCCTCCCCTCTGCTTGCCCTGGCTGGGGATTACAGCTCACAGATACTGGGGCTTAGGCTAGGCCAGGGAGGGGAAATCCACACTTTTAACTAGGCTCACACAGATCTCTCTGAGTGCCTTGTTCAAAGACAGACCTAAAAGCACAGGGATATCAATGGACTTACTGCTAAACTGCTTCAATAAGGGCTGGGTCTGAGACACTAAGGGCTGGTGGATATCATTATACAACAATGAGAATAATTGGGAAAGACAGAGGTAGAGATTACATTACTAGTTCTATTAGGCGACGCAATGTAAATCCACCTCCATGTAGACAGAGGATTGGAGAGACGTTAGTTTGACTCTCCCTTTATGTGTAGTGCATACCCGTACCTTAAGGGTTGGCAAAGCAGTAGTAGAGGAATCATTGAACTTAATTCTGGACAACTTGCTGTACACTTTCAACGCATATAGTACATTAAAACTAGCTTATGGGTAGAGGTATGGTTTACCACGGCTAATGTGCACACCTTGCTAATAGCATGTACATCCCCCTTACACAGATTGGCAATTAGCATGCAGAGTATTGGCACACCTAGCTATTAGAATGGGAAGTCCAAACAGCTTGCTAATAGCACGGACACGGGCGTCCTGCGCAGCTTGCTATTAGCCCGGCTATCCTGCGCAGCTGGCCCTTGGCACGGTTATCAGTCACAGTCGACCAATAACAGGGCAACACGGCTCCACGCTTGGCTAATTACGCTGGAGCTCCCTCAGTGCCACGCTATTCTGACCCTGAAATACTTACCCATGACCACCTCCCCGGACGACGGCCAGAGAAACCAGCCATCATCCATCATGGAGCGAACACCGCAGAGGAGAGAGGGAAGGAGAGAGGGAAGGAGGAGAGGAGGAGGGAAGGGGAAGTGGAGGAGGGAGAGAGGAGAGGAGGGTAGGGGAAGGTTGGAGGGAGAGAGGGGAAGGAAGCAATAGGAATGGAGGAAAGTGGTAGAGCAAGAAAAGAGAATGTCAAAAGAAGGAAGAGAGGAGGGGAGAGGATGAGGATTGGAGGTGGGTTTGTGGAACACTGCCTTGCACTACCTTGCATCTTGGTTCCCATTAGGCATTACACAAGCGAAATTGTGAAAAGAACACAGTGTCTTCTCATCATTGCACAAGAATCCAACAGAACAGCCACATCTGCAATTTACTCTTTTGAAACGTGTAATTTCTCGCTCGCTCTCTAATCTCCTCCCTCTAGCCTGCTCTCTCCATTCTTATTTTCTCTCTCACTTCCCAGTTTATATTTTCCTTCCTATATACTATTTTGCCTCGTATCACTCTCTAACTTCCATTCTCTCTCCCTCCCTCTCTCTCTCCACTTTCTCTCTATATCCCTCTCTCCTCCCTCCATCCTTCTCTGTGGGAAGATCTACACTGCATTCTCCTTGTGTCCTCTCTCCTAGTCTTCTTCTCAAAACCCATTGGAGGAGATGGTCAGAGGGGAGGGACCTCTAGTTTTCTCATCCAATGGGTTTTGAGAAGGGGACAAGGAGAGAGGACGTGAGTTGAGATGGAATTGAGATCTTCCAACAGTTTCTATGCTGACTGTAATGAGGTGAGTGTCTATACACTGAGTGTACAAAACATTATGCTCTTTCCATGACATAGACTGACCGGGTGAATCCTGGTGAAAGCTATGATCCCTTATTGATGTCACTTCTTAAACCCACTTCAATCAGTTTAGATGAAGGGGAGAAAACAGGTTTTAAAGCCTTGAGACATGGATTGTGTGACATTCAGAGGGTGCCTTTGAACGGGGTATGGTAGTAGGTGCCAGGCGCACCAGTTTCAGTGTGTCAAGACCTGCAGCGCTGCTGGGTTTTTCACGCTCAACATTTTCCCGTGTGTGTCAAGAATGGCCCACCACCCAAAGGACATCCAGCCAACTTGACACAACTGTGGGAATCATTGAAGTCTAAAGGGGCCAGCATCCCTGTGGAACGCTTTCGACACCTTGTAGAGTCCATGCCCCGACGAATTGAGGCTGTTCTGAGGGCAAAAGATGCTTCACTCAGAAAGATGCAATTACTGGGCTTTTAGCCCTCCGTTACACTGCAGCTTCTTGTCAGCGAGTAATGAGAAAACAGCCGTCCACCCCTCTTCCTCCTCCCGGTCATGACAGTCTTGAGATGAAGATTAGATGTCGTGCTTCTCTCTCTCCAGTTTGCCAAAACTAAAAGCAAGGAATATCGTGAGATATGAGTTAAGGTTCAAATGATGTGACCGCTCGTCTTGGTTTGGTTACACATGCTCAGCATACTGATTGAGTCAGCCGCCTTATAGTCTCGCTTCAGGAAACACTGCAAGGATGAAGGTGGTATTGTGCTGGATGTGGTCCTCGCATCGCGCCACCTGGAAATGTTTATCGGAAAGGAGACATTCTAAACATGAATTCTGTTCATATTGAAGGCAATGTCCCTGCATTATTTTAGTTCCACCTGAAGTGAGAAACTCAGAAAAGTAAAATCCCAGCCACACCAGGAAAAGCGGGGGAGGCAGATGCAATTGGAGTCAATATACAGTATGCTTACCTGCAAAAACACAGCAAATATTCACCCCCTACACACATGCCACATTAATTTCCATTGGCACACACACACGCACAAACACACTACATTTACTCCCAGCTGTAGATCCATTACTCAGGTGAGGACAGGGGTGTAGATTTACCTCCCACACACCTGTCTCACTCAATGGGCTCTGACCCCGGGGTGGAAACACATCCCATGGGCCCGTTACAATAGTAATAATGAAGAGGTGGGCGGATTACCTGTTTACCTTGAGACACAAATACTGTGTAATCCACACTGTAAATATATGAGTCTTTCTTTGATTCAATGGAAATCTATAATAAATCGATCAATACATTTCTGGTTTGAAAAGTTAGAATTGTTCTTCAAGTCTCAATATCTTCTGTGCTTTTATATCACTTACTCTCTCTCTCTCTCACTCACTCTCACTCACTCACTCACTCACTCACTCACTCACTCACTCACTCACTCACTCACTCACTCACTCACTCACTCACTCACTCACACACACAAGTAAGGACCTGCATCCAAAGCCCAAGTGGCTGTAGGTGTTTTGCCTCAAATGTCAAGTAATTCATTAAAAGCCCTTAAGGAATGTAGCTCAACTGCACAAAGGCAAAAGTAGAGGGATGTAGGGAGAGACGGAGAGAGAGTCTGTGCTCAGAGCGAACTAACTCACCCCTGTGCTTCACCTCTGTGCTATTGGCACCTCCAGGCTACCACGGGCCATCATTCTCACAGCTCAGGCAAGTTTGTGGTTGCCGACGGCTATTTACATATTTATTCATTTGAAATTTTGCAGGATGAAATTTCTTCAAATGCACCATCTTGTTTTCAAGTGTCCAAATGAAAAAAGCTAAACAAACAAACACTACTTACTAACAACAATAATATGGCAACTACTGTCTAACAATAATAATGAAATAATACAAATAAAAAACTGTTTTACAACTACTAGGCCTACAACTAATAAAAACTACTTCTATAACTACTAATACAACTAATATACTAAGTACCTACTGTATAAAATATGCATACATACAGTTGAAGTCATAAGTTTACATACACCTTAGCCAAATACATTTAAACTCAGTTTTTCACAATTCCTGACTTTTAATCCTAGGATCACCACTTTATTTTAATAATGTAAATGTCAGAATAATAGTAGAGAGAATGATTTATTTCAGATTTTATTTGTTTTATCACATTCCCAGTGGGTCAGAAGTTTACATACACTCAATTAGTATTTGGTAGCATTGCCTTTAAATTGTTTAACTTGGGTCAGCCGTTTCGGGTAGCCTTCCACAAGCTTCCCACAATAAGTTGGGTGAATTTTGGCCCATTCCTCCTGACAGAACTGGTGTAATTGAGTCACGTTTGTAGGCCTCCTTGCTCGCTTTTTCAGTTCTGCCCACACATTGTCTATAGGATTGAGGTAAGGGCTTTGTGATGGCCACTCCAATACCTTGACTTTGCTGTCCTTAAGCCATTTTGCCACAACTTTGGAAGTATGCTTGGTGTCATTGTCCATTTGGAAGATCCATTTGCGACCAAGCTTTAACTTCCTGACTGATGTCTTGAGATGTTGCTTCAATTTATCCACATAATTTTCCTTCCTCATAATGCCATCTATTTTGTGAAGTGCACCAGTCCCTCCTGCAGCAAAGCACCCCCACAACATGATGCTGCCACCCTTGTGCTTCACGGTTGGGATGGTGTTCTTCGGCTTGCAAGCGCCCCACCTGTCACGGTGAGTGGTGAGGGAATGAGGCGCAGAGCGAGAAGTGCGTGGAAACATGCTTATTTTCGACCAGAAAATAGCAAACGAAACGAATACAGACACAGTACCGTGAACGGGTGTCTAGGAGACCACAAGCACACACAAGAATCCACAACCTAAGGTGGACACAATGAACATAAATAGGATCCCCAATTAGAGACAACTCAAGACAGCTGCCTCTAATTAGGGATTGAATGAACTGTTGTCAGGTCCCGACTGTGGCCCTACAACTCCCACTAGAGCAGGGATCTTGAACCGGGGGTCCGCGACCCCTAGGGGGTCCGTGGGGGTACTACAGGGGGACCCCCAAATTTATAATAAATAATTTATGTGGGGGATTTTTTTTTGGGTGGGGGAGAAGAATATTGAGTAAATTTCAAGCATTAATAGGCAATAATAAGCTACTTAAAAAAATACAAAATGATTCCCATGATACCACGGGCGATTGCCAACCGCCTTTAAAAAAACAAGAAGAAGACGTTGCTAATTTTAGCCGCCAATAAATAAAAAGCTGGAAAGCAAATAATAGACTTGACTACTAAGTTAGGTTATTGTAACAATGGATGGCTCTGTAACAAAAAGGCCTCGAGCTCTGAACCCGAATGCTAAAGTTACTCCTTCCACCTCGTCCGAGGCCACAAACGATATTGTCACGGCTCCACCTGCTCCAGAGGCACCTGCCCCAGCGGGAAAGGGTAAGCGTAAGAGAGAGAAGTTCCGAAAATATTCAGAAACCTACCTAAAGTTTGGATTTACCTTCAAAGAAAGCGAAGGAATTGAATTGACGATGTGTTGTTATTTGTGCAGCAACACTCTCAACACGACACTTGGAGACTAATCATGGCCACTTGAAAGATAAACCGCTGGAATATTTTCAGACTTGTCTGCAGTCACTCCAAGGCCAACAGACAATGATGAGCAAATCAGCGAAAAGTGGAGAGCTCGCTTTGAAAGCCTCCCATCAAGTTGCTCTTCGCATCGCTCAATGTAAAAAAATGTATACAATTGCGGAAGATTTGATATTGCCCGTGGCCAGTGATATGTGCAAGACCATGTTTGGTAATGATAAATATGCCAAAAAACTGATGACTATCCTGTTATCAAACACAACGATTGCTCGGCGAGTTTGCAAACTGGCATCTGATGTTAGGGAGCAGTGAATTGAGAAGCTGAAATCGGCGGAAGCCTTTTCATTACAGTTGGATGAGTCTGTGGACGTGTCCAAAGACGCACAGCTCTTGGGATTTGTGCGTTTTGTTGACCAAAACGAAATGTGTGAGGATTTTTTGTTTTGTAAAGAAGCTCCCTGAACGCACAAGCTCTGAAATTTTGAAAGTGATTGATTCATTTTTCCGAGAAAATTAGATAAGCTGGGCAAAGTGTGTTGCGGTGTGCGTGCTATGACTGGTCAGAAAAGTGGACTGATGGCACTTATCAAAAAAGTTGGCCCAAAAGTTCTGTGGATTCACTGCATGTTACACAGAGAATCTCTCGCTGCCAAAGAAATGAGTTTTGACTTTGCTCACGTTATGGACACTGTTGTGAAGACTGTCAATGTGGTTAAGAAGAGTGCCTTGCAAACGTGCCTCTTTGCTGCGCTCTGCGACGCTACGGAAGAGGGTCACGATGCGCTCCTGTACCATTCCGAGATCAGATGGCTTTCTCATGGATCAGTATTGGCCCATGTGTTTGAGTTACGCACAGCTATTCACGAGTTTCTAGCTGGCCAAAACCACGGGGAGCTGGCTGCATATTTCAATGACAATGTTTGGCTCACTAAACTGACATATCTTGTGGATATTTTTCTCAGAGTTGAACAAACTGAACAGTTCCATGCAGGGCCGTAATACACATGCCATTCAGCTGTATGACAAGATGGAAAGCTTTCTGAAAAAAACAACGAGATGGAGAGAGCGAATCAGGGAAGGTAACTTTTCTATGCTTCCATCAGTGGAGGAGTTGGCTGATTTCTGAAGTGCTTTCGTCTGACGTGAAACACGCAATTATTGGACACTTGGAGGCACTCAAAAGTCAATTTGGAAAGTACTTTTCTGAGGCTGAGTCCTGGAGAAGGGACAAGATATGGATACAGTGGGCCTCCCGAGTGGTGCAGTGGTCTAAGGCACTGCATCGCAGAGCAAGCTGCATTACTACAGATGCGGGTTCGAGCTCTGTCTGTGTCGCAGCCGGCCGCGACCGGGAGACCCATGAGGCGACGCACAATTGGCCCAGCGTTGTCCGGGTTAGGGGAGGGTTTGGCCGGCTGTGTTGTCCTTGTCCCATCGCGCTCTAGCATCTCCTGTGGTGGGCCAGGCGCATGCACGTTGACTCAGTCGCCAGTTGTAGTGATGGGACAAGACTGTAACTACCAATTGGGAAGAAAATGGGGTTAAAATAACAGATATGGATACAGTTTCCATTCAAAGACAAAGCATATGACAGCCTCTGAGGAAGATCAGCTGATGGAGCTGTCCACAGACAGCACGCACAAGAATGTGTATGAGTCAAGGCCTCTCATTCAGTTCTGGATTTTTTGCCAGAAAGACTTCCCCCAGCTCACTGCAAAGGCAATGCTGAGCCTTTTACCTTTTGCAACAACATATCTTTGTGAAAGTGGATTTTCCTCCCTCACCTACCTGAAGAGCAAATACTGGTCCAGACTGCAGCCTGAGGATGACATGGTGCTCTGCCTGACAACCTCCATCTCCCCCAGAATAGACAAGCTGTGTGCTACCCACCAGGGCCAGTCATCTCACTAAGGTAGGCCTATGTGTCATCCATAAGCTAAATAAACCCAAATGTAAACCTCATCAATAATAATTATAATAATAATAAATAAAAAAAAGTTAACATAAACATAATAATTGAGTATATAAATAGGTTAAAAAAGGGATCACAATTATTTTATTATATGGCCAATAATAAAAACGTTTTATCTTTTTTTTATCTGGGGGTCCCTGTTCTATTTCTCTATCGGCCAAGGGGTCCCTGGGCTGAAAATGGTTGATGACCCCTGCACTAGAGGGTGCCAGAGACCTGGCCTCAGTCAGGGCTTGACACCCCCTTTTTCCTCCAAACACAACAATGGTCATTATGGACAAACAGTTCTATTTTTGTTTCAACAGACCAGAGTACAATTCTCCAAAAAGTATGATATTTGTCCCCATGTGCAGTTGCAAACCGTAGTCTGGCTTTTTTATGGTGGTTTTGGAGCCGTGGTTTCTTCCTTGCTGAGCGGCCTTTCAGGTTATGTCGATATAGGACTCGTTTTACTGTGGATAAAGATACTTTTGTACCTGTTTCCTCCAGCATCTTCACAAGGTCCTTTGCTGTTGTTCTGGGATTGATTTGCACTTTTTTCGCACCAGAGTACGTTCATCTCTAGGAGACAGAGCGGTTTGACGGCTGCATGGTAACCAGACTTGTGGAGGTCTAAAAGAAAAAAATCTGAGTCTTGGCTGATTTCTTTTGATTTTCCCGTGATGTCGAGCAAAGAGGCACTGAGTATGTAAACTTATGACCCACTGGAATTGTGATATAGTGAATTATAAGTGAAATAATCTGTCTGTAAACAATTGTTGAAAGAATTACTTGTGTCATGCACAAAGTAGATGTCCTAACCGATTTTCCAAAACTATAGTTTATTATTATAAAATCTGTGGAGTGGTTGAAAAATGAGTTTCAGTGACTTCAACCTAATTATATGTAAACTTCCGACTTCAACTGTGCATACATATTTACAAATACCTTCACGTGGTGATGTTTCTATTAGTTAAAACACAAACAGTTTGTTCTTAAGATATGAAGCAAAAGTGCTTATAAAAATTCACTGTGTGATTGTAATGCCCTGATTTCTATAGGGAAATGATTCCAGTCAGTTGGGCCTTTGTATCTGAAAGGTCTTACTCAAACCTCATGATGTAATTTGTAATTGCTGCTGTTGTCGAAAGGAGTAGTGTGCGTCTTTTAAAGTTAGGTGTTCCTTAATATATACAGGGACATTGATACGTTTCAACATTTAAATATTATGCTGCGGCTATATCAAAATCATTTTTTTGTCTATGTGAATGAAATCCGAGTTTCAAAGGAAGGAACTTGCGGTGAAGGCTCATGGTAATATGGCATATTCAACAATGAGAGGCAATAGGTAGAACAGTAAGGTCAGTATTAGCATTGGCAATAGCATTTACAAAAGTCCCATGGCCAAACATAGCACATAATGTAACAGCCTAGTGTGTATATAATATTACGGTGGGTTTTTCTTTATTTCTATCTCTGTACCTTGACTTAAAATTTTATCTGAATAAATGTAAAAATGTATAATTAAAATGACATAAGTTTTACTATTATGTAAGTATTAGGGCTAGTGGGTTGCTTTTAGAATATAAATGTTATACTGACTGAAAATCTCAGACTGTGTCATTGGATTTTCTCTAGATAGCATTGTGGTATAGTGCTTGTGCAATATAAGCCAGCCTTGAGGCTAGAGAGATGTCTCAGCTATAACACATTTTATTTGTGTCGATACATGTGGAGATAAGCATAATAACTTGCTTAGCCCACAACAATACTGAAACTATAAGCATGGTTTGACACATTTTGACACATTTTCTGTAAAAAAAAAAAAAAACTCCTTATTTATGCATACGTACAGTATACAGTATATGCAGAAAAACCTGTTTGCAGTCAGCACTCCACCAAACTGTGTGTGTGTTTGTGTGAGTGTAGTGTACACGTGTGTGTGTGTGTGTGTGTGTGAGTGTGTGTGAAGAAAATAGACTGTATCCCTGACCTTTGTGACATCATTCCTTTATTCAAGTTAAAATTAGGCCTTCTATAAATTTGCACATCTTTACAAGCAACATTTCCCTTACTTTAGTCTAAAATGACCTCATTCTGTCAGGCCTTTTTTGTGAGTATTTAGCTACTATTTTAATAACAGCATAACAGCTTGAATGGTGATAAAGTGAGATGCCTGTAGATGAGATACCGAGCACTGTTTCACCTCCAGACATGACATTCAGGAAGGGAAAACATGAGCGCGTCTTCACGTTAAACAAACTTGCCTTCCCAGCGAAAGGTCAGCAACCGAGGCAAAGGCCCAGTTGTGGAGGAAAGGTCAGAGTTGCTTGAAAGAGGGTTGTAAACAAAATGGCTGGTATTGTGAAATGCATCAGGACTAATAAGTGTTGATGGTGTAGTATGTGTAGTAGGATGTCAATAATGAGATACTGTTTGTTCAATCTGGGTAACAGTGTTTTAAAGGGACTCATATGGTCTGTGACTGACTTACAGTTTTTATTAATCACGTACACGTTTATTTTGGAACAATGTTGTCGATTTTCAAAACAGTGTCAACAAGACACAGAACTCTGTGGCCTTTTCAAAACAGTAAATGCATTTTCAAAGTGTAGTTGCCTTCTAAAAACATAAATACATTCATCAAAACTATATTATACAGTCAAAATTGCAATTACATTAATCAAAAGTTAGTATGTCTTAAAAAAATCTCAGTAGATCAATATAACACATTTTTTTGCAGTCACTAAATCATGTTAGTACAACTATCCAACGGTGCAGAATTATGGGAAATTACTCTCCTTTCATGCATATTTCACCAAACAATTTCATACACATTAAATCTAATATACAGTATTATGAAAAATATGACTTGGGTGGCTGGAGTCTTTGAAAATGTGTTGGGTCTTCCCCTGGTATAGAGGTCCTGGGTGGCGGGAAGGTTGGCCTGAGTGATGTACTGGGCCATACACACTACTCTCTGTAGCGCCTTACGGTTGGATGCCAAGCATTTGCCATACCAAACGGTGATGCAGCAAGTCAACATGCTTTCAATGGTCCATCTGGGGGCTTTTTGAGTGTCTGAGGGCCCGTGTCAAATCTTTTTAGCCTCCTAAGTGGGAAGAGGCGTTGTCTTGCCCTATTCATGGCTGTGTTGGTGTGTTTGGATCATGATAGATGTTATTGTCATGGCACCACACTGCCAGGTCTCTGACCTCCACCCTATAAACTGTCTCCTTGTCGTTGGTGATCAGGCCTAAAACCGTCGAATCGACGGGAAAACTAATGATGGGGAATCATGTCCAAACTTAATTTTGGACATGATTCACTGATCGTGTAAATTATATTTTGTGCAGTGATATTTGAAGATTGCTGGAAACAGTGAATGCAATTGCTCACATTTCTCTTCTGATGTAAACAGTGTGTTAATATTCTGTGAATAAAACACTAAACAGTGAATTTTGTATTAGATAGATAGATAGGTACTTTATTGATCCTTTATTGATCCTTTATCCTTACACTGAGTGTACAATAGCTTCCTAATATTGCCCTCAGAACAGCCTCAATTCGTCGGGGCATGGACTCTACAAGGTTCCACAGGGATGCTGGTTCATGTTTCCAATGTTTCCCACAGTTGTGTCCAGTTGGCTGGATATCCTTTGGATGGTGGACCATTCTTAATACAAATGGGAAACTGTTGAGCATGGAAAAACCCAGCAGCGTTGCAGTTCTTGACACACACCGTTGTGCCTGGCACCTACTACCATACCTCTTTCAAAGGCACTTCAATATTTTGTCTTTCCCATTCACCCTCTGAATGGCACACATACACAGTCCATGTCTCAATTGTCTCAAGGCTTGGAAATCCTTCTTTAACCTGTCTCCTCCCCTTCATCTACACTGATTGAAGGAGATTTAACAGGTGACATCAATAAGGGATCATAGCTTTCACCTGTATTCACCTGGTCAGTCAATATCATGGAAAGGGCAGGTGTCCATAATGTTTTGTACACAAAGTTTTGCAAAAGTCAGGTACAAAGACGAGAGAATGATCAGAAGTTCTGTACGTTTATTTGAGCATTTGGTTATTGCTGATCTGCTATAGATACGTTTCAACACAGTTTGCGATTTAGAAAGTGTAAACCCTTGGTGAGGCAAGATCGGAGGCATCCCCCAAGGATAGGTACTAGGACTCATTGTGTTCTTTTTACATACTCCCACTTGGCCAGATCTTTTGACAGTGTGGTGTCCCTTTCCACACAACTTGTATTAACTATTGTATTATAATTTTTTAAGCTGGATCCTGGCTAGACCCTTTTTTCCAGCAAAATCTATAAATAAGGCATGTTATTCTTTCAAATTGGTAGCCTGCTGTGTGTCAATGAAGGTTAAACCAGAGTTTGTTTGTCAGAGAGGTTAGAGAAGTGCATATGTTAATTTTGACATTCACACAGAAGCACACAGTCTCCCTATATCTTTCTAAACCCTGGGCCTCATGTCTATCACAGTGTTTCTAAAGGTTATAAACAAAACTGGAACAAGCAGTCACTCCTACTCTGTCACAAACGGATACAGTCACATCTTGGCTAAAATGAAGGAAAGGCTGATAGCTATTTTGAACACAACCTTTACAATGTATTCAGGTTGTGTGAGGCAGCTGCTTTGTCCTATGACAGTGTAGTCTGGATGGGTACAAATAATGTTAAAATATTATGAATCTTTTATATTTAACAAATTCTTGTTTCAATTCTGTTCTTGTCTTAGAAAGCAAGATATAGAGTTTAGATAGGAACATATTTCATCATTGCTTCTGCTCTGAAAAAGTTTTGACAATGTGTTACAAAGTCATCTGTAAGGCTACAGTTAAGCACATTTGTGCTGGGTAATGGATTTGAAATCGAAATGTCATCCTGCAGAAGACAATCTTTCTTCCTCTAAGGCTCTGACTGATTGCATCTTGATAAGCAGCATTAGACATGGGCCAACACGAGGGTTTTGGGCTCAATTCTATTTCAATTCCAGTTAATTCAGAAAGCACACTGAAATTCCAATTTTAATTATCTTCAATGCTTTTCAATGAGAAAAATTTGGAATTGGAATTTGGTGTACTTTCTTTTATTGAGTGGAATTGAAATAGAATTGACCCCAACCCTGTCCGACACACACATTCTCCCTCCCACGCAGGCACACACACACACACACACACACACACACACACACACACACACACACACACACACACACACACACACACACACACACACACACACACACACACACACACACACCTATTCCCCCTAAGCTCCTTCTGGCTGTCAAACTGGTAAACAGTGCTTCTAACTGTCAGTTCAGAATGTGTGTATCAGTCTGTATCGATCCATGTCTTCATGCTGTCACATTCTATCTAACAGAGTGCAGTTCGAGGGCCTGTAATGGTGGCTTACATTCGTGCTGAGCACAGCTGAGTGCAATGTCTGTCTTTAATAGCCCAGTCTGATTCCTCTTATTGTTCAGTTCTGCTCAGGTTGACGTGTGGACCTGAAATGTCTGGCTACTTGGAAAATAGTGCTGGAGGAATCAAACCTGCTACTTTATGTCAAAGCTGTCAAACAGATTCCTGCAATCCACTCACTTTCCCTTTATCACTGTCCCTTTATCACTGTCCCTTTATCACTGTCCCTTTATCACTGTCCCTGCATCACTGTCCCTTTATCACTGTCCCTGCATCACTGTCCCTGCATCACTGTCCCTTTATCACTGTCCTTTTATCACTGTCCCTGCATCACTGTCCCTTTATCACTGTCCCTGCATCACTGTCCCTGCATCACTGTCCCTGCATCACTGTCCCTTTATCACTGTCCCTGCATCACTGTCCCTGCATCACTGTCCCTGCATCACTGTCCCTTTATCACTGTCCCTTTATCACTGTCCCTGCATCACTGTCCCTGCATCACTGTCCCTTTATCACTGTCCCTTTATCACTGTCCCTGCATCACTGTCCCTTTATCACTGTCCCTGCATCACTGTCCCTTTATCACTGTCCCTTTATCACTGTCCCTGCATCACTGCCCCTGCATCACTGTCCCTGCATCACTGCCCTGCATCACTGTCCCTTTATCACTGTCCCTGCATCACTGTCCCTTTATCACTGTCCCTGCATCACTGTCCCTTTATCACTGTCCCTTTATCACTGTCCCTGCATCACTGCCCCTGCATCACTGTCCCTGCATCACTGCCCTGCATCACTGCCCCTGCATCACTGTCCCTGCATCACTGTCCCTGCATCACTGCCCCTGCATCACTGCCCTGCATCACTGCCCTGCATCACTGTCCCTGCATCACTGCCCCTGCATCACTGCCCCTGCATCACTGTCCCTGCATCACTGTCCAACACTTTCCTTCTCATTTCCCTTTCTTAGTAAATGTTGTCTGACCCTGGCTGCGTCTGTGGCGGGGGCTCAATAGCTTCTGACAGGGTCTATGATTTCCTCATAGCCACTCGGACACGCCCGAGCCCCTCCGGAGCGGGAGACAGGACCCGATGAGTGACGCCTCAGCGGCTGCCCGTACCTGGGGATGTGAGTCCTCCTACTCCTCTCCCCCTGTTCACCTCTGTCCCCCCGACTGGCTCTAATCACTTCTGAAAGACCCCATACGCTACCAGCCCTCGACTGCACACGTTTCACTCAGGCATTTAGACGGACATCAAAACGCATTACCTCAGAGATCAGGAGACGTGTGTGTTCGTGTGTGTGTCTGTGTGTGTTCGTGTGTGTGTCTGTGTGTGTGAGTGTGTGTGTGTGTGTGTGTGTGTGTGTGTGAGGCAGGGTATGGAAATAAAGACATTAACTATGTCTGCTGACTCAGAGGAACCTGTACAGATCCTGAGAGGCAGGAAACAGAAGGACTGGTATGTGTTTATCCTACCAGGGTTATTAAGTACAGCCTGTAGAGTAGGTCAGATAGATAGATAGATAGATAGATAGATAGATAGATAGATAGATAGATAGATAGATAGATAGATAGATAGATAGATAGATAGATAGATAGATAGATAGATAGATAGATAGATAAATGAACAGGTAAGTGAATATTTTGCATGGTTAAATTAACTGTACAGGTAAATGTACAGTTAACTGTACAGGTAAGTGAATATTTGCTTGGTTACATTAACTGTACAGGTAAATGACAGGAAGAGATATTTAAATAGCTAAATGTGCGTATAATATAATTTAGAGTAATAATGATGATTCCCTTAAAATACAGTCCTCAGTGCAGGGTTTGATTACAGATAAATGCACGTATTGCACATACACTAAAAGCAATGAAGAAGATACAACTGACAGGATACTAATATGCATTCCTGGCTACGTAAGTTCAGTCCAAGATTTACTTACAATATTGCACGTGATATGAATAACAACTGTACATGAATATTTATATACAGTCCTGAATGAATAAGTCCTGAGTGAATGAGTGATTACAGAACAGAGTTACTCACGGATGGATGCATAATTGTTAAACTAACACCCCAACAGTTCCAGGTCTATGTTGCCGACAGCACGGCACCCCGGCCGGCAGGAAGGACCTCCTGTAGCGCTCTCTGGCACACCGTGGTGGGATCAGTCTGTGACTGAAGGTGCTCCTCTGCATCATAACCATGGCGTGCAGAGGGTGGTTGATTTGTCCATGATGGCCAGCAGTTTGGCCAGGATCCGTCTCTCCGCCACCTCCTCTAGAGTGTCAAGGCTAATCCCCAGAGCAGAGCTAGCCTTTTTGATCAGCTTATTTACCCGAGAAGCATCACCGGCTTTTATGTTGGCGCCCGAGCACACCACTGCAAAAAAGACCACAGACTGGTAGAAAGTATGCAGTAGTTTATTGCACACGTTGAAGGACCTGAGCCACCTCAGAAAGTAGAGTCGGCTCTGGCCTTTTTTGTACAGGGCTCTGGTGTTACCAGCCCATTCCAGCCTGTTGTCCATATGGACTCCAAGGAACTTGTATGACCCAACCATTTCCACATCCATCCCCTGTATAGGGATTGGTGTCAGAGAGGCCTTGGTTCTCCTGAAGTCCACCACCATCTACTTTGTTTTGCTGATTTTGAGCTGAAGGTCGTTCTGCTCACACCACACCACAAAGTCATTGATTGTGCTCCTGTACTCCTCCTTCTGCCCACCCCTGATGCACCCTACAATTGCGGAGTCATCCGAGAACTTCTGTAGGTGGCATGTTTCAGAGTTATATCTGAAGTCTGAGGTGTAGAGGTTGAACAGGAAGGGGGACAGGACCGTTCCCTGTGGGGCCCCTGTGTTGCTCACTGCTTGTTCTGACACACAGCTGCCGCACAAATTGTGTCCTACCCGTCAGTTAGTCCGTAACCCAGAAGACTAAGGGTGCTTCGACTTTCATCCTCTTCATCTTCTCACTCAGTAGCAGGGGCTGAATGGTCCATCGTTCCTTTTTTCTCTAAATTAGTTAGAAATGCTGCATGGCTCCTCAAGTCCTGAGCTAACGTTGGGTAATGGTGGCACTAATGACTTCACAGTGGGGGTCTCAACACTTTAATGAGAGAAATCTCTTTCTCCACCATGATCAAAGTCTAATTTAATTTCCCCTCTTGACCTCTATTTCTCCCCGCAAACAACAAAGCACAGGGGTTTGTTCAAAGGCCCACAGAGAGAGACCGAGGAAATCAAAGAGAAGCGAGAGAGAGAAGGGAAAGATGCAGAGATAAAGATAAACTTTAATAAGATTAGAACTTTCTTGAACATATAAACTTTTCAGTGTCAACACTATCCACGTTAAGCACACACAAGCACATACACACATACATGCAAAAACACATACACACATACACGCACATACACTGCCTTCGGAAAGTATTGACTTATTCCACATTTTGTTACATTACAGCCTTATTCTAAAAATGATAAAATTGTTTTTTTCCCTCATCAATCTACAAACAATACCCCATAATGACAAAGCAAAAACATGTTTTTAGAAATGTATTAAAAATTTAAAATGGAATTATTACATTTACGTAGTATTAAGATCCTTTACTCAGTACTTTGTTGAAGCACCTTTGTCAGTGATTACAGCATTGAGTCTTCTTGGGAATGACACTACAAGCTTGGCACACCTGTATTTGGGGAGTTTCTCCCATTCTTCTCTGCAGATCCTCTCAAGCTCTGTCAAGTTGGATGGGGAGCATTGCTGCACAGCTTTTTTTAGGTCTCTCCAGAGATGTTCGATCAGGTTCAAGTCCGGGCTCTGGCTGGGCCACTCAAGGACATTCAGAGACTTCTCAAAGCCACTCCTGCGTTGTCTTGGCAGTGTGCTTAGGGGCGTTGTCCTGTTGGAAGGTGAACCTTCACCCCAGTCTGAGATCCTGAGAGCTCTGGAGCAGGTTTTCATCAAGGATCTCTCTGTACTTTGCTCCGTTCATCTTTGCCTCGATCCTGACTAGTCTCCCAGTCCCTGCAGCTGAAAAACATCCCAACAGTATGATGCTGACACCACCATGCTTCACCGTAGGGATGGTACCAGGTTTCCTGCAGACGTGACGCTTGGCATTCAGGCCAAAGAGTTTCATCTTGGTTTCATCGGACTAGAAAATCATGTTTCTCATGGTCTTAGAGTCTTTAGGTGCCTTTTGGCAAACTCCAAGCGGGCTGTCATGTATCTTTTACTGAGGAGTGGCTTCCGTCTAGCCACTCTACCATAAAGGCCTGATTGGTGGAGTGTTGCAGAGATGGTTGTCCTTCTGGAAGGTTCTCCCATCTCCACAGAGGAACTCTAGAGCTCTGTCAGAGTGACCATCGGGTTCTTGGTCACCTCCCTGACCAAGGCCCTTCTCCCCGATTGCTTGGTGGCCAGCTCTAGGAAGAGTCTTGGTGGCTCCAAATTTCTTCCATTTAAGAATGATGGAGGCCACTGTGTTCTTGGGGACCTTCAATGCTGCAGACTTTTTTTGGTACCCTTCCCCAGATCTGTGCCTTGACACAATCCTGTCTCGGAGCTCTACGGAAAATTCCTTCGACCTCATGGCTTGGTTTTTGCTCTGACATGCACTGTTAACTGTGGGACCTTATATAGACAGGTGTGTGCCTTTCCAAATCATGTCCAATCAATTGAATTTACCACAGGTGGACTCCAATCAAGTTGCAACAACATCTCAATAATGATCAATGGAAACAGGATGCACCTGGGCTCAATTTCGAGTCTCATAGCAAAGGGTCTGAATACTTATGTAAATAAGGTATTTGTGTTTTTATTTTATTTTAATAAATGTGCAAACATTTCTAAAAACTAGTTTTTGCTTTGTCATTATGGGGTATTGTGTTTAGATTGCTGAGTTTTTTATTTATTTAAACTATTTTAGAATAAGGCTGTAACGTAACAAAATGTGGAAAAAGTCAAGGGGTCTGATTACTGTACAGCCACGCACTTAATTGGTTAATATAACAACATAGTAATTAAACAGCAGCTAGAAGAATACATGTGTCATACATATGTATGTATATGTTTCTATAGACAGGCAACACGGTCAGTCCTGTCATTAGTTGAGCTGCTTGCTTCAGGAGTGGATACCATGGTGACCACTTCATTACCAACCCTGTGACAGCGGTGTGACCGCGGCGTCACCAGCTAGAAAAACAGAACATGGTTGTCTGGACTGGAGGTGACCGCCTCGCGTGCCGGTTCAACCACATCCAGAGGCCACATGTGCCTTCTCAAAATTATGTCATCTATGGTGAAGAAGTATTACCACCTCCTCTCTCTCTCTTTTTCCTCTCTCCTCTCTCTCCATGTTACGCCTCTCCTCTCCTCTCCCCAACCTCTCTTTTCATCTCTCTCTCCATGTTGCTCCTCTCCTCTCCCCAACCTCTCTCTTTTCATCTCTCTCTCCATGTTACACCTCTCCTCTCTCCCCAGCCTCTCTCTCTTTTCATCTCTCTCTCCATGTTACACCTCTCATCTCTCCCCAGCCTCTCTCTCTTTTCATCTCTCTCTCCATGTTACACCTCTCATCTCTCCCCAACCTCTCTCTTTTCATCTCTATCTCCATGTTGTGCCTCTCCTCTCTCCACAGCCTCTCTCTCTTTTCATCTCTCTCTCCATGTTACACCTCTCCTCTCTCCACAGCCTCTCTCTCTTTTCATCTCTCTCTCCATGTTGTGCCTCTCCTCTCTCCCCAGCCTCTCTCTCTTTTCATCTCTCTCTCCATGTTGTGCCTCTCCTCTCTCCCCAGCCCTGCAGCTTATGTTACTCAATCCCTCTCTTCTCTTCTTCCCCTGCTGCCCTCTCTCCTTTCCTTTTCCAATTACCCTTTCCCCTTTTCCACTCTTTCACTTTCCAATTAACAGCTGACCACCTCCCACCCGTTCATCCCCATGGGATCTTGGGTGAACTTTCATCTCTAGATGGAGGTGCATCTAACTGGATGAGATGGAGCTTCCATCTGGCTATATGAGATCCACCTCTGATTTGAGTTTTCAAAATCACAACCTGCATGCTACTCCTCTTTCACAATGTTGCTCCCTTCTTCTCTGCCCTCCATCCCTATTGCCTTGCTATTTTATTCCCTCTCTCCCTCTAACCATTTTCTCGTTATCTCCATCCGTCTCACTTCCTCCCATCTCGCTCTTAGAGGAAAAGGGCCATTAAACACTATGAGTCTCCATTCATATCACTGAGTCGTCTCGTTCCCAGTTAAAAGAGGAAACAGACTTTAAGCAAAAAATAAAATCAAATGTTGGCTGAATGATGACACTGAACCATTTCCCTCTGTGTTTTTACCGCCCTTGCAACAGTCCCCTGGCTCCTAAAAATAAGCACAGCCTTTGCTATAGCCTACCATTAACTAGAGACTAGAGGCAGGCTAAGGCAGTCTAACATATGTGCGGTTGTGCTCCCCTGCGTAAAAAGCCCATACGTGATAATTACAAACACAAACCCGTTGAATCGTAAATAATTGTATTACGCAAGACAGTTGAGTCACTGCTGTGGGCTGGCGGAGAATGAGTCAAGTTGGCTTCTCTGAAAAATAATAGATGTGATTGTGTTTGTTTGCTTTCAAATGCAAACATCGGTTGGCCTGTACATCAGGAAATGCTATGAAGAACAAATTCAGTGTGTTGTCTTTTCAATATGCAAAATGTATGTGTTGTAGTTCTTTGCTTTGTTAGACCTAGACCTACAGTCAGGTCCATAATTATTGGCACCCTTGACGAAGATGAGCAAAAAAGACTGTATCAAATAAATAATGCAAATACTGAGCTATATTGCGTGCAATTGTATTATTTTCTACTACAACAATTGTTCAGATAAAGAGATAAGTAATAAAAAAAAGATAAGGCTCAGAATTATTGGCATCCCTCTTGTCAGTGCTCCAGCACCCTACCCTTGCGAGGATAACGCCACTGAGCCTTTTTCTAATGCTTTGTGAGATTGGAGAACACATTGGGAGGGATCTTCAACCATTCCCCCATACAGAATCGTTCCATATCTTTGGATCTTTTCAAACCATAGGTTTTCAATGGGGTTCAAGTCCGGAAACTGAGATGGCAATTGCAAAATGTTGATTTTGTGGTCAATTAATCATTTATTTGTGGATTTTGATGTATGCTGTTGTGCGTGGCCAAAGAGGTCTACATTCATGTCATCTGACCTTAGCACTTGGATTGTAATCAGTGCTTTGGGCGGCAGGTAGCCTAGCGGTTAGAGTGTTGGGCCAGTAAGTGAAAGGTTGCTTGTTCAAATACCTGAGCCGACAAGGTGAAAATAACCTTTCGATGTGTCCTTGAGCAAGGCACTTAACCCTAATTTGCTCGATGGGCTGGCCCTGTAGGTAGGCCGTCATTGTAAATAAGAATTTGTTCTTAACTGACTTGCCTAGTTAAATAAATGTTACACTACGGTCAAATGACATGAAAATAGACCCCTTTGGCCATGCACACCAGTGATGGGTTTGGCATTGAAAAACAGAAACATCTGCAGAACAGTATCTCATCCCTACTGTATAATATGGTGGTGGATCTTTGATGTTCTGGGGCTATTTTGCTTCCAATGGTCCTGTGGCCCATGTTAAGGTCAACGTTATCATGAACTCTACCCAGTACCAGGACCTTTTAGTCAAAAACCTGGTTGCCTCTGGCAGGAGGCTGACACTTGGCCGGAAGTGGATCTTCCACCAAGACAATAACCCCAAGCACACTTTAAAATCCACCGACTGTTGTTTTAATTTACTACATAATCAGAATTTTGTAATGGCCATTTCATTCTCCGGACTTGAACCCCATTGCAAACCTGTGTTTTGAATTGAAGAGGGGAGTCCATAACAGCAAAGGATATGAAGGATCTGGAAAGATTCTCTATGGAGCAATCGTGGTCTAAGATCCTTCCCAAAGGGTTCTCCAATCTCATCATTTTTTTTTTTTTTAAGGCTCAGTGTCATTATACTTGCAAGGGGAGGGTGCTAGGGTATTAAAAACAGGGGTGCCAATAAATTTGAACCCTAAAACCTCTTTCTCGGAGCAATTGTATTTCTATAAAATAATATAAGTTCCCAGTTTTAGCATATAATATAGCTCAGCATTTGTATAATTTCTTCTTTATGATCTTTATCAAGGGTGCCAATAATTATGGACCTGCCTGTAGGCTACATATAGGATCAAAGGCTAAAGAAATAAATGTATGCATTGATTTGAATTGCCTCCTTCAAATATCTATAATCAAAGCACTATTATTCTGGGGGAATTTGCATGATATGAACACAGCCTATGTACAAACTATAAACTGCCTCATTGTTCGTTTCCTTGTTGAGATAGCTGAAGGCATTTTATCAGGCAGTGTCAAACCTTCCCATCCCAAACAAAGAAGGAACAGGAGCAGAGACCATTGGTGAAAAAAGTACCCCATTTTCATACTTGAGTAAAAGTAAAGACACCTTTATAGAAAATGACTCAAGCAAAAGTGAAAGTCACCCAGTAAAATACTACTTGAGTAAAAGTCTCAAAGTATTTGGTTTTAAATATACTTAAGTATTAAAAGTAAAAGTATAAATAATTTCAAATTATTTATATTAAGTAAACCAGACTGCACTATTTTTTTGTTTTTTAAATTGGATAGCCAGGAGTACACGCCAACACTGGAATAATTTACAAACGAAGAAAGTGTGTTTAGTGAGTCTGCCAGATCAGAGGCAGTAGGGATGACCTTCCATGAATTGGACAATTTTTCTGTCCTTACAAGCATTACAAATGCAATGAGTGCTTTTGGGTGTCAAGGAAAATGTATGGAGTAAAAAGTACATTAGTTTCTTTAGGAATGTAGTGAAGTAAAAGTTGTAAAAAAATATAAGTACATTTTTTATTTCACCTTTATTTAACCAGGTAGGCCAGTTGAGAACAAGTTTTCATGTACAACTGCGACCTGGCCAAGACAAAGCAAAGCAGTGCGACAAAAAACAACACAGAGTTACACATGAGAATAAACAAACGTACAGTCAATAACACAATAAATTATTGTTACTTAGGTACTTTACACAACTGGCAGAGACAAGCATGCTGATTATAAAATAAAAAATATATAGTTATTTTCTGCATGGTAAAAGCCTGACTTCTCTGCTTATCCCCTGGACGCTGCCTTTATCTGCAGTTGTATATAATCTACTCTGTTTTTTTATTTTTATTATTTACCTTTTATTTAAGAACAAATTATTATTTACAATTACGGCCTTTCAAAAGGCAAAAGGCTTCCTGCAGGAATGGGGGATGGGATTAAAAATACAAATAAATTAAATAAAAAACAGGACAAAACACATTTGCGTTGTAGGAGGACGAAAGGCGGATGAAAAAGTTTAAATCAGAGCTGTGACCGCAGTGGAGGCTTTCATGACACCTGCTGGTGTATCGCCCCGCTATCCCCGGCCTTCCCCGTTCTGCTTGCATCTTCTCCGCCATCCATCTAGCTGTCATCCCAACGATAGACGCACCCAGCTCTCCGCGTCTGTCCGCAGGCTTTTACATTCTCATCTTCTGCCTGCTATTCTTTTGATGACTTAAATAAACTGCGGTAGAGCTTTGAAACGATGTTACAGAAGATGAAGTAGCGTACCTCTCGCAGTTTAGATGAAGTATAAATGAAAAAGACTGATCCACTAACTTTTCCCGTTTATCGATTTGTAGCCTACTTGTTTCTTGTTAGACATCCGAGAAAACAACAACCACACGTTTCAAAAGGCTAATCAAAAATACGCAATTCTTTGACTTTTTTCCGTCCTGGAATGGTGGTGTTGTTTCTTGTAAACCTCCATTAATATGGATTTAATCAATTATACAGTTTATCTTACTATGAAGCTTAGGAATCAAACATGATAATAAAGTGCTGAGATAAAGTAAGTGTGTGTGTATGTGTGTATAGAGCTGAGAGGGGGAGAGGGAGATCATTTTAATTTAAAAGAAAACCATTTTAAAGCTGGATTACTTATTGCTCCAGTATGCCTACACCATAAAGGAACCATTGACCTATATGGACTATAAAGTTCACTGAGGCCCCATGGGTATTGGCTAATGTATGATGAATACTGAGCAGAATTCATAACAGGGAATTATTATTCATTTTGCTGCTATAACAAAGACAATAGGCCTAAATCATTTCTGGTATTGCTTTCATGATTGTTTTTCAGATTTGTTGTGGTCAGGTATTGATTCCAGGCTAATGTAAAAACTGTAACATGGACTGCCCCCAACTTCATTGATCATTGTTGATTCATCATGGAGCATGTTCCAGTCAGATTACAACAATAGTTTTTTGATTATTGTGACCATTCTCCTTCTCTGTCAGTTACCATTCTCTGTCAGTGACAACAGCTGGACAGTGGCTGAAAGAAGCCGATATAAGGTTAAGATTGAAGTCTCTGGAAGCTCAGTCCACATTCTATATTTGTTTTAACTTCATTCCCTTTAAATGGAGGCAGGCAGGTTCCAGTTAGAATGTCAAACGCGTCCCTCCATCACTGCAGCCATTGGTATACATTTCTGTTTCCAGTCTGTTGGCTAGGTGCATTTAGTTCGTTGGGCTCATAGCCTGCGTCGGAGCCTTGGAGACAGCCGCGCTACGCGCTACACTGCTCCGCTATTTCCCCTGGCCGTGTAGGCTCTAGCGCTCAGTTAAGCAAACACTAGACTCACTGATCATCAACCGCTCTTCAAAAAATCAGTGTGCGATTCAGCGAGAGTGAGTGCACATTGTAGGATATTCTTTCTCTGCACTATCTCTCTCCAGGATGGATTTACCTCAATAGCGGAGACAGCTACCTCGTAACCCAAGTGAGGGGAGTCTTATCAATTGCCAAGTTTAGTCTATTCCTAGAGTTTTGAGCGGTGAAGAAAGCGTTTTGTTCCTCCCTTGAATCTTACTCGTGTTTCACCACCTCTGCTCACATCAGCTGGAGCGAGAGCTGCCACTTCACGATGGCAGGAGCGGGAATATTTATGTGCATTCTGCTGTTACAGTGTTTTATCTCCACTGCGCTGTGCAACGCCGGGTTCGCCTTTACGGAGGAGCCCTCAGAGAGAGCTGGGAAGTCAGACGGGTATTGTAGTCGGATATTACGGGCTCAGGGCACTCGGAAGGAAGGCTACAACGAGTTTCGGCTCCGAGTCGAGGGGGATCCAGAAAATTATCAGCCTGGGAGCACTTACAGAGGTAGTGTATTCCGTTCTTTTGCGCACACATTGTGTGACACACAATATGGTTTAATTTCCTTTACACTTGTGTTCAGCTCATGTGAAGACGCCATGGTTGTGGTCATTTATAAGGAAGTTATAGTCTAGAAGTGGCTTATGACAAGTCACACTCTCGTGGAAAGAGGAGTTGGACACAGACCATAATGCTCTCATACTGTAACTTCATAGGCGTCTGTTTATCGCTGAAATATTTGCAACTTTTGATGCTCTAACTTCATTTTTGGCGACTCCACCTGCAAACTCATTGGTTATTATAGTTAACATTTTGATTCATTAATCTAACATTGTGGCTTAATCACTCATCACGTCACAGTTTTAATCAAACACATTATCTCATGGAAGCTATGTATATCAGTACAGTAGTGATAATGACACTAATAATGACAGCAATTGACAGCTGTGTCACCAAGTGAAGAGCTCATTTGTGTGTTTGTGATCCCCAGTGACTCTGTACGCATCCAGTCCCGCTTACTTCAGAGGCTTCACCCTCATCGCTCTGAGGGAGGGCAGGGAAGGAGACAAAGAAGAGGACTATTCTGGTCATTTCCAGGTAAGACAACAAGGAGACTGGCCGTTACATGTCAATTTCCTCTTAAGACAACAAGGAGACTGGCCGTTACATGTCAATTGTAAGACAACAAGGAGACTGGCATTTACATGTCAATTTCCTCGTAAGACAACAAGGAGACTGGCAGTTACATGTCAATTTCCTCTTAAGACAACAAGGAGACTGGCCGTTACATGTAAAACTACATCACGTTTTGAAGTTCACTTTCCTGGCTTTATCTATCATGAATCTAGCAAAAACATTTTGTAGGACTGATTGCAGTGTTTATTTAGTTTCATAGCATAAAAACATTTGTTAGACCATTTCTCACACTGGCTTTAGCCAGGCAGGGAGCAGGCCTGTCCAGGCAAGTGCAGGGTGGTTGCCTAGCAACATGTGCCTCAGAGGGAGACAATGTCTTCATAGGGCGGCACATTTCTATGATCTGCTCCGAACAACAGCTAGCCTACAGCTAAAATGTCTTTGAAATAATTATATTTCACCTAATAGAGAGAAGTATGTAAAAAAAATAACTACATTATGGCATTCACTAATCATAAACTATTTACATATAATAGGAACGTGGGTACAATTCCTACTTACGCAACCTTTAATAACAGAATTTAAGTTTATCCACAGTGTAAGTCAATTACATTTTGAATATACTGTATTTCAAGCCAGTCAGTCACTGGGGGCACTGCAGTCCCAGCGAAGAGGGAGAGTATTGATGCAGTCATGTGATATACAGGTGCACGGATATCCTCTCTCCCAGAGCAGAGCAGAGCAGAGCAGAGCCAACACACTTAACCACACCTGGCAGAACACTTACATCAACACCATATGCTGTCTCTGGACCCCCGTCTCCTGCACACTGCTGTGCCGGTTCTCACCCACTCTGTGTGTGTGTGTGTGTGTGTGAGAGAGAGAACTCCCAACATAATCTGTTCCCCTCTCAGACTCCTCCTGCCAGAGTCTTTCTGTTTCACGCACCATCTTGGAGGAAGCGTGAATACTCTCACCTCGCTTCCTCCAACACCTCCATTTATCTTTGAGTGATGTGAATAAATCAATGAATTCTGAGCTCAGATAATGCTTTGGGAAACAAATCTTCTGACAAGTTGCAACTTTTGCAATTTATATTATATTTATGACCATTATATTAATTATATTCCTACCTTGCCACACCTGGTAAATGTAATAACTTGCCCATGAACTTAATTAAATGTTCAATTTGTTACATTAATTGGTGTTTAACAACTTTTTAATGAACAATGTAATCACTTCAACCAATCATGTAATAACATACCAAAATATTTTAATTCTATGTAGTACTTCAGTCTACACACACATTGATATATAAAGACCTGAATGAATCTGTAGGCCCTAGTATTAAACATTTAATGTGCAATATTTCCCTGCAAACAATAATGAATCGTTAGGAGGTCACAAAATGGTCACCTACAGTAACCAGGATGTTGTGTCATGGTCCCCTGGAGGTTTTGTCTACTGATCCATTCACAGCCCTTTGTCTTTTGGCAATGCTAGTCACACACACACACACACACACACACACACACACACACACACACACACACACACACACACACACACACACACACTGACACAACGACAGATATAGGGGACCCAAAAGCGGACACGGAGGCAGAGATATGATTGACTGTTTAATAGAAAATATAGGGCGAGACAGGTTCGTAGTCAAGGACAGGCAATGTTCGTAACAGGGAGTCTGAATGGCAGTCGTCCAATAAGGGGAGTCAGGCTCGTAGTCGTAGTTCAGGCAGAGTTCGGTACCGGGAATCAGAAGACTGGCAGTGCAGAGGAGTAGACAGGCTCGTAATCCGTAATGCAGGCAGAGTTCGTTTGGCAGCAGATCAGATGGTCGAAGGCACATGAGGGGGCTAGACAGGAACGTAATCCAACAGGCAGGTAGAGGTCCAAATACCGGGAAACAGACTGGCAGAGTTACTAATACAAGGGAGTGCTGGAAACGACTGACTAAGCAAGACGATCTGGCAAATGCCAACAGCACCCAAGATGCTAAATACACAAACTGATTAATGATGGTGATAGGGTGCACCTGGTGTGGGGAGGGGACAAACACAGACAGGTGAAACATATCAGGACATGACAGTACCCCTCCCCCTACGGGCGCCACCTGGCGACCGACCCGGGTGCATACCTGGCTGACCGGGATGCCGGCGATGAAAGTCGGCGATGAGCTCCGGGTCGAGGATGTCCCTGGTAGAGACCCAAGACCGCTCCTCCGGCCCGTAGCCCTCCCAGTCAACCAGGTACTGGAAACCCCGGCCCCGGGGACGGACTCTCAGGAGGCGACGCACCGTCCATGCAGGTTGGTTGTCAATAACCCGAGGAGGAGGGGCAGGCCTGGGAACAGGAGACAAAGGACAGTGAGATACAGGTTTTACACGGGACACATGAAAGGTAGGATTAATGCGGAGGGACCGGGGCAACATGAGGCGTATAGCTGATCGATTGATAACCCGGGAGATCTGATAAGGGCCGATGTATCGGGATGAAAGCTTGCGACTTTCCACCCGAAGGGGCAGATCTCGGGTGGACAGCCACACCCTCTGGCCAACACGGTAGTGGGGAGCCTGGGTCCTACGACGGTCGGCCTGCCGTCGATACCTGGTATTTGTCCGTAGTAGAACAGCCCGGGCCTTTCTCCAGGTCCGACGGCAGCGCCTGACAAACAACTGGGCCGACGGGACGCCAACCTCCTCTTCCTGCTCCGGAAACAGCGGAGGCTGGTATCCCAAGGAGCACTCGAAGGGCGAAAGCCCAGTAGCGGAGGAAGGCAGGGTGTTGCGGGCATATTCCACCCAAACGAGTTGCCGGCTCCAGGTGGTGGGATTGTCCGAAACCAGGCAACGTAGCACCGTTTCTAGGTCTTGATTGGCCCGCTCTGATTGGCCGTTAGACTCTGGGTGGAATCCTGAGGACAGGCTGATAGAAGAGCCAATAAGGGTGCAGAAAGCCCTCCAGAACTGGGAAGTGAACTGAGGACCCCGGTCGGAGACGATGTCAATGGGTAATCCGTGGATCCGGAAAACGTGCTGTACCATCAATTGGGCAGTCTCCTTGGCCGATGGCAACTTAGGCAGGGGGATAAAGTGTGCCGCCTTCGAAAATCGGTCTACTACGGTGAGGATGGCGGTATTGCCGTCGGATAGTGGCAGACCTGTGACAAAGTCCAGGGAGAGATGTGACCATGGACGATGAGGGACAGGGAGAGGCTGCAGGAGACCAGCTGGGGCCTGGCGGGACGTCTTGCTTCGGTTGCACACCATGCAGGCCGAGACAAAAGAGGGGACATCCACCCCCATGGTGGGCCACCAAAATCGTCGCCGTATAAACGCCAGGGTCCGACGAGCGCCGGGGTGGCAGGTCAATCTCGACGAATGACCCCATTCCAGGACTCGGGATCGAACAGGGTCAGGTACGAACAGGCAGCCCGGCGGACCCCCTCCTGGGTCAGGGCTCAACTGTTGCGCATTACGCACAGCCTCTTCAACGCCCCAGACCAAGGACGTGGCCAGACAAGAGACAGGGAGAATGCGTTCATTTCCTTGGACCGTAGCAGTAGGGCTGAACACACGGGAGAGGGCGTCTGGTTTTGTATTCTTTGAGCCAGGCCGATAAGACAGGGTGAAATCAAAACGAGTAAAAAACAGAGCCCACCTGGCTTGTCGGGCATTGAGTCTCCTGGCTGAGCGTAGGTACTCAAGATTCTTGTGGTCTGTCCACACAATAAATGGTTGTTCCGCCCCCTCCAGCCAATGTCTCCACTCCTCCAATGCCGTCTTGACCGCCAGCAATTCCCGGTTGCCGACGTCATAATTTACTTCAGCAGGTGTCAGACGACGGGAGAGGAATGCACATGGATGCAGCTTCTGATCGTTGTCTGACCTTTGCGACAACACAGCCCCCACGCCGATATTGGAGGCATCTACCTCCACTACAAATTGCCGGGCTGGGTCTGGGTGAATCAAAATGGGGGCTGACGTGAAGCGCTGTTTGAGGGCAGTGAAGGCCTGGGCTGCTTGGGGTGACCACACAAAGCTCACTTTAGTTGAGGTCAGGGCAGTGAGTGGAGCCGCCAAAATGCTGTAATTTCGGATGAACCGTCGATAAAAATTGGCAAACCCCAGGAAGCGTTGCAGATCCAGGCGTGAAGAGGGCTGTGGCCAATCAGTGACGGCTTGGATCTTGCCAGGATCCATCCGGATGCTACCCGCGGCCACTATGTAACCCAGGAAAGGAATGACAGAGCGATGGAACTCGCACTTCTCTGCTTTTACAAACAGCTGATTTTCTAATAAACGCTGGAGAACCTGTCGTACATGTGCTGTGTGTTCCTGGGCAGAGTGGGAGAATATCAAAATGTCATCCAGATACACGAAGACAAAACGATTAATCATGTCCCGGAGCACATCGTTAACCAGAGCCTGGAAGACAGCGGGAGCGTTAGTCAGCCCAAATGGCATCACCAGGTATTCGTAGTGTCCACTAGCCGTGTTGAACGCCGTCTTCCATTCATCCCCTTCTCGTATCCGTACCAGGTGGTATGCATTTCGGATGTCCAGTTTAGAGAAGATCGTGGCTCCCTGGAGCAGTTCAAACGCGGAGGCCAGCAGAGGGAGTGGATAACGATTCTTCACCGTGATGTCATTAAGACCCCGGTAGTCAATGCATGGGCGAAGAGTCTTATCCTTTTTGGCAACGAAGAAAAACCCTGCACCAGCAGAAGAGGAAGATGGCCGAATAATCCCAGCCCTGAGGGAGGCCTCTACATAATCTGCCATGGCCCTCGTCTCCGGACCGGACAAGGAGTACAGACGTCCACGGGGGGGTGATGTGCCTGGATGGAGGTCTATGGCACAGTCGTATGGCCGATGAGGAGGTAGCGAGGTAGCCCGAGACTTATTGAAAACCTCCCTTAGATCCCAGTATTCGGAGGGGACAGATGACAAATCGATGTCCGCCGTGGCCTGTGAAACCTGTCTGGTAAGAACATGAGGTGCAGCTCTCAGACAATGAGCAAGGCAAAAGGGGCTCCAGTTTGTAACAGAACCGGTAATCCAATCAATGTGAGGGTTGTGTTTAACAAGCCAAGAATGGCCTAACACAATAGGAGCGTTAGGGGAGTGTAAGGGCAGGAACTGGATCTCCTCCCTGTGGTTGCCAGACAGGATCAGAGTAACGGGCACCGATATCTGGGACACCCGCCCAATAGAACGACCGTCCAGGGCTGTGGCCTCGATGGGTGTGCTTAGAGGGCGTGAAGGAATGCCTAATTTGACCAGAAGGGAGTTATCAATAAAACAGTCGTCAGCTCCTGAATCCATAAGGACATTTACTTTAAGGGTTTGGGAATTCCAAATAATAGTGGCAGGAAAAGGAAAACGAACCGGGGGTACCCATGGGGTTTTAGTTTGACTCACCCGTATTCCTGCAGTTACTGATGAGCCCGCCCTTTTTAAAGGACAACCGGCTGCATAATGTCGTTTCTCCCCACAGTAGAGGCAGCTGCGACTGTCTATCCTGCGTCGACGTTCCTCGGGCGTCAGCTGTGCCCTCCTTATTTGCATGGGTTCAGATGTAAGGACCTCGGACGCCCTCAGTGGTTCCCGGAAGAATTCGGGTGGTTCCGGCAGTCCCGGTGACGCTCTACCACCCGGTCCGCCGAAATGCGGAAGTGCCTGAGCAGGACGACGATTTTCTCTCTCCCGATTTCGTTCCTGAAGTCTACTTCCTATACGCATGGCAATGGAGATGAGGCTGTCTAAACTGGGAGGCACCTCTCGGGCAGCGAGTTCATCTTTGATGGGATCACATAATCCGTCATAGAAGGCGTCGAGCAGAGCCTCGGAATTCCATGAGCACTCCGCTGCCAGAGTACGGAATTTAATTGAGTAATCCGACACGCTGCTAGTCCCCTGTTTTAGATGTAGCAGCTGACGTGCCGCTTCTCTTCCGGATACTGGAGCATCAAAAACTTTTTTTACCTCCGTAGTGAACGCTGCTAGACTGAAACTAACGGGAAGCTGCTGGTCCCATATCGGCGTAGCCCATGCCAGGGCTCGCCCCGTCATCATGGTTATCATATAGGCGACCCGTGACTTCTCTGTGGGAAAAGAGGATGGCTGCAGTTCGAAGATACGCGAACACTGGGACAAGAAAGGACGACAATAACTTGAATCACCAGAGAACCGTTCGGGGGCAGGTAAGTGCGGCTCTCTAAGGGATACCGGGGAAGGTGTTGGGTTGCTGGGTATAGGTGGGACAGGAGACGGGAGGGAAGCGCTCTGTGCCGGTAGTGCCAGTGTTAATCTCTCCAAGTGTTGGAGTAGACATTCGGTGGCTCGCTGCTGGTTCTCTCTCTGCTCACGGAGCTCTTCTGTTATTGACCGTAGCACCTCCTCGTGTCGATCCACAACAACCCCTTGGTGGGCTATCGCGTTTTGTAGATGTGTCAACTCCGCTGGGTCCGTCATGGCCAGATCGTTCTGACACAACGACAGATATAGGGGACCCAAAAGCGGACACGGAGGCAGAGATATGATTGACTGTTTAATAGAAAATATAGGGCGAGACAGGTTCGTAGTCAAGGACAGGCAATGTTCGTAACAGGGAGTCTGAATGGCAGTCGTCCAATAAGGGGAGTCAGGCTCGTAGTCGTAGTTCAGGCAGCGTTCGGTACCGGGAATCAGAAGACTGGCAGTGCAGAGGAGTAGACAGGCTCGTAATCCGTAATGCAGGCAGAGTTCGTTTGGCAGCAGATCAGATGGTCGAAGGCACATGAGGGGGCTAGACAGGAACGTAATCCAACAGGCAGGTAGAGGTCCAAATACCGGGAAACAGACTGGCAGAGTTACTAATACAAGGGAGTGCTGGAAACGACTGACTAAGCAAGACGATCTGGCAAATGCCAACAGCACCCAAGATGCTAAATACACAAACTGATTAATGATGGTGATAGGGTGCACCTGGTGTGGGGAGGGGACAAACACAGACAGGTGAAACATATCAGGACATGACACACACACACACACACACACACACAGTGCTTTTCACATATAGTGTTTCAACTTACATATTTGACACACGTTGTGCATGTTGTGAGAGGAAAATCACGTATTTACCTGACTTGTTTAATATTAATAGGTAACAATTAATATCCTTAACAATTTCTCAATTTCATTTATTTAGTTCCAATGCTGTGCTTCTGAGAAAGGATGGTTCATCTCTCCCACGTTTACTCCCCACAGCTGGTCTAGGCATTTAGTCAAGGACATGGGATAGAGATAAACTTGAGGAACAGATAGACCTGTATTGTTTCAATTTCTCTTTGCTTCTGAGTAACCTGGTCCCACGGCGTGAGACAAAGAGCCTCTGAGATGTGACCACAGTTCTTCAGCCCATCATGTTCTTTTATATTCCAAGGGCAGATAGAAGAGAACGGAGGCTAGCTTGGTAGAGAAAGGAGTAAATGAAACTGTCGTTATCACTTGTTTGTCTGCTATAACCTCACACACCTGATACACCTCATACACAAGAAGAAAACAAGATAGTTTATGATGCTCTGATCTGCCAGGGAGGGGTGGAACCAACCATGACTAAGCTGTTTTGTGTTTCTATATAAACCCATTGAGTTTCTGCATTATTTGGGCTCTCACCAAATTATTGACCAGCCTCATTATTGCAATAATTAATTTATATTAAATAAAGATTTAGTTTAAGTATAACTCTGACTTGTGTGATACGTTTGTCTCTCCTCATTTGATAATTTAGAATTTCCACCACAAAGTGTATTATTATAATTATTATTTGAATTTGAACTCACAACCTCTTGGTTCACTTCAATCTAATCTTCCTTCTACGCCACCATGTCTGCTACTGACCTGATAACATAATAACCACCAGATAACATAATAACCACCAGATAACATAATAACCACCAGATAACATAATAACCACCAGATAACATAATAACCACCAGATAACATAATAACCACCTGATAACATAATAACCACCTGATAACATAATAACCACCAGATAACATAATAACCACCAGATAACATATTAACCACCTGATAACATAATAACCACCAGATAACATAATAACCACCAGATAACATAATAACCACCAGATAACATAATAACCACCTGACAACATAATAACCACCAGATAAGATAATAACCACCTGATAACTTAATAACCACCTGATAACAACCTGCTAACATAATAACCACCTGATAACATAATAACCACCTGCTAACATAATAACCACCTGGTAAATTAATAACCACCTGGTAACATAATAACCACCAGATAACTTATTAACCACCTGATAACATAATAACCACCTGCTAACATAATAACCACCTGGTAACTTAATAACCACCTGGTAAATTAATAACCACCGGATAACTTAATAATAAGCTTGATTAATAATAATAAAGTATAGTGTTACCCCGATTATGAATTAAATGTAGTTTGTTTGTGGTGTAATTAGCAGTGGGTGCTGGTATGTGAATTAAATGTAGTTTGTTTGTGGTGTAATTAGCAGTGGGTGCTGGTATGTGAATTAAATGTAGTTTGTTTGTGGTGATCCAATCAGCAAAGGGTAAATGTATGTGTACAAGCCAGACCTCATCAATGAGAGCCTGTTACATTGGTTTTAAGAGCAGCCATAACTGTAGCAGTACCAGACACAACTCCCCTTTTCTGACTCTCGTGAACCCGGCCAGTCAAGCCCATAAAGCTGAATGTTTTACAGTTTACCGTTTCTTGTGTTGAGGCGAGTTTTACAGTATAGCACTTCAGTTGCTCACAGTTACTACCATGCCTTGACCGAGCGCACAACCCCCGAAGAATGTAGAAAACAAGGAAAAAACGGGTCGTTTTTATAAATGTTTCCTTCTCCTGACACATCTCATTACCTTCTTTTGCTGCTGTAAGGTTTTTATGTTTAGCTGTTTTATTTTTCCTTTCGTTGATTTCATGCTGTTGTTATTTAATACCAGCCTTGAGGTTTCTCCTTATTCGAGGAGGAGGGGGCTGGGTTAGTTGGCGCAGCGCGGCATGACAGAGCACGATAAATGTCAGAGGGTGAAAAAGGGAAACGCTGTATCAACCGGTCAGCTCCAATCACTCACTTCTTCCTGTCCTCTCTTCCTCCCCCATTCCTCCCCCGCTCTTGAGGAGATCCTTTCACTGTCAACCTCAATTACATGCAAACAATCCACACAGACAACGTTTTAGCAGACTCTCATATCCAGATTAATTGGAGTTAAGTGCCTTTCTCAAGGGCACATCAACAGATCTTTCTAGTCGGCTTGGGGATTTGAACTAGCGACCCGCTGCACCGCACTCAAGGAAGCACACACCAAAGCCCATTTCTATGTCTTTCTCTGTAGTGTCTTCCCGTCATCAGTCAATCCTATGGGAGGCATGGCCCCTTTCAACACAACTATCTGGTCCTGCCTGGTAGGACAGAAACTGTATCAGATTCAACAGTGATTCAATGTTCCGTGGCCGTTCACAGTTCACCCAGCACAAACACTTCTATCTGCCTCCTCACTGACATCCCTTCTTGTTTTGTTGTCTCGCCCTGCTGTGAAGTGATGTGTAGTCAGAATTCCTTTTCCCTTGAACGCATTGTTGTAAAGTCGGGCACACACACACACAAACGTACACACACACTGCCAGCTGACCTCCCCAGAGAGCTCAATGAAAAGCGTTTTTCATTGAGTCAGGAGCTGTCCAGATTTCAAATGAGCTGTACGTCATAAAGAGTCTGTCGTTTGTCTGTGTGTGTGTGTGTGTGTGTGTGTGTGTGTGTGTGTGTGTGTGTGTGTGTGTGTGTGTGTGTAACATGTCTAATCACTTTTCATGTTGATCCACATTATTTTGGGCAGAATGTTGTTGAATGTTATTGTTCATGTCTGACCAGTTGTTGCAAGCAAACACACACTCTTTCTCTCACAGACTCTACCTCAGTCTTCCCCTTTCTCTGTTTCTCACATTTCTCTCATACACAGTCTGTCTCTCTCTCAAACACACACACACACACACACACACACACACACACACACACACACACACACACACACACACACACACACACACACACACACACACACACACACACACACACACACACACACACACACACACACACACACAGTCATCAGAGCCATAGGTCAGTTGAATGTCTGCTGCTTTTTACAGATGGTGTTAAATGCATTACCCTGGGTCATCAGACTCCAGTTATCTCAGTTAGCCCATACCCCAAGGATGCCTGTTAGAAACCATGGGAACCCAGCAAGGCTTTTATGACCTCTGGGTGTGATTTAGAGGGCTGGATACAGACACAGCCAGGCCAGTCAAGCCCAGAGCTCTCTCTTTCACACACACACACACACACACACACACACACACACACACACACACACACACACACACACATAGTCCAGTCCAGAGTAAACTCATTCAAAACATGGCGTGACATAGGGAATTCTCTGCTGACAGCTTTATTGAGTGAGAGAGTATTTATTGCCCTGATGTCACTTCCTGTCAAATAGAACTGTGGTTTCTGGACAGAGAGAATGCTGTCACACACACATGCACACACACTCACACACTCACACATGCACACACATGCTGAAAATGCGCACACACACACACACTGAAAATGACCCTTCAAGAATGGCGCTTATGCCATTCATTCATTTGGTAAGAATCATGGCTGGCCACGTAAAGTATGTCTGAGCATATCGATCCTACAATATAACTACTGTTGCATGACACAGAGGTGTGTGTGTGTGTGTGTGTGTTTACGTGTGTGAATAACCATTATATATTTTTGTGGTCCAGCTGTAAAGTTGTCAATTTGCCACTATAGGATAGACTTATGTATCTATTCAAACACAATATATTCAATTGCGTACCAGGCAGTTGTATACAGATGGCTTTGCTTCCACATTGAGTTACAGTGTAGAATGACTCAAAGAGCTTAAAATGGATCGAATTCATTTATCGCATTCATTTAATTGAAAATAATTTGTGAAATGACAAAATGTACTATTACTTTGCAGTGAACAGATGTTGCTAATGAATTAGATAATGTCTAATTGAAGCGTCCTAATTAGGCCTGGTAATGAAAGCTAACGGCAGTTAAATGAAGTTGCACTTGAACTCACATTGACAGAGGGAATCATATGACAATAGTAAATACGTAGTAATTAAAGAGATGGTATAATACAGCGAGAACATAAGGTACCAGGCAATCAGAATTACATGTTTTTTCCTAATTTGCTTATTTAAATAAATTCTAATCAATGCAGTGTGTGTGTGTGTCTTTGTCTGTCCGTCTGCGTGTGTGTGTGTGTGGATGTGGCTGTGGCTGTTTTTATATGTCGTACAGATCATCGATGAAGACGACACACAGTTCATGATGAACTGTCCCCCGGCGGTGACAGAGAGTACCCCTCGGAGACGCACCAGGATCCAGGTGTTCTGGACAGCCCCCTCCAGCGCCTCTGGCTGTATCACCCTCAAGTAGGTATCTGTGCTTGGGGCTCTCTGAATAACCCTAAAATAAGGATCTATATTGCTGCGCCCCCATTATCCACACCTCTCCCGAAGTGTGCACTTGTCTTGCACACTCCACGTTATGGATTCAACAACGGTGGAAACTCCCTCCTGCCAATGCTTATATCAATGCAACGGGTGGAGAATCGAGATGCAACCATGTGGTCGCCACCCATGGTACTGGAAAGCTACAGTGTTTAGAGGTTTCTATTCTAGGCCAAAGGCAATATTATCAATGTTTTGGTGATTAGTTTATCCAGGTGTGTTAGTGCTGGGCTGAAACAAAACATTCCCCACCGTTGTGTAGAGGACCAGAGTTGGTGGCCATACTATGACACAAATCCAATTGAGCTGTGACAGTGTGTGGTTGATTGTATACTGTGAATAAGGAGCTGTATGTGGACCCTACCCCTCACATGTTCCCTGTTAATGTACATGTAAAGTTATTACTGTACTCCACTCCATCAAAACGCCCCTCCTCCCAAACCCAGCCTAAAGATTTTACACAGAATATATTATCAATGTTTCATCCAGAATTTATGTTGCATAAAGAATTCATAATCACAATATTAGCAGCAATGGGTTGTGGTGACGATAATTGATTCCTGTGCCATGCCGTGTGCCTCCAGGGCTTGTTTAAGTACAGAATGTGTTAGTTACTTGTACCAAATGAGAGAGAGAGAGAGAGAGAGAGAGAGAGAGAGAGAGAGAGAGAAATTGTGTGTAAGCTAGAAAGCGAGAGTGTGTGGGAGAGAGAGAGAGAGTGTGTGAGAGAGAGAGAGAGAGAGAGAGAGAGAGAGAGAGAGAGAGAGAGAGAGAGAGAGAGAGAGAGAGAGAGAGAGAGAGAGAGAGAGAGAGAGAGAGAGAGAGAGAGAGAGAGAATTGTGTATAAGCTAGAAAGAGAGAGAGAGTGTGTGAGAGAGTGTGTATAAGTTAGAGAAAGAGAGAGAGTGTGTGTGAGAGAGTGTGTATAATCTAGAGAGAGAGAGTGTGTGTGTGAGAGAGTGTGTATAATCTAGAGAGAGAGAGTGTGTGTGTGAGAGAGTGTGTATAATCTAGAGAGAGAGAGTGTGAGTGTGAGAGAGTGTGTATAATCTAGAGAGAGAGAGTGTGTGTGTGAGAGAGTGTGTATAATCTAGAGAGAGAGAGAGTGTGTGTGTGTGAGAGAGTGTGTATAATCTAGAGAGAGAGAGAGGGTGGAGGGGGGGGGGAAGAGAGAGATACAAAGATGAGAGAGAGGAACAGAAACATAGCATGCTAATCTCTGCATTATTAAAGAGTTCAGTTGGCCTGTCACTTTCTCTCTGCCCTGTTTAACTCTCTCACCGTGCCGTCGTTATGTGTGTAGGGGACGTAAAAAAAAGCCTTGCA